>CM056169.1:23180334-23327649 GCA_029691765.1 Entomobrya proxima
CTTCCAAAGTTACTAACCAGCTACCTAACATTCAACATAAGCAATCCTATTTCAATCTCCGGTGATGTTATTTCATGGATAAATATTTTACACTGCCTCGCTGTCTGTTTTCGCAAACTGTTTTTACATTCAACTCCTATAGATGCTTGATGCTTAGAAGATTTTGCTGTCACATAGTATTTTTATGGTTGGTTAGTACATAAAGAAATTGCAACTGATTAAATTTGTATGCATGTGTGTCTACTTGAATCTTTCGTTCTAGTTGGAAAACAAGAAGGAATGCTGTAAAATGTTAACAAATATTCAAATTTACTGAGATACGGAGAAATGGTTTGTTGAAGTAAATAAAACGCGTTTTGGCAAAGTTAACACAAATAAACAACTCTCTTGAGCACAGTAATATTTGGGGTTTTCGTCGAATTTATGATTTATTTCAAAGATTTAACATATTTCATAAGAAAGAATTTCAAAGAAAAAATGCTTGCACATACTTATTTTATGTGAAGCTATCCAATTCTTAGATTTCGACAATAAAATACATTTTCCCGGGGTACTTCAGAAGCTATTTACAATGCAACTCCTAATCTGGCTATTATAGAGCAATCTCTTTCAAGCAACCATTTCTACGAACTCAAAACCTCGGTCGACCTTTTAGATTTAAATTTATCAAATACCACACAGTCCAGTACAATAAACTATATATGCTGTAACATGAAATTGTTCTAAATTACATTATTTCTACTTTAAGTCGTATATTATTCAATCCATGTAGAGCAATTCTGCCTACAAAATTTTAATATATTGTTTCATAAAATATTCGCAAACAAATTCATGCCCGGCCAAACGTAAAGATTATTTCGGTGTGTAAGTAACACTGACTGACAATGCGTTAAATTTTCATCTACGCTCAGGAATGAACAAATTTACAACATTCTTGCAGGTATTTTTTCCAGTCAGTTAGTCGACAACATTCAGCATTAGTATAATCGCATGAAAACTTGGTTAAGCGTAGAGTACTACTGCAAACCGATAAAAAATTGGTCTGACAGTTCGCCCACCTACATGACGAAATCGATGAGTAAGCTCTTGTTTTGACACGTGATTAAATTCCATTATATTCTCGTTTATCATTTAATTAACGCCAATGGTAGCATATTTTTGTTCATTTCCGATGAACAATTCCATAACTTACTGTTCACGTTACCTAACGTTTATAGTTAAGCTAACATCTTACCTAAGCTAATTCTATAAAGAAAGTACATATACAGATGAACATAAGTTGGATGACAAAATACGCTAATATATATATATATATACGCTAAAGTAGGTTGTTCACAGTTTATTACAATACTCAGACTGGAACTTGGTACTGAAACTAAAGTTCTAGGGGAGTAGTATTAAAAGCTCTTAAGAATAATACGAATAAGTGATTCAAGTTCTGTAATCCTATTCTCTACTAATTTATGTGGCAATTGTTTTACTGTCTCAAGGACTAGAAACAGGCGGGCAAGAACAATTCAAGTCGCACAAGAATCTGCCTTTGGCACTCTACTGATTAATGTTGCCTAAAGTAAGTATTACGACAGCAAATTAATGAAATAAAAAAATCATATAACCAGAAAGCTTTATATAAAGTGAAAGTCCACAAAGTAAATTGATTTGATACATATAAGCATTGATCTTTTCCCACTAATTGAGCTTGGCCAAAGAAAAAAGGAGAAATGGCAGATTAAACACAATTAAGTCAATTTGGCTTTTATCTTTATCTAGCTAAGACCACATTATGAGTCTTTTGCGAAATAATTCATAATTTCTGTAACGTCAGCATCACAAATTGGTAGCTAACAGTTTTGGTCAGACAAACGCGCAAGGTATTGTTTGAGCAAGTTCTACTACCAATGATAAAATAATTGGATTTTGTAACCCGTCCTTCGCAGAGTAATCGCTTAAATACAACGTGCATTAATATAATTTATGAATTGATAAAAAATGCTAAAGTTCTTTTTTAATCATTCCCAGAATCAAAACACAGTAAAAATCAGTTACTATATTACAAGGAACAGCACGCTGTACAAAAATTATCAAAACAAATCAATAAAAAATATTGTATTAATTACTTACAGAACAAGAACTATAAACTATTACGCAAAACTTTCTCCGTTTACTTCTAACATAAGCTCAGAAAATTTATTTCCATTTGTTTGTATAACTTGTATACTGCATTTCCTATTGTAAATTTTTTTGATTGGATACGAGTGTCCATGTTGTTACAGTCCATTCTTGTAGGTACTAGTAACAGTAAAATAAAAATAATTTACTATATTTTCTTATAAAATATTTTAACTTTGAAGGAGCCAAGTACAAAATATGCACGCACTTAATAGCTTCAATGCAATTCACAGTTGCTGAACAAACGACATATTTTCTCAAGGTTCTCCACTTACTATTTTGGAGTTGAAATCAGCCTAAACAACAAGTTTCCGATGTTAAGTTATTTACACTTCATAAACATCTACAGCCGGCTCTCATATTAAGATTCTAAATAGTGTATGCCAAAGGCAATGTCTCATATAACAGCATTTTTAATTAAAACTTTACGATTTAAGCAGGAAAAATCGGAATCAGCCATGCTTTAAATGTTGCCTAGTTTATAGCTTCAAGGTAGTGCTAATAGAGCTTATAATTTAATTTGTAGGGTACAAAACTTTTCCGTTTTCTCATCGGTAGAAGTCGTGTTTTCTGTTATCTGATGTTAGATATGATGATATATTGCAGGACAATGCACAAATAAAACGTTCTATTTTAAAAGTACATGTTTGTAACTCTATTTAGTTTCATCCTTAATACTGACTGGTATAATGATTTGCAATTAGTCAATGAACTTTGACTTGTATTGTATATAGTATTGTATTCATACAGTATCTATTGTGTTCATATTGGGTTCAAATTTTTTGGAGCAAACAACTTTTTGCTGCGACATAAACACAGATTAAGTTACATGTTACATCTTACATGAAGAAAAACGGTAATCTGTACTCTTACATTTCAAAATCTTATACGCAGTATTTCCAAGGGACCCTTAATTCTGATTCTAGATTCTGCACTAAAGCATTTTCTCTGTACTCTGCACATTTTATGAATCACACTAATACCAAAGTAGTTCTATTCCAATTTTGCACAAAGCATAACAGTCTTGGCACAAAATCAAGCAATAAAAGTAAGTGGACGGAGAATCTTTTTTCCTATGGGTGTTCACAAGTACGAATTGATTATCCCCGGACACAAAATCTCTTTTCATTTTGTCCACACTAATGGCCAACTTGGGAGAAGGAGAAAGTAGTAAAAGCAACTACGCTACAAATTTACGAGCGTGCCTAGCAGCATGAAATTTGTACAAAAGAAAGTAATACTGTAAAGAGAACAGGACGAACGAGCGTTCTTTGGTTTATTTTCTCTGTTTGTATGAGATTTTGTTTTCCAGTTGTGTAGTGTATGTTATAGCAACACAACAACAGTAATGGAATACTCTAATGGATATAGAATGAAAAAGTACTTAAGTACTTATAAGTACGCAGGAATTGTCAACCACAACACAAAGTTTGAAACAATGCTTTTCATTTGTATTTCATTCATATGTCTGTATAAAAAACACGACTAGAATGTTCAGACAACAGAATAAATAGCACTTTTTAGCTGTATTGCAAAATCACAGTATCTCATGTAGTCATTACTTCAAATAATTTCAAACAAGTACTATCGTTTGCGCTTAAGAGTACCAATTTAGTATAGTGAAGCGAATTGAGTATAGAATTATACCATTTTTACAATGGCTTTAATGAATAAAATAATTATGTGCTCTTTGATTTAGATGTTTTCAAAAACTCCAAGATCTCATATTTGTATATGCTCACGTTTGTATATTTTATTATGTCAAATATAAAAGAAATTTCAACGGGAGAGTTTACAAAAAGCTTTATAAAAATGCTAAATATGTCAATTTGGAATATAAAATTTTTCAAATAAACAAGATTATACAAGATGACTAAACATAATATGTAAAGCAGCAAAACAAATGTAAAACCCGATTTTACGTTTCTGACTTTAGTTGAAATATTCAATTGTTGCAGAGAAAGCGACATTCCTGAAAGTATAAAAGAGAAAGGCGTAACAGAATGTACTGACTTCTTGATAAACATTTTCAGCTAATCAAGAAGTCATGGTGTTAAATATAAAATCACATGTACTCATAAAACAGGAAAAAGAATAGTGTTCAAAAGCTTAAATATTCTGTCATAAAACTTTTACTAAATAGGAACTTCTAAATACAGTCTCATTTTCATGTTATTATATTTGTATAATGAATGTTTAAATTCATCACTTTTGCACCAAATGCACTGAAGCCGAAAAATTATAGGTATACTTGATAAGCGTAATGTAACAGGCAAACGATGTTTCTCGTCGAGGATTGAGATTAAATGTTTTTAGAATATAGGTTCCTGGCTTATAGATTGGCAGACCTAACCGTATGTGCATGCCTAGTTTTTTTGCTAAATACAGGTAACACAATTGTACAATGTACGAACGTTTGAATACATACATTCATTATCTATTCATATCATATTTCATATTCTACCCAAGGTCTAATTTTGCTTATACTTTACATCAAATACTTCGTTGAAATTGGTAGTCTTTCTTTATATTTCTTAGTTATCTTGGAAAAATTTCAGAAATATAGATTTTTCATGTGATTTTGATTTGTCAATATATAATTCTACATACTATTCACTATGATGCCGTACAAATAATATATTGGTCATATATCATGTTGCGGTGCACTGCTGTCGAACAACTTTTTCTATCAATTGCTGTCTATAGTGAATGCTGCTTTACTGTTTATAGGATATAAAATATATGCTTTGCATTTGTGAGCCTAAATGTTATACAAAAGGAAATTGTCATAGTTAATTAAAGTGCTTTTAGTTATACTAAGCCGTGTTTACAAATTGGTGTTAATTATTTTGTATATTAATCTGAAAATGGCAAAAACAATGGTGAACGTTCGTATTTGTGGACCAAAAGCCCTGATATTTGCTGCTAGCTTGCCGGAAGGAACAAAACTCTTACAGGAATTATTTGAGTAGCTGCCTATTACCAAAACATTTTTGAATTTCGATAAATGTGTAATTATGTTAGAATTGAAAGTGGCAGTTATACTAGAGTTATACATTTTGTGTACATCTCAAATCTTAACGGCATTATTATTCATGTATCTTTTTCTAAGATTTGATATTTAACCTCAAATTCTTAGTATGAATTTTACAAAAAGTGAGTCTTGTGTTCATGCTTTAAAATAGATGTATCATTTTCTCTGAAAAAAGTTAACAGCCAGTTTACCATTATCTACAATTACATACTTCACATTTATCACTTTATAAATCATTTTATTAAATGAAAAATTTCAAGTTCAGCTAGATACACCTAATCTTAGACACTCAACTGTTGTAACATTTACAGCTTTCATTAAGTTAGTGAGTGAAATACAAGGTACTTTGTAATGAACAAGTGATTTGTTTTATTATTTTAAAACTTTTCATCTAGCCAGCTAGATAAAATTGTAAGTTATCTTAATGTTTAGTAACATGAATAAACTATATACGCCAGTTAAAATTATGCATATCCCGTGTTCTGAGGCTTTCAGATATTCTTGTCAGCTCCGGTTTTAAATAACCTATGATCCAACGAAATGTGTGGTTTTAAATATAAGAATTGCCTTCACATGTTCTATTAAATTTCTTATAATGCTCTTTTCTCGTTACAATATGCCTGTTGCCCGTATAAGCGAACAGATTTTTACACTAAATAAAGCAGACAACATGCCTACATGTAACGAAGTAGTGAAAGGAAACCTGATGTAGACAAAGTTAAAAGAAATGCTGAGAGGGTTGAGACAACTGTCTGAAAATTGAAATTTTGCCAGACATCGTCTTAAACCACTCAGTCTGACTAAACAAGTCAAATGTAAAGCTTAAGGACTACCATGTACCTTTAATTAATACACCTTTATAACTTTTGACTCAGCTAAAATATGGGCATGACATGTTGCCTAGCTTATGTTACGATATGTCTTTGTGCCAATACTTTCGTTAAAAGAAATTAAAAAGTGAAAGAGATATTGTGCGAACGACGTCAGGCAAGACCTATGGACAGACAGACGACATGGGGTCAGATTAATAAGTAGTTTTCACTGCCTAATAAAAGGACATCACTGATGACGACAAAAGCTGTCACACAAATCTGCAACCATATAGATATATCGATTTTTAATATAAAAATACATCAGAATCATCCGATTACACAAGCATGCTTTCATGTCACACTAATTCAATATGCTTGACTGATTTTGATATGATATTACTAAAGACGATTGAATCCGCTTACAGAATCAAAGGACGCCTTTTATGTAATTTATAGATTGCTTTTTATTTTATTTTATTCATTTATTAGAGACTCAAAAAGTATCTTAAACAATTTAGTCACACAGTTAACTAAATTGGAGATGATACATAACAAGAATTTGAATAAGTTACAGTTACAAAAAAGAAGAGGTACACGCTGCCAGTTAAGGCGCTGTGCAAAAATAATGAAATAAAAAGAAAAAGAAGTGTACATGTGTCAGAACGCGATCATTTAGTAAACGCGAGTTTAACATTTTTCTCTTAAGAGTTTTATTAATGATGGTATTGTGGATCTACGATACCTTTCATACCTGCACTTTACTAGGCGAAAGTTATTACGGTTTTTATTATATCTGCTACTAAAGTCAGGTTTACGCTTTATTATGTATTTGTCAAACCAGTGCTTGAAACGGTCACTTTTTAGAGTTTTCTTACCAAAACTAAGTAAGAGTGTTTTCCATCTTTCTTCTAAATTCCTAATTCCTATCTTATCACAGGTTGCAGTATAATTTGAATTACTTATGTATTTACCAGTTATTATGGACAGTGCACGCTTTTCAACACTAACTAGCTTTTTACATTGATCCTGAGTTAGGTAGTTATAAGCCCAAAGAATACAACAATATTCTAGAATACTACGGACATGTAATATGTATAATTTAACTAGCCTTGAAGAGGTAAACCCGAAGTATTTTAGCTTTCTTAGAATAAATAGTTTTTTACCTGCTTTAGAATATATAAAGTTTACATGGTCACTCCAGTCACATTTGTTATTTATCATTACTCCTAAAAGCTTGCTTACATGTACGTGAGGAAGCACTGAACCATTTACAGAGATCGTTATATTGCTATACTCTTTTGATTTAGAGTTGTCAATTACAATAATATTGCTTTTCTTAGGATTTAGATTCATATTATTAATATAAAGTTTAGTACTAATATCATTGATATATTCACTAATTTTAGGCTTGGTACCATACCTTACACATTCAGCAATGCACATGTCGTCCACAAAAGCATTCATTATATTTGTGTCACTACCGTGTTTAAGGGTGAATTCGTTTAGGACATTATTGATAAGTAATATGAATAAAAGAACTGCAATTTTTGTTCCTTGGGGGGTCCCGTTACTTAAAGGTAGAAACGAAGAGATAAAATTTTTATATTTTGTACATTGTTCTCTATCAGTTAAGAAATCAGCTATCCATTTAATATCATTACTATCAATGTTCAACTCCTGTAGGCAACGAATAACAACATTATGATCAACTAGATCGAAGGCCTTGGCCAGGTCTAATAGAACAAGAATTACATACGTATTTGGTGTGTCTAATGATTTTAATATAAACTCATATAAGGATACAAGATAATGCGTTGTAGAAGACTTTTTTATTGCACCGTATTGAGATTTATTTAGTACAGATATGACCTGTTTGTATACTCTTTCAAACATGAAACCTTCTAGTATTTTACTGTAAACACTTGTTTGAGTTATTGGTCTTAAGTTATCGAATATTATATTAGTATCTTTAGGAACAGGAGTCACAAATCCTCTTTTCCATTCTTTTGGTACTATACAATGTTTATAGCTGTAGTTAAGGATGTGCGTGTACATAGGAACAATATGTATTGCTACAAACTTTAACAGTCTAACTGGAAGTTCACCAGGAGTATTAGCCTTATTTATATTTAAACATTCAAACCTTTTTAAAACTTGGAATTCGTTTACATATAGATGTTCTAAGCTAGGCTTATCAAATTCATGAAACCCCATTGGAGCATAACGATTGTTGATTTCAGTAAAGTGGTTATTAATTTTGTTAAGGACTGACTCTATTTTCATATTTTCACTTAAGGCAAGCTGTTCAACTGGAGAAGACTTTTCTTTGAGCAGGCAGATTGAGTTAACAAAGGAATGAATTTTGTTTGGATTGTCAGAGATTTTTATTTGAAGGTTATGTGCGTAGGTATCTTTAGCTACTTTAATCTCTTTCCTGATAAGATTTCTTAATTTTTTACTTTCAAGCTTACTATGTTTGGCTTTGCGATATTCGAGGAAAAGTCTTTTCAGAGAGGGATTCATCCAAAAATGCGCGTTCAACTTGATACTTTTTTTCTTTAATGGAAAACACACTTCAAATGCATTGTGTAGCACAGTTTTTAAATAGTCAACCTTAAAGTCAATCGAATCTGAATTATAAAAAGGTTTCCAGTTTGTACACTCGATCAAGTATGCAAAGTTAGCGAGATTATCCTTTGTATAGTCTCTATATTCACATAGTTAAATGTGATATTTTATGTGATATATCGTATCATTCTAGTAACGTTGAAGCATAAATTTTACTTTCGCATATTATTTCACACAGAGAAAAATGTAAAATAGTTTAATACATTCTTCACAATTAAATGTACTGCTAGTATTAGTACTACATACCATCAATATACAGTCCCAAAAAGGAGAAGAAACTGAATAAACACCGGAGTCTTATATATTCAATGTGTAAATATTTAAAGGAAAACTACATTTATTTAGGTGGTATTTGGTGCAAAGCAATCTACTTTGCCACACAACATTTAGAGTAGTACTTTGAATTTCAACAAACTCACAATCAGTTGTGTTTCCTGCGACAAATCTCCCAAGGGAATAAATACCAGAGATGTAATCAAAACAGGGATTCAACAACAAACACTTGCACTTTTACTACCATTTTTTTCTACTTGTTTCACAAGTAAGCTTTACCACTGTTATCTTTGAGAGAGGAGGTTGAGGGTATTCTTGGTGCTTTAAAAGTTGATGTGCTTAGATTTTAGATACATTTAGGTTTGCTGAACGTTGAAGCTAAAAATGTAGCAAGTTTAGCTCCATGACATATAATAGAATGGTTTCCTACAAATCTACGTGATTTCCCCAAAAAGGATTGCTTTTGCTGTGTTGGTGGAATTAATTAGAACTTTTAAGCAAAGGAAACATGTAGTACTTCACAATCACAAAGCTTAAAATATGGTTTGTTTCTTTTAAAAAGTAGAGCCACCTCATTTGTTGCTTCACTGAACACAACCACGGTAATTATTTTTTGTACATTTGGTATTTCTACGCAATGTATTTTAGAACTGGTATTTAGGCAAGTGTACAGCTTTGTTTCTTGAACAAAAGGCTTTTGTACTGTCAAAACTTGGCTCCTAATGCAAACATACAAATCAGAGCAGAGCATGAAACAGATGAATAGAAGGTATTTATTCTTAGTATTTGGAAATATGCTAGTAGTACTAGAGCTCAGGGTATAACAAAAAATAATGAATTCGTAACCGGTGATAGTAATAATGTGCCATGTCATTAGTTCTACTTATTTAGAAGGTTTCGCCATTGTTAATCACCGTTCCTTGCTCGAAAACTGCTTTCACAAAGGATGCCCACACATTATATAGCAGTCAACCAGAAAATGTCATTATCATTATCGTTTTAGTTCAATAATCACGACAAAAGCATAGGTTCTTCCTTTCACTAACTTTCACCAAAGGGCATCGAGTTAGAACGGTGAATAATAGAGTATAGAGAACAATGCGACGGGAGCCATATCTCTACGCTCTGTCTAGATATTTATGGGCAATAGCTTAGATAAAAGACCTTAGAATCGTACAGCAACGGATGGTAACTCAGCTTAGAAGGAGAGAAAGTTTGGAGACAAGTCCATCCACCATTATTCATTCATTTTGCTTGGTGTTTGGTTCAAAAAGATGGTGGACTGGTTGCAAAATATTGCTTGGCAACAAAGGAGAACGTTGAAAAAGACTTCCTGTGCAAAAGAACAATCAAAAGGAGAAAGTTAAGCCAGCTTCATTCCGTGACTTGCCATAAAAGCAGCTTTCCCTATTGCAGTATGGATTGCGATGCGTGGTATACAGAATGTAATGTATTCCACGTTAAACAGAACGAATGAAACGTAGACGTGTTGGAAACAGAATACACGCAAACCAACTTTAGTTCATATATTATGAAGTAGGTATGTATTTTACAACTCAATCATGTCGCTGAACATTGAAAATCACTTGGGTTACATTCAAGATCTCAGGTTCCAATATATACAATATACAAAGATTGCAGATTCCAATCACCAGTTTCCAGACGTTTTTGCATTGCTAAAAAGCATGTAGCAGGATTAATTGAATTACCACCGTACGACCGTACACGACAAATACGCTAGTCGAGTGGAAACTGTATTAGTATGGTTTTTCCTCAAACCACAGAGTCACAATTATAAATACCATAAGAGTCACATCCGTTGTCCTATAGTTAAGTTACATTAAGCAATGAAATCTGAGATTTTATGAAATTCGAGTTTTCACTTGTCTCATTACCTAGAGTTGCATGCCAGTGTTCCAAATGTCAACGCCCTTATAATGGACATAATGACTGGAATGGACTTGTTATAAATGTTTCTAGAATGTGGAATTTATTCAAGGCTTTCAATTCATTACTGATTTCATTTGACATCACTATCATCGTATTATTGTTACAATTACAATAGCTATTCACATTATTGCCTGGTTTTTGGTTTGTTCCTATTGCTGTAATAGGAAAAATGAAGCCCTTTGCATTCATGAATGTTCTTTCCAACCGCTCTTTTACAAAATTATGAACAAGCAACGTTCCCGTTCGATAGATGTTTGCTGGTAAGCATAAGTGCATGTTAGATAATTTCCACTATTATGTTTCAGTGCTCATTTGTAACGAAATTGCGATTTTTATTGTGCTTTCATACTTTATTAATTTTGTTTCAGCCTGCAATTATGTAACGTTTTTATAAAAAAAGCAAGGGGAATAGAAACACTTTCGCTGAAAACATACAAAACACGAATTCTAGTATTTATTTGCATAATGTAATAAGATAAAGGATGATTATGTGAAAAATGTTTTAAAATATCAAAAAATCATGAATAATTTATACTAGATCATCATTCACATTTTGAACACGCTTATTAGAAATACATAAACTGTTTCCAAGATGCTTTCTTCTTGCTCGTAAAAACGCATTTAGTACCAGAACATGTGTTGTTAAATTGTTGCATTGTTGCTGGTTATCTTTGGAGTAGTTATTTCTTCTAATACATAAGAATGTATGCTCTGAATATTTGTAACTGGAACTGTTCTTTCTTTCACATCTTTTTCTTGCTCTGATTGTTCTTCTGTAAAATCTTGTATATCCCACTCTTCGTCACTCTCTACCTCCTCACTGCCAGAATAGTCAGACGGCTTTCCACCCGGTTTCACCTTCCACAGATGAAACTCAATACCGGGCATACGCTGAAAATCTGAGCATGGTACAATTGGATTTGTGAATGACGTTAGAAGCATAACGGATTTTTGAATTTCGTCAAAGTCACGATCCGTGTTATCACAAAGAATTCTGGAAAGTGTGGTTTCCCGTAAAGATTTCAATTGAGCTAAAAACACAAGTAAACAGGTTACCTCTCTGTGTTCTTTAAAAGTCTCTAGTAAATATTTGTACTTCTATTTAAGCAATATTTAAGCAATTATACCTTCCGTAAAATGGTTAAAGTATACGTCCCCTTCATACCAGAATCTATCACCCCGTTTAAACCTCGAAAATTGATCAATTAGCAAACACGCCAAAAGTGGGCCCACCCTTGCGGAGTGTAATGGTAATTCTGCTAACATACCGGTGAAAACATCTACTTGACCCACATCGCTGCAAAAAAGGCATATTTTACAACTACAATAGTCTATATTTTAAATTTATAAACGCCTAGCTACCTGTGCACGCTTTTTATTCTAGAATAGGCTTCTGTGTACCAATGCTGCTCAACTTCTTCAAAAGTTTTTGTTTCAACTAAGCCACAGGTTTTTCTCCATTCAACGTACGGAGGTAAGTTCATACTCTGTCCCATTTGCAATACCCATTTCACCAAATCCACAGTTTTGTTTAGTGGTTTTATGGGTAGAGAACGAAGCTAAAGTAAATCATGTTTCAATGAAACAGTTTCATAACACACAAAGAGAAAGCAAACAAAGAAGCAGCAAAAGGAGTTAATTTTAGATACCCTTGGAGCAAATTCCAATCCAACCCGATTTACAGCCAGACTCGTAAAGCCTCTTATAATCGCTTCCAAAAAACCTTTTCTTTTCATCAGTAACTCGGGTTTAAGTATTTGTGCACTGATGTCATACTCTTTCCGACCTCCATCTTTACCGAATTTCCAGAGAAACTGCAGTCTTCCCACTGCCATAGAATACCAAAAATAGCCGGCAGCACCAGCAAAAGCATCTGAAATTGAGGCATCAATATGCGAACTGTAAAGTTCGTAATAGCCAGATTTGTCTAGTTGTAGTCTGGACTCGTTCATCAAAGAATTGCCAAGAATTTCAGGAAGAAACTCGTTGTACGTGATATGCTGGATTTGGGCAATTACAATGCGTCGACTTTCTTGAAACAATTGCTCGTCATCCCAATGGGGATTGGTTCGACTAAGCATTCCTGCAATTTTATTGTGTTGACGCACAAACAAGGTGTTCAGAGCAGTTAGTGCGCTTAATTGATTGACGTCGTCGTCCCCTAGTATCATTACAAAATAAGACAATGCACTTTTCAGCATGTTATGTTGGTAATAATACAAGATGGGGATTTGGCATTCTACTCATACCAGATATAAAACAAGTTGCACCATTTCCCATTAAGCACGTTTCATTGAGTTCGGTAGCCAAAGGAAGGAATTGTTTACCGTCTTTGTGCATTGCATGTATAGTTCTCATTTTACCATTTTCTTTCAGCCTTAACTTGTTGGTTCTGTCTTCTGAGGATCCATAAATGTTTGAAGCGTCAATATATGATGTGGCCAAGTTAAAAGATGTTCGTGGTCCTAGTCAACATCATACGACAACAAATTATATAAAATGCTATTTCTAAAATTCATGTAAAGGATATTTTGGTTTTACCTACTGTACAGCTAGGATAAACTGCAGAGCACGGAATGAAATAACTGCATATTGTATTATTAATGTCTGGTTTGAAGGTAGTAACGGTTGGAGTAATCATGTCACAAACATTCTTTCTTGTATGTTTGGTACTCTCAGCCTTGACCTCATTACCGGTGTCGGTCGCATCATTGCAAGGGACTGCATTTACATTTAATATTTAGAAATTATAATACTATAGAAAAAATATCACTTTAGAATATAATGTAACCTGGTGGTTCAGGTATCTTTAAGGTATCATGCAAAATAAACATTGCCCAAAGTGGCAAAATTCCAGACGCTTCCGGATCACGCACCAGCGTTCCTTCAGTCAATTGCGTGGTTACAAATCTCCCAACGGATAGTTTGTCTGTAATACAAGAAATTGTGTAGAAATTGATCGTATGAATTTTTCAGCAATGATAATAATTACTATACTGTACTATTTACTAGTAGGAGTCGGCTTTAATATACGACGGATAGGTGCAAACTGTGAGCCCCACGAAATATACTTTACATTGTTGCAAGTGCCGTTTATACTACGATACCAGCCAGTTTTAACACATTTTATTTCAGCTTCTTGATGGCAAAGACTTTCTTCAAAAAGCCCTTCCAACAAACTTTGATTTCCGGTTGCATTTAATCTAAATTAAAGGATAGAAGATTAGAGTACTCCAAATACAAATTTTACATGTAATCTTTTTGTACCTCCGTTCCAGTTCAGTAATTGCATAGTCTGTGGCAATTCCTTTCCATGATAGAATATCCACATGTGAGCTAAATTATGTACAAAAGTTTAAATTGCTAGTTGGTTGGTTGTTAGTTGATATTGCAAGTTTTAGATATAAAATCATCCCATTTACTTACCTATTGTTATTTAACTCATGTGTAAGTATTTCTTTTGCAGAATGAATCACGTCATCAAAAACGGTTTGATCTACGAGATGGCCATTTAGCGAAAACATTCCTGGGTATATTAACTTGGTTGCTTTACTTTTTAAAGAATTGTCCTTCTCTTTATATCTCTTTTCTTCTTCATCTTCAAAACTCAAGCTCAGTTCACCCATGTTTTCCACGTCAAATGATATATTCAAACTTTTTGATTCAATATCTTTGAATTGTAATATTTTAGCAATCGTATAGAGAATAATTTAGAATTTTGAGTTATGTTTGAATGCAATGTTTGTAAAAAGATACCTTGCAATGGCCAAATGTGGGATGAGATTATATTTTCATCTGCGGTATCAAAAGCCTTTTCGCTGTGCTTGGTGAGTTTCAAGATAAAAACGGTGCAGACGACAGCAATAAATAAAAGCGTTCTAAAAATCAACTTGTATAAGCATTAATCTTTAATAAAGTTAAAAATATGTTGATGGATTAAGCTACATATATCGCAACTTACATTGCGGTACAAATTAGAATGGCATATGCTTTGCACGTATTTATTCTGTTTCCGAATGTGCAGCAACATCGTGAATAGTTCGTTCCATTCGAATACATTTGTGGAACGATATTTTCATCCGTTCCACCCTCACCAGATAAAAATTCTGAAACTCTTAGTTTTACATCTGACAATGTAAAGGGAATAACGTCTTCGGAATCGTCAACCCCGGGCAGTTCTTCGGATGTAGCATTATAAACTTGAAAATTACTTTCAAACTGATTGGTACTCATAAAATGACCACTGAAGCCATTATTGGCTACAGACGTATTTTGACAATCTGTTTGTGTCTCATTATTCTGTCTTGAAGGACGTGACAAGCATGTTAATTCAATTGGTTTTTGACTGCTTTCAGAAAGCAATCGTTGTCTTCCGGAGAAATCATTTGGCGAAGTGTCGAGTCTGCCTTGGAAGTTTTCTGACTGTTCTGATGTTAACGGATGGAAGTCTCCGTTGCTTCGCCCGCTTCTACTACGAGAATAGGATGATGTTGGAATCGCACTTAAAAGAATGTTTGGAACTTTCATTTCTAATGGACACTTTGCCTCTAAGTGCACCAGATGTCAGTTCTGGTTTAAAAATATGAACAAACGTGTGAATATCCTTTGATTGTAACTGCTACTATTATGAATTATATTTATTAGAAAGGATTTATGTATTAAGTATTGATATTTGATTTTACACAACACATTTGATTTGACACAACTTTTACTAATTTAGTTTGTTGACCTTGACAGATTAACCCGACAAAAAATCGTAAAACCATGCACAATCATAACTGCCTGCCAGTGACTCATTCGTACAATCAATATGCTTACACAGCTTTACACTTACAGCTACTATATAGAGCTAATGAACTTAATGCGTGTAGGTTTGGGTCTAGCCAAAACATCGTGCAAAATCCAAATTTGGCCAAGACGTCATGTCTTTGTGAACAAATTATCTGAATACACTAATATAATTGTTATTACCTATTCATAGTAGTTTATAATAGAATATGATTGTCATTATCTTTTGGAACTATACAACGATGTTTATGACTTACTAGAAGAATCACATTTTCTAGTGCAGTGATAGAATCGACAAGCTACTATGTTTAGACGACGACAATAAAGTCTAGATATAAAAGACAAATTTCCATTTAGTAGTAGTATTGAATACTTAAGATGTTTCATTTATGCTTTCATGGAGTCATCGTGCTGGAATAAAACTTGATTTTGTATAAATATAGTGTAAAGTGTACTAACGTTTACATATCTATCAATAATATTTATTATACATTAATTTGGAAATTATTTGGTTTTTTAAAATCAATGTTTGATAGCTTGTGATGCTTAAACCATAATGTTTACATCTTGGATGCTATCTTTTATCTTGCTTTGCTATACTATACCTACTGTTTCTTTTGCAAGTTATGCTTTTATTTGGCGATAACGTTAATTTATATTGTTGGTACAAAGCCAATATATAACTCATTATTAGAGCCACCCACAAAGATCTTCAATTTTTTACAGTAAAAGTAATCGGGAAACAAACGAGCTGGAGAAAGAAAGCTCTTTGGTTTGAAAAATCGTCTTGGCTCTACCTCAAGAATTCGGTCCTCCATATATAGGCCCACGTACTGCTAAACTTAATAAATGGGCATAAAAGACTTGGAGGCATTTTTGTGCTATCAAAAACATGAATCGGATATCAACTAGCTCATGTCATGGGTTGAAAAAATGAAAAAGAAATCGAGTACCCAAAAACATAAATATTTTTATTGGCAGGAAATGTATGCATTTATCTTGCATTTATTGGTTCTCAGTTGCGTTGCTATGCTTTGAGAATAAAATAATATTTAACTTGTAAGTAAACAAGGTTACCTAGGTTCACCAAACTTGATAATGAGAATAGAGAATAGTAAATAACTTGGCATTAAAATCAAATTTTGCATTCTAAACCGTCACGGTTTCAAAATAATTCCTTCAGCAGCTCCAAGCATTGTCGAGTTTTACCAAAACGTGAATAGAACATTTTTCTTTTGACTTTCCATTTTTATATTTCCAAATATACGCTCTGCGGTAAAAAAAAACCACAACATTATTGAGAACAGAATCTACATGGAGTGGTAAATTTGTGTAAGATATGAATCTAAGTAAGAAAAATGGATGCTAGCTAGTAAGGACTCAAACGATGTAAAGTTGACGTTAAATTGTTTTACAGAGCTTCTTCCCAAGTTTTTCCATTACATAATAAGTTTGCGGGTCACTAACTTTTCTAAGAATCAATAAGATCGCTTAAATAAAAGATTTTCTCATGAATATATATATTTAGAACATAGATAGCATCATTTGCACACTATATCTGACAAAATGCTTTCATTATTTACAAAAATGGTACAATAGTAATAACAAGGTCAAAAGTGTTGTTTTCTGCACTAAAACGGTGCACGACGTATGCTGGCGTGGTGGAAGAGGGGCTTGAAAAATGCTGACATTCATCCTAATTAGGAACCATTTCGCATTAGGACAAAATGAACAAAGAAAAAAGATCTAAAGTGTTTGTGTGAGTGAAAGCGAAAAGCGTTAAGTGAAACTCAGAGTCATCAAAAACCACTTTGTCCCGCGGAAACGTTTTTTCCTGCAATTTGGAGCAGTGCTCTTACGCCCTCTCAAAAAACATCTCCATTCAATTGTATTGAAATAAATTGCAGGAATTTTGGAGGAAGGAATGAGAATGCACGTCTCTTTACCATTCGCTTTCACCCGTCGCTCCGTCACTGTCAGTGTTGCTTAGCCAAGCAATATGTTGTACGTTTAGGTGCATCATTTGTGCTAACTGGATTCGGCTCTCTGCTCACTTTCTTCACAACGTTAGCCAAGCACGTGATCAATGCTTTTACATATTGCTTTTCACATGCAAAAGTATGTTCGAGGTTATTTACCTCGTTGCATATTTTTATCCGGCATATATCACCAGATTACAGTCGGTCGGTCGGAAAAGTTTAAACCAACGGAAGTGATAGGTCAAAAATGTCGCTCAACAACGTTCTTCTCCGAATTTTTTGAAACATAAATGTATAAAAGAGTTGTTCAATCTGGAAGTCAGTAATATTTATATAAAATTCCTTATGGAATAAAACACAATTGCAACAAAAATACGACAGCGGCAATAAATCGGAAAGTTTTATTTTTGAGGACACAATCATCTCGTCTTGTGGTGAACCTAGAATGTAGCGAAATATGCTGGAATTGAGTCATTTCCTATATCGTGCTGTCAAGAACCTCTGGGGAATCCAACAGTTCAAAGTTGTATCAGGTTTTCTGAGCATTGGCAACTTTTCGATAGAAAAGTCTTCAAGAATTTCAGCAATCTGTAATATAGTTGGCAGTGGTTCTCAGCGATCTGTCGATATAAATTGCACAAAATACTGCTGCTGTAAAGCACTCAAGAGAATTGATGCTGTGTAAAGATCTGGCCATATTCCAACCTTACCGTGTTTTGTTTCAAGAAACGTCCACGCCATTTCTTCTTTGAAAACTTCAGTGTTCGTCTGCTGCGCTTTAATGGCGCTGCTGGGGACATACAGGGGTAAATGTTTGTACTGGTCAGTTAGAAACAGAACTTTTGTACGTGGTTCACTTGGGTTTATTTATATAAAGAAATGTTGCATGAATTGCCTGCTTTCCTGTTCATATATAAACGGCAAAAATTGTATACAGGATGCGGATGTTGACAAAGGGACCGTCAATTTAAGAGTTGATTGCTTTTCAAGCGATGATAAAAGAAGTTCGTTATTGCCGGAAACTGGTGGAAACTTCGAATTATACACATGAATAAAGGTAAAAAGGTTGTACAAAGTAAATACGATTCTACTGTGCGTAATCCAGCAAGTGATCTACGACTTTTAAGACAACTTTAGGGCTGCATCTCATGTCCAGTACAGTTGGGATCATAAGTATTCTTAGTAGTTTACTTGTGCTTTGAAAGTTAAACAGGTAGATACACACACATTCAAGGCATGCTCAAAGGTAATTTGAAATGATTAAAGCTCTTACAAATATGCTACAATACAAAAATCAGTATTCAGTGAGCTATAAAGAAAACATGCTTTACCACGTAATCAGGAGCTTTTGTATCAAAACCTGAAATGCAATGCACAAAGCTGAAGTAGAGTAATCAAACCTAAATTTTAGAATGTGCTTTTCGAACTTCCAGTTTAGATAAATGGCAATCAGCTTACTGAATTGCGTCTTTCTTTATGTATTGTATCTTTACGCAAAACGCCGTCTTGCATTAGTTCTTCTCTCATACAGGTACATATAATCAGCTGTCCTCGGACCGCGTACCCATTATGAACATGTTTACAGCCAATCCGGGCCGTCACGTGATTCACAACCAAACAACAGTTGAATCACGTGACGGCCAGGATTGGCTGCCAACATGTTCATAATGGGTACGCGGTCCGAGGACAGCTGATTATATGCCTCTGTATATAGTATTTTTTGCATTATATCCTGTCTTGCAGTCTAGGCTTATGCTACTTTGATACGAGGTTTAAATTGGTTTGCTGTTTTTTTAAAATTCGACATTTTAAGAAGAATTACGAATTTTATGTTGTGCTTTTCTAACATTTAATCTATCTAACATAATTTTAATGTAAACTTCAAATTTAGTTAAAACTCCAAATTTTTATAGCGTAAAATTTAGCCCTGTTTGGATTAAGACAAAAGTACTAGAAATAAAATTACAACCTTCTTAATTTAATCTATTGCATTTCCTCATACACTATGTGTCTGCTGTTTAGTGACGTAAAATAAGAATCTCTATCCTAAGTTTTGTCTATATGTAAAGAAAGCAATGTTAAAAGACCGGGACAAAGTAGAAACTTTGTAGAACATGACAAAAATGAAAAGCAGTGTGCATTTGTAAGTTTTAGTGGTCATTTGGGGATGCCAAACAACTCGACTTGCTAACTTAAACTTTCTTGAATACATTAATCGAATGACAAGGAAGCAAGTTCCTTAGAAAAACGGCTTTCTTGTTTCAAATTGTCTTTATGCTGACTCTTAATTTACGCTTGCATTCGTACTATTAGAAGGAAATATTCATGCCTGAAATAAAAACGTAGTTTGTTACAAACTTGACTCCATGGCTAACTAACATTATGGCATTTATGACCTACGTTTCTACTTCATCTAATTTCCAGAATGCGTTTGGTTTCTGTTATATTAGTTTATTTTATTCCAAAATTTAAGTTTGCCAAGGTCAAAAAATAGATTTGATACTTGCAATTCAATTGCGATAAAGTATTACTAACGTGTAGCTGTTTTGGGTACCAAAATGCTTTGTCTTTGCCAAAACTTGGATCTATTTATCTTTAACGTGAGGCAGTTTCCGGGCATACACTGAGTGAGTACACTGAGACTAAGTTTAGTTTTAAATGAAGACACATTTAAAAAGCTTGTGGGAATTTATAAGATTTTCATGAATTTTTCATGTTTGAAATGGTTTCCGCTAAAAGTATCTAATCAAGCATTTTACTGTTTATCTCAGAAGCTGTTCACCAAAACGTTGTATTGGAAGGAATGAAAAATTGCTTCTTTTCAACCGCCTAAATAACTTTTGTGAGGAATAGCCAGAGCCAGACTCTTACGTATTTCTATACTGATTTCTTTTCAATACCAAGTAGCATTCAGCGCTGTTCCATAATAAAGTCACGGTCATAAGAAGAAAGAGTTCCAATTACATTATCCACTGGACATCTATGCCCTTTTTTGTTCGGTTTTTCTTACCAGGCTTAAATTCTCCAGATTCGCTAATTTTCTTCACAGGCATTTGTAAGGTCATGGGAACTTTATTTAGTTGATTTTAGATTTTGTATTCGTGCTACCTTTATATTATATGTTTTCCTAAAAATCATGCTTCATGTTTAGCTGCTTTAGTAAAACAATAACCATAATATTCAACAAGAGAAGTACCTTAGAGCAGTTTAGTTATGCACTGAGTACAGCATGCAATCTGACAACCGTATGTTTATAAACGCAATTACAAGATTTTTTAAAATATGCATGTAAGCTTAATTCACAAGGGTGGTGTTCTGGAATTGTTGGTATTTTCCCTTTCATTGGGATTAAAGTAAAATAAAAAATAGAAACTCTGACGAACCAATGGAACTTGCGCAAATGGAAGCAGAATATTTTGTGAAACAATTCTGCATATTCAACAAATTTATCAAGCAAAACTCTGAACACTCTTTCTTAGAAACCGATCTGATAACCATGCAATGCCGTGCTGAAGATCGTAAATACCAATATCCTTTGGGGAAACACGTACAAGCGGCTTGCCACTTACTTTCACTCCGTCTATCACTGTCAGTTATACTGAAACTGCAAGTATTTTTGTTGAATCACTCATCTCTTATATTTCTAATGCACTTTTCCTTTGGATGGCAAAGACAAGTTTTCCTTTGCTTTTAAATAAGAGTTAGAATTACATAAACTGTACCTGCTTTAAAAGTTATTACTTTTTCCGCACAGGTAAATGGTTATAGCAACAATTGAAATAAAAATTCAGATACAAATATGCAAATGCATACAAGCAAGGACTTTATTTATTCAGCATAAGATGCTAGATTATGCTCGTGTGTAAATTCGTTATTTATTTAAGCTTGTTAAAAATAAGTAACTAACTTTGGTGTCCCCATCAGCATAACAACTGTTTGTAACACATATGTTCTGAATAAATAAACTTCATTACAGATAATATGCATTTCATTTTATCTTTGTGAATGAGTCCTTCAAAGTTGTAGTTGCAGAGTACATAGTCCGATGTCAGCATCCCTTTCCGTATTGCACACAGGAACTTTGTAAACACATTTTAATATTTTAGAGAAGCTAATTATTAGGAATATTTATATTGAAGTTAAAATTTATTTGCACTTTCAAATTCTTTTCTCCTTCTTTTTTCTCTACCTCTTTGCGCATGATAAACTAAGTATAACTAAAACTACATTTTTCTTAATATATAATAATATATGTAAACCTACAGCTTTGTTTAATTATTATTTTACGATATCATATTCAAAAATACAATCCTAAGTCTCTTTGAACTTGTGGACTTGTTTTGAAAAATATTTCGTGCCATCATTCATATAAGATAAAGATGGCAGAACAAACTTTTAAAATTTGCTATATGACTTCATAGTGTAAAACTTTACTTTCCCTGTAGATAAAGCAGGATAGTTTCAATTTTGTCGACAAGTGCAAAAATCATGCTGAGCTATTATTGTACATTTTCAATTTTCTTTGAACTTTAATAAGTTTGCTGTTAGCATGTAGTCATGCCAAGCAAGCTGTTTGTAGAACGATATTAAAAATGTAATATCCAGATCGATTCTGCCAAATGCTCCATGCTGCGGTTTTTATGAGAAAGCATTAAATCAAAGCAGACAAAGGTTTAGTATAACTGTATTACATCATAATCCCAGATTTTATCTACATTTTTGTTCTTTGTCAAGTCTGCTGCTGTAGTCAATCCAGTCTGTGTTTCGTAAAATTGACAGATGGTACAAGGATGTTTCTCCTTGTTTGATAGAAATTCAATACTATGTATTATGGAACACCCCTCAGTTTGATTTGTTTTGAACTCTGGAGCTAAATTGATTTTGACAATTTTATTAAAACTTGAGAACCATTTGGTGGTACAAAAGATTCGAATACTGGACGTGCATGTCTTTCCGCCTTTTGGCAATATTCTCTTCCACACCATTTTTGCAAACGTTTAAGCATGTTAAAATACTACCAAGTAATGGGAGTACGTTAGTATAACTCAAAATTATATGTCAAATTAATGGAATAGTCATGCGTACAGCGGCTTACTTACTTAAGTTTCAATCATCTTGTACCACAAAGCTTACGGCATTTTAGAGAAAGAAGATTATGCTCCATAATATGGAGTATGTGTATTTATTCAAAATGAACTTGTGCTGTATGCTATTGGTGTATAATGTATATATAACAATAAGAATAGCATTTTTTAATAACCAGAAATATTTCGAAGTCGGTAGTCGACCTGATTTCACAATTCTCTGTAAGTCAGTAAGTTGGCAGAAAGTAAGTTTCATTCATAAACTCAGACGGAAGATTGTTTATCGAGTCAAAAATAATATAGCAGCCTCCAGCTAGGAAAAAATATTATAAGTACTTAAAATTTATCATTCTTGTCTTTCTTTACATTTTAAGTACAATACGACATGTTATATATAGGCAAAAGCATTATGTAAAATCGAATACCAGCTTAATAGTACAAAAATATAATACTTTTAGTATAAACACGCATACTTAATAAAATTATAAGAACTCTTGATTTATGGGTTTAGAACTGTACCAAATTTAACATTTATAGGTAAGCCATATTGTATAAACCACATAATATTGTACATATTGTACAAATTCAAGCGTATATGCATATTCATAATGATAATTCTGATATTCTTGGACTTGGCTTTGAGCGAGAGAAAGTCAAATTATAAAAACATTTATTTTGGTTTGAAGATCTCACGTTTTTGTACCACTCAAAGGATCAATGAAGAATACAGTATGATACACTTTTATACACATTCTTTTGTATTTTTGCAATACTTTCTCAGAACAAGCTCTCTTTTTTCAAGTATACTTGTATTCAAGTGTCAGCTACCCCATTGAAATATGGAAACAGACATCTAAAGGGTTGTTGCGTTACAAAGAATGCAGTTAATCTGTTTGAAGTTTGACAGTAACATGGAAGAATAAAGGAATTATATTTTGCAGAAATGCCGTCCTTGCACAAAGAAGAAAAATGGCAATTATTACTTGTTACACCTCTTTTCAAAACACCCAAAGGAAGAACTGACAAAATATAACTTTTAAACTTTACGAATATCTAAAGTAGTCTATGTTGTTTTCATACATTACGAAATCTTGCTTTATTTATATCTTACCTATATGTACTCGTGGATTTAAGACATATGATAAAGCTGTTTCAACGAGTACTTTTTCCCGGTAGCTTAGTTGCCTAGTACAGCGTAGTAGTTATAGCTACAATTCCATGAGCAACAAAATAGACAACAAAAATTTAAGTCTAAACAGAATACAATCCATGCATGAAAAGATGAGACTAGATTGAAACGCTCAGGGGTATATATGACCTAAATGTAAACAATATTTTATGCAACTAACAAGACACGAAGAGATACATGAATTCACAATTTTTTTAGCCTTTTAGCCAATAAAGCATATGCTTTTTAGAGATAGAATGCAACTTTAAGATAGAATAAACGTTCTACATTTTCAAGACAAGAATTAATGCTATGTACTAAAAATAATCTTTATTGGAGTATTTGAGGCAATATTACTAAGCATTTAAGTTATATGTACCGTGTATTAAGGTTGCTACAAATTTTAATAATACCCAGTTGTATACAGATAGTACGCCTTACTGACTTTGGTGATGTGTCCGGCAATGACAAAACTAGATCAGAAAACTAAGTATGAGCAAATACACCATAGTCACACTAGTGAAATCGAATTTTTGTTCAATAGAGCCACACACAACTGACCTTGCTTTTAAAAGTTAAAAAAAAGAAATGACCAAGTAAATATTTTTTCAGAATAGTCTGATAAAGAATAAACTTTTGAACGTCTCTATTATACTTTATTTTAGCGTTGGCACAGTAAATATTAGAAAACTTTCAGGTTACCAAATCTTGTACATTAATTTAGTTTATATAATATACTTCGTAATATATATACTTTAGAACTAAACTATTATACTACTGCTGGAAAACTTTGTTATCGATTTTAAATTTTCTTGTTCCAAACGGCAATGCGATAACATTGAAGAAAGCCATTAATTTTGTTGCATCACTGGAATACTAATAGGGTTGGTCAAATTAGATTATACGCCCACACCTTAAACTAGACAAGACGAAGTAATGAAGCATATAAAAGTTTACTTCTTGCTCTTAATATCTCTTCAAATGTACTCTTACTTTCCAGATAGTGAAAAATTTATTTGCCTTCAATAATTCATCTTTCTTCAAATGTCCCATAGTTTCATAAATGTCGCCCTTTACTCATATAATTTGCACCATCATTTTTGCTCAACAAACCCTTTACTTCTTAATTTTGGAATTTAATGAATGAATATTTTCGATATTATGTTACTTGCTATAAACTTTTTAAGGTGATGTCTGACAAATAGTAAGCGATTAGGTATGTGTAACTTATGATCACGAAAACAGGTTGGTATTTGCTTTTATCGACTGCTGACACTGCAGTACAATATAAATTGTTCAATAGCAAGCAGATTCGTGGTCATAAAAACAAGAAGTGAAAGTCAAATTGACTTCGTTACACCAGTTTGGTTTTTTGCTTTCTTTTTAAGATTGGCTGATTTGTATGTTTAAATTGAAAGCACACTTTTCGACCTACATTGTTAGCCTACGTCATTTCTGTACATTTAAAATTCAGAGTTTCAATTCCTTTAACACTACAACATACAAGTAACAATACAAGTTCATACTAAGGGTACTGTTGTTTCAGGACTATAAATTAGCCAAATACAAGTAAGCTGCTGCAAAAAACTAAAATCGATTGAATACCAATGCAACTTTGGTTAAGGTATCCTTGTCAACATCATGTGTATATTTGAAAGAATTTCGACATTTTTGCAAACAAAACAATCATTCTCTTAAAATAAACGTTGGAAGTGTTGAATTTTTTTTTGATTGATTGAGCGCGGACGCGTCCTGAGAGTTTTTTCGTATTGCATGAACAAAACGGTATTGAATCGAGAATGCAAATAACAAATTGTTGTTATATACTGCAATTATGTGATACGTGTGACTCACAATATAAAATAAAATAACGGTAAAAAGTGCTAAAAAAGTAAAAACACTCATCGGTATCTCTAGAACTACTCGAGTATCTTTTATTGATTTGCAACACTGTTTGGTTTAGACTTGCTACATTTCTCCATTTATCTCTTGAGATCATAAGAGCCCACTTCACCCTTTTCTCTTCCGCTTCTGTTTTTCTTTCTTTTGGACAAAAACAAAAGAGCCACTTACAGAGGATCCGAGATAGAAAGCAATTTATCCCTGAATTTACTCCATCTTATTTTTTGGTTCTATTGGAAAAAGGATGAAGCACGTGCTGATTTGGTTTTCCCATCACAACTGCTTTCTACCAGTAAACTGAATGTTTTTGCTTGCCCTGCCAGGTCACACAGTCGTTTTACTGGATTCACAGCAAAGAACCAATTTTAGTATAAAGCTCAATATATAAAATACACAATGCCTAGAAATAATATAGCGCTACAGATCTTATATAGGATCAAGCAAAGAAAGCTATTCATTAAAAACTTAGCGAAACTAAAAAAGGATTTCATAAGCTGAAGCTTTCTCTCCCGTTTGCCATCTTCCTCCACTGAGGTTGCAATCAAAAGATTGCACACCTTGAATGAAAAAAATGCGAAGAGAGAGCGTGTTTAGTTGTAAGTGAAACAAACAGCTCATCAAAAACTAGTTTGTTCGGTGAAAGCACTTCTTTACCAAAATTGTGAGCAAAATATCTGCTGTTGTGAACATCTCTATATCAACTGAAATAAATTGTTAAAGTGAAGGGGAATGCCCTGCAGAGATCCCACAGGCTTCTTGTCAGCTCTTTTCACCTCATCCTGCCAGTGGCAGTGTCAGTCAACCCTATTTTATCTAAGAAAAATCTATACTTAGCTGCACTAAGCCTAGCCTTTTTATATTCAAAGCTCAAGCAACTTAGAAGCGTACTCAGAACTACGTTTTATGTAGTACAGAGAGCAAAACGTTTTCTTTTCTCTGAAACTTTAATTAAACGAAAATGTAGTAGCGCACGTAAAACATAGTTCCTAGTTTTGGAGATAGCTGAAATATACCTAGATGAACAAAATCTATTCTGGGAAAAAATGTTAGAGAGTCCTGCGTCGAATTATACAAAGCTGAAATGAATGCAGCAAATAAATGAGTAGGGGGTAGAATATGTGTTTACGCGTCACAATCTTTGTTTATCTGCTACATGTGATTCTAGCTGTACTTAGGAAAATATTTCAACCATTTTCATTCCTTTGTGCTCCCCGAGTTTAAAACTGTATGAAACTAGAAAGTCAAATAAACGTACTACTTATAAATAGAAATAGATGTATTGTACATAGATTAAGATTGATTCTCATGGGTTTCGTGGCAAGGTTCATTCCAAACCAAAAATCAAAACCGTTTGTGAATTATAGTACTTGTTTACTGATCAGCATACACTGCAGACATTGTAGATTGTTATAAACCTTAATGTAATCAACTAATTTAAAAAAAATAGTTATCACTCTGATTGGTAAGCATATAATGAATGCAGAACTTAGATCAGTTCCATAAATAATGCAAAATATTCAATAACATTATGGATTGGTTTTTTAGACTTCGATTTGAAGTTACTTTTGAATTTGTTTGGGTTTCGTAGAAACAAAAACCGTCAAGCAATAAATCATACCAAATATGTAATTTTTTGCTTTAGACAAAGTTGAATAGTGACTTGCCAGTAAATGAAATATACCAGACATTAAAGCATCAATATGCATCAATCAAAAATCAATATACATTATTTTTCTACCAACATACGATTTCATATACCTTTTTTGTAACGTTTTAAATAAGTACATGTCATGTTACTGTAACTTTGTTCCTTATTGGTGCTAATAGACACAAGGGTAAACGTTTTAAGGTATTTTGAGATTAACTCAATTAAATGATTATACAATAAATAGTATAACTCTGTAACATATGAGCACACACTAAATCTTACATTCCAAAATTGCTTACGTCTGGCTAAAATTACATGTACTAAAGTAATTATAAACTATAGATAAACACAGTAAAAAGGTTTGAAGAGAAACATAAAGCGTAGAAAGTTTTTTTTGTAGGAGTTACACCTACATTTTTAGAACAACGCCTACTACTTTTTATATATTGCACACCATGTTATATTAAATTAAAAACTTTTAAACATCAATAGCTGTAAATTTGAGTTAGTTACTAAATTCAACACACGGCGTAACAAAAAAGGGGAAATGAAGTTTTGTTTAGACAGTTTTTACATTTATAATCAAGTCCCACTCATATAACTGCTCGTCCTATATGAATTTTCATTTCGTAAGAGACAACTTGTCTGTTCTAATTAAACGAGGAGTATAAACTTTCTTTTACAAACTTTCATTTAGCCAAAAGTGGCTCATTAAGCCTTCAGTTTTTTTGCATATAAGTGTCAACTGTAAGTAGTGATAGGTTGCACAGTTACAGTATCATGCACGAAATCCTCATCCGGAGGTAACAAAACATTTGTACATTTGCTTATCTTCCTGCCAAAGTATTATCAGTGTAACTGAGCATTTCACGGTTGTTTAGGGTTGATCATTTTTATGAGACACGTTAAGCAACTTTTGAAGATTGTTAGCATGTGGCTTGTTTACGTGTCTAAGGTGGCTTTATAGTGTACGATGCCAACAAACTAACAAGCAATTCCAACAGCGAATCGAGAACCAATAAAGGTTCTGCCGTTTCGTAGAAATACATGAGGTGAGACAATCTTAAACAAGAGGAAGGATTACAAACCAAGGGAAAGTTAAATGCCGTACAGCAAACCAAAATCTAAATTTTACTTATTGCTTAATTTTTTTAGAACAAGGGATTCCTGTAACTAATAGTGGCTGAATGGCATAACTTTTTTAAATTCTAAAATGTTGTTGAACATAAGCATCACTGGTACCCAGAAAAAATACAGAAAAATCGTCCGCTTTGTAAAAGTTAGCTACAAACCTGGAATTCAAGGTCCAAAAAATTATTAAACCTAAAAAACGTTTAAAAGGAGGTCATGGTTATTACAGACACAGTTATGTTGACAAATAGACGTGCTCTGTGCATGCAGCACAAGTCATGGCATGGTAATGGTAACTTTTGCTAAAGCTGAACAGAACACAAAACACGGATTCAAAAATATGAAACAAATTAAATATACTAAATTAAATTTGTAACATGCCAAGGTAATTCATGTTTGTAACTATATATAAAGCATGTGCAGTTTTTACCAATGAAAAGAGTTGTATCTGGAATATAAATACTTCACTGCATTATAGAAACACCTCCTTAGCATTCACGGCATGATGTTTTATTCTAATTGACGTTACAGCGCATTACAAGTATATATAGGTATGCACTTGTATAACTTGAGAATGAAAACGAAATTTAGGAAACGCTTCCGGAATAGACGAGGAGCAACATTTTCCATATTTAGAGAAAGGTAGTAAAAGCTTTCTTACTTCTCGCGTTTGCCAGGTTGGAAATTCAAAACACGTCCTTCGTTTTGCATTTTAGGCATATTAATTTAGTTTTACACTAGATGAAAGCCAGCCCGATTTTGATAGACAGAAAAGTTTTTGAATAAACGTCGAATAGATACAGCTTTTGTTTCATATAAAATATTTGACTGTTATGAAATACAGTTCGATAGGACGTTAACTGAACACATACTACGCTTTGACGTGTGCATGAAATATTGCCAATTATTATTCTAAATTGTATACCCTGTTCGATTTGTCGCTTTTGAATTGAATAGTAAGAAATATGTTGAATAAGCACATGATTCGTTCTAATCCAACACCTACCGGAGTTTTAGATACGATTCGTGTTCTATCAGTAAAGGTTGCTTTTGTGTTTAAACTAATATCATTTTTCATTTACCTTATTTTATCATACAACATTTATACATCATAACCTATACGCATATAAAAAACTAAACAAAGCATGTTGATTGAAATTTTTTCCTGCCTGATACTCAAATATTATTTTCGCTTTGCAAATTTTATGAATTATCAGAACACTTTAATTTATTATTCTGCTGGACGGTATACTACTGAATATGAAACTTTTATTCCATTTGACGTCTGTCTTCTCTCACATAACAAGTCGTTTTACTTGACTGCGTCATATTATTTAAACTAACTATACTTTTAAGCACTACATATTTTAAAGGACAATAGGAACTGCTCATTGCAAAGTTTCAGAAATACTAAAAGACGTCTGGTTGAACTACATGTTATCTTTAATAGGAAATATCTCTTACAAAAATTTCTAGTGAAAAGTCTTACAATAAAACTTTGTATGTACAACTTCTGCATAAAAAGGAGCAAAATTGAATGTTGTAAAGAAGGTGCCAGTAGTATAATTTTCTGGAATTATTTTTTTGCATTGGAACATAATGTAGCAAATTCTCCACACAAACAGGAAATATCATATAATTAAATCAAAATTCAGTTCACTGTCCTGCAAATCGAATTATACGGATGATGTTGATTTGGGTTTAGGTCTTCCCTTTTTGTTTAACCTATTGTTCTCAATCTATGACAAAACTCAGGATTTATAAAGAAGCTATATATAGCTTTTTGCTTATAGTATGTAAAGAAAGTCGATTCTTTCAGCCAGAGCTAGCAGCTACACCCAGCTAGAATCTTATCAAAATCAACCCAGTGCAAATTTCATTGTAGCAAAACCCTTTTTATCCGATTTCCTGAAACTCGTAAAAGCTTTTTATTTTCACAAACAGTAAAACTTATTTCGGTAAACATGGAAATCTCATTTGCTCTCAACGCATCTTAATGAACTTTGGGTATTATTTCAGTTTTCTTGACGTTAAAGAGATATAAAGTCCAAAGCTTGCTTCAGAAATATATAGCATGTCTGACTTTTTATGAGTTTCTAGGTTTTTTATGAGAAAAAGTAGTCTTAAATAATTCTGTTCCGGATTGGCTACGTTCTAATGTTAAAACTCATCAAAGAAAAATTATTGTAATATTGTAAAATATTACATTCTTTTTTAAAAATCTGAAATGTTTTAAAATTAAAACATCTATCATATAATCAGCAGTAGCATCATTGAAATTTACGCACAACTTTCTCAATTATAAATATGCATGTACTAAAAATTGGGAGTTTCTTTGGCACTCATTTGTTTTGCATATTTGAATTTCTTGTACCATTCAGGCTTGTAGGCCTTTTATGGCAGCCAAGTCTCACATCAGCATGGCAAAATAATATTGTAAGAGGTGCAAAATAGTATTCTTTTGTAAATGACGCTTGTGTAACTTCCGCACAATAAAAGGTATACCTTTCTTTTTGTAATTTTGCTAACAATAGGGTTGCCTTATTTTTTTGTTGCCGTTGCCGAGCAAAGATAACACATACAATGCAAAGACTGCAAAATGAATTGTTCTCAAAAATGCAAAATGAAGAGTTATGAAGGAGATACTATACTATTTTATCAAATTTGTTTTATCTTCTTAGTTTACTTTTGCTAAAGTTACAAATGAAAAACTTGATCGCGGCTAATTTCTACTCGAATAAATTTTAAGATCTTGCCTTCGTACACTCCCAGCTACACAACTTTTCAAATATTTTGAATTTTCTTACTTTGTACATTATTCTTACAAATTGCATGCAAAATAATTTGTACACCAATCTTTCACCCATAGAAATCCCTAGTTGAATATAATTATGCAAAAATGTTTCAAATAGCGCACATTATTTTTGTAATAAGTCCATTTAGAATCTAAAAGAACAATCTGATCTAAATAAATACATATACGCAGTGTATAGTTTTTGGTACAATTATACAATTTGAAAATAAATTCCGAAAACTTGGAGCTTTAAAAACAGCTACACGACAGTACATTTAGCTTAGTTTTACGATTTACGCAGTTCCACAACTAGTAAGTTTGGAATGTTTCATTATACTATTTTCATGTCTTATTCGGCTACAAATACATGTACGTCTGTTTGGTAAAATACCAATGTAATGCCTTAAGAAAACCAGACATGATATTTGAAGAAACGACAAAGGTTTCATATTCATCATATTAAGTGCGAAGCCTGGGGCTTGACAACAGATGCAAATGTAATCAAATCTAGCATGTATTCTTCAATGGAAAAGTACTCTATTTACACTTTAAGCAACAAAAAAGCACAGAACATTGTTGTTGTGTAATACCAACATTGAGACATACAGCTCAGCATTTTACGTAAAATTATTTGCTGGAACAAAGAATGAATGAACGCAAGATGATGCTGCTGTAAAGTACACACAATCTCATTGTTTACATTATGCATAACGACTTACGCTTCGATGAATTTCAATGTACATTTCAATGAATTCTCATGGAAATGCAGATACAAAAAGAAATTCGAATTCTTGGATTCGTGTTCCATTAAAATACAATGTGTCCTTGTACCTTCAAACCTCAAGAGGAAAGAAAAACCTGATGCAATCATAAAGAAAACAACAAAATTTTATTTTTGTAGGATCACTGTCGTAAACTTACTTCTTGCAAGATGTTACAAATTTATGCACATGCTCATGTAATCATTATTTGAAACATCAAAACCACTCACGCCATGGCTTACGGTTGAATAACTGATGAGTTTAGAGAAAGTTTTAAAGATTAACTTACAACTTGGAATCAGCATCGTAAACTTTTAATTTTAAATAATTTTATCTATGTATTTTTGTGTTAAGAAATCATTAAGTACGCATAAGACAGGCTACAGAGTGTGAAGCGTGACAATCCAGATTTGCAAATTTTAAAGTTTAAAATCACCTTTGTTACTTCAATTCCTCTGAATCGTCATCTGTGTATGATCACACGCCATTTACAGTGAACAAACTTGAAATTTGCATGCACTCCATGTTGTTTCATTGATGTGGAATAAAGTACTTGTATCTCTGGTAACCAGAGTATGATTTTATATGAACTACATTTATAAATAGTATAAATATGCAACATAATGGCAAAAATGTGTAGGTACTGTTCTTTCTATTTTGTTTCTAAACAATGGCATCATTATACTATTTAAAATTAAGAAAGAATACAAAATATATACAAGTGAGTGCGAAAATACATTATGTATATTATGATTACGATGGTGTATGTATATGATTCTCAAAAACGTTTGTTTTAAAAATATTGAATTGTATATGGCAATGGAAACCGGTAGCATTTCATACCATATCAGTTTATTTAGTAAGCATTACTCTGGTTAATCACCTTTCTCTGTTTCTCTGTTTGAAAAGTACAACTAATAACATAATAGATGCCACCTACATTATATAGTCAGTCATGTGAAGCGTAACATTATCCTTATCGGGTTTCCTTTATAATCACAATACATGACCACTCGTCTGTTCACTAGTTTTCAGCAAAGAGCAGAGAGACATGGTGGGAACAATGGCGCATATAGAACAATGCGACGGCCCACGTACAAATAACTTTGCTGCTTTCTCCCTAGAGTTTCATGTGAAAGTTCTTTCATGAGAAACGTACATTGACTCCGGTAGTAGAGGCTTGCCACAAGACAAGAATGTTCAAATTCATCGTCTGAACTAAAAATGAAGGTAGCAGCAGAATCAAACAGACTTGTGCAAAATAAAATATCAAAGGGTTGGAGAAAACTAAGCCGATGAAATTTTCTCTCTCTCAAAATGAAAAGAGTTTTACCGGCACTTAGTACTAGATCGAATTTTATATAACACAATGAATCAAGTCAAGTAAAGTATTAAAACTAATTCAACTAGTATATATTAACATCTTGTAATAGCAATATTAGTAATACAAGCAATTAATAAAAATGCGAACCAGGTAGCAAACCAAACCCAAAAAGGTACTTAGCCAGCAACAAAATTAAGTGAATCAGATTTTTTGGTTATTTGGTTGACAATGACTGATGCTGCTATTTACTATATTTACTGTTTGTAAATAACCGCAACTTATGAATATATTTTTGACAAGTCTATTTGTTTCCAAGGTTGTTATAACATAATTACCCAGTTTCATAACACAGACTGACGATAACTTCATACAGAAAAACGTCATGCATTTTTGTCCAATGAAACACTTTTTGTTGATCTTGCAATTACAAGCACGTTTGTCTTTGAAATGTGTCAGCACTATCTAAATCTATAGACGAGTTGTTTTTCGTTCGCACATGAAATATTTTGCTCGTTACCTCTTGTAAGATGTCAGCAACAAAATTGCTCAAATTCTTTTATTGTCTACGTAGAAAAATCTATCAACCAAATAATAATGGCTGCCCAAACATTCCCCCAAAAATATACTAAGGAATATCTACTGTAGCTGTTGTTTTTAACTAGACATTGGTTAAGTATTTCAATTATAGCCATTTTCAAAGAATATACACAATCCAGATTTCTAAGAACATAAGAGCATTTCTAGAAGCGTAAAAGAAATCGATCAGAAGACTGAGACAACTTGTTTTTCAATCCAATGCCTCTGTAAAGTACCCAGATTGAGTTGTCAACAGCGTCACTGGTCCTGAAAGAATCCTACAAAGTCATGTAATAACCGTGTCTCTCTGCTCCATTTGGTGAGAAAGGACAAAAACAAGCAATATGAAATACTAAGACAGCTAAAGTTCTTTGAAATGTGTCCGATAGCGTGTTCTAAACTCCCTATCATTACATTCGCATCGACAGAGATATAGCTTACCTGTCTCTCGGAAATGCTAGGGATCCAATTTATTTGGACATGGCCACGGCTTTCAGCATCCATCTACATTTGTTTTGTTCCATTCTATAGATTATAGAATTTCCTTCATGATTTACTTTTATTTCAGAAATAGAAAAAGGTTCCAATAAAATAATGAAATGTTTGCGGTTTTCATCTGCCTTTTGTATGCGCTTGTATGTATTATCTGATAAGGAGAAAGTAGAGGACAAAAGGTTTCACCTTCTCCTTAATCATTAAATTTCTACCATACGAAAACCGAAAAATACAAATCTCGACGGGAAAGAAGGAACACTAAAGATGAGACTCCTTGTGTAAATACCTTCTATTCAAACAACTGAAATATCTTAGAATGTATTCTTGGAGTGATATTTATGCCATTTCGGAGTTTTATATTGTTATCAGGGTGGCGGGATGTATATACATATAACATGGAAATAAAATGTAAAAAGTATTTTTTACATGTAAAAAATACTTGGAATTTTTCCATGTAAAATGTAAATTATGGAAATATTCCTGAAAATTTCGACTTTTTCTGCAAAACACAACTCAGTGTTTGAGTTTTAAACTTTTAACATGTTTTTAAAACTCCACTAAACCGTTACATTTGGTCTTAAAGTAATTAAAACCGTCTTGTGATTATCCATCGTAGATGTATATATAGCCATATGGCTTCTTCGGCTGTATTTTTCCATTTTTCCATGTTATTTCCATATTTCCATGTTTTTTACATTTTTACATGTAAAAATGGACAAAATCAATATATACATGTATAAAAAGCCACCCTGATTGTTATAGAAGTAGATACCTAAGTCTACTTGTTATTACAAGTTTTCTTGTTACTGATATAAATGGGTAAAAATACCTTTTGTGGATGCAAGCAATCAATTTAAATAGTATTCATAATTTTTCGTATTGAGACTTTACTAAATCCACCTTCTGCTGAAAAGTTTTAAGCTTGAAGAAAATCGTGTTAAAGCATTTCGACTTCTTAAATTAATGTCTTATTCTGATTTGCTATAACATACAGGGTCTGTAAAATGCAGAAAGCTACGAAGTTTGAAGTGTCAAGATTGAAGTATTTTCCAATTTCCAACTTTTACTTTGCAGGTAGAGGAAATATTCTATACTTTTGATACATGTGGCAAGGCAAATGTAATCAAAAGTGTAAACCACAAATTAACCTATGAGATATAAATCCCTTGTCAGGTAAATTAGATGAAACCATATAGAAAGAAATTGTAACGACATAGTGTTTCAACCGTCCTATTTTTGATTGTTGACACGTTCTTGCTTGCAGTGAATTCAACTGTTCAAAGCAGTTGTCCTGGGAATTGAGAAGAATTGGATAAAAAAATGAAAACGTGCTTCAATATCTAGTCTAATGCGGTTGTCAATATAAATTAGATTTAGATGAAACACAAAGAGGGTGTGCTCAGAAGGCTTTTTTGTGTCCATATGCGTTTCTGGAACGAAACCAAATAGTAAATATTACTTTTCAAAATCGTTTCCTAGAACGTATTTCTATGATGAATTCATTTTTAATATACGCAATACGCGGCTCGTGTTCGAAGCACGGCCCAATGCTTTAATTTCCTTGCGACACAGCATGTTGTTCCCATATTGTACCAGACGGTAACCGGTCTTTTTCATAGTTGAATGAACAAAGGCACAATATAAAGCAAGTAAAAGTAAGAAGATTATTTATTCATTTCGCAATTAGTTCCAGATGCTGTCGTTTTGTATCGTAAAGCATTATGTTTTCTTGTCCAACAGTACTTCGTCATTTATTGCATCAGTAAACCTTAAGCAGATAAAAAGTTGCTGCTTTCACTTACTCAAGCTAGGGGTATTTTAACAATATTTCACACGGTCCTTGGCTTTACAAACCGGGGTTTAACATGCAACTATATTGCTTGCACTTCAACATGTGTGTGCATCTTCGCGTTGCTAGAAAAGGGCAAACCCATCACTACAAATTAACAGGTACTTGTTCAAAAGCCTAGTTACTAAAGTTTAATGCGTACCATCCTGATAGCTGGGGTTGTCAAGAATTTAGATATAGGTAAGCCTTTAGACAGTAATAACTGGATCAAATAATTTTTATTTTAAGTATTCATTTATTTTTGGTAACAGCTGAAAAGACGTTACTTACGAAGTTATTGTTCTTATCTGTTAATCTGTTTTTTTACCATATTTCTTAAATAATTTTAAAACCTACCGTAAAGTTCCAAAAATATCTTATATGGAAGGATTGAAAGCGCGATTTTAGTGCAAGGTCTCAACATGGCGACTCCCGGATGCATTATAGACGCCAAATTCTTAGATCGCTGTGCACGCAACGGGTAGAAACTCGACGCAGAACATCAAAGTGAAAATAAGAAAGCAACTTTTCTTCATTTTCCTCTCAGTCAACAATACTCAAGCAATACTGGAAAAGCGGTATATTATGGCCCTTGGAATAGCCACCGTGCCCCGTGCTGGTTCCCATTTATGCTAAAAAGCTTGAAATATTCATAAAAGATAAAAGTAGGCTGAAAACACAAAAAAGCAATAAAACTCGCTTCTACCCCAGAAACACATTATACGAAACAACTCTGAATGCTTTTATTTTGTCGACAAAGTTACCTAAAATAAATGCACATTCATATTCCAATACACAATACAAGATACATTTTAACTTTTCCCGGAAATTGCAAACTTTGCGTCATCGTGACTTTCAAAAAACGTATTCCTTGGTATTCAGAAATGGGACATTGAACTCAAAACAGCTTTTCAGTCTCCACGATCAAGCAAACACAATTCTTATTCACACAGTCCCCTCTTCGATTTGTTTGTATGACGTCTTCTTCTGTTCCAGATTTTACAACCTTGAGGCATTACATTTTTTACTGTAACAACACAAACCACCACAATAGTCAGTTACACGACAGGCAACACCAAGTCATCGCCTTTCGTGGTCGAGGCCGCTTCTCGAATTCCATTGTGATCACTTTCTCCCCGCAAATTGGCTAGCTCTCTTTGTACCGCCTCCAGAAAAAGTATCACGTCATCTCTACTTATCTACACAAAGCAAAGAAACGAAATATTATGCAAATCAATAGCAACAAACACTTCAGTCGGTCTACCCTACTTGTCACATCCTGAGAATAGCAAAGAATAGTGAAGAACATACCATTATCTCTCCGTCCTCCAACATCTCAGCAATGCTTTGTGCAAATTCCCTTTCATCTCCTGTGACGAAAATGTACTCTGCAATTTCCAACGGGGTGTACTCTCTATCCAGTTTCAGAACCAAATTCTTCGACGTTTCCTCATCACTGTCCTCCACACTCACAGGATTTGTTTCTGGAAACATTATACCGATAATATAAGTCTGTTGTCGTATAACGTAGGGTTATGTAAGTAATGATGTAAGTTGATTCCTGCATTCAATATACTTGCCTGGAAATGTTACCGCTGTGTTGACAATATTTGTTGGCTTCTGCTCCTGAAAATTTTCTCGCATGTTTTGTAAATGCCCTTCGTTTACCTCTGGTGAAATATCACTTTCCCTGGAAAAATAAGGGGTAGGAGCTGTTGACAATGGATTTATTTTTTCATTTGAGTGCTCAAACAAGGAATGATCTTCCTTGTAGAACCGACTGGCGATTTTGCTGTTGTTGAATTCCTTGACGGATGGTGCATTTACTGTTGTTGTTGTTTCACTATATTTGTGAAATGGGGTAACATGAGACTCTTTTCTAGCAATATGGCTAGAAAGCGTTGGCACTAGTTCAGATACAGATGTCAGAAAGAAAACGAGAAATAACAACATTTTCTTCATTTCAAATTCCACTTCACCAAATAAACAGTTGAACACTAACTTTGCTTGTTTTCCCTTGTACCTATTGTATTGGAACAGTACATTTAAACTTTCACTTTCATTGACGACATGTAGCATGCTCGCCTTGCAAAGAGAAAACTCACACTGAGTTTTTCAAGCGGTTGCACACATCCTCATATATAAACAACCTCAGAGAGCCCTGCTTTCTCCTACTTTCCCCCACTCTTGTAATTCAAGAGACTTTCTCCGCTTGGGTTGTGCGTGTTCAAAATGCATGCCAGCGTATGATTCATTTTTTCTCTTTCTTTTATATCCGCTTTCTTTTAAAAAGCATTCGTTCTCCGCATCAACGGAACAGGTTGCTTTTAATCTAGCCTTCATGTTGATGCATGATGATACGTAAACAAGCAACCCTCTTGTACTTTTAAACTCCCGTTCCGGGCTCATGCATACTCATTATTTTCCTGCTGGGGAGCGCTTCCCGCTTCATGCTGCTTCCTGAGAGAAAAAGAAAGGCTCCTAGTTCATTTTAATTTTTAATCCTATCATGATAGCTCTCAAGAGAAAATAATGAAAGGGCAATAACAACAGCACACAGCCAGGCCAAGGTATTCACTCTTTCACATTTCATTTTCATTTTCCCTTGATGACTTTTTGCTTTGAACAAGAAATGAAAATAATAACCGGATGCCATTCTCGCTGTGAGATGGTCTCAAGCATTCAGAATTCACTTTCTTTATCAACAGGAAAGGAATGAGCCTTGAATTTCATTAGTCCTCAAGAAGCCTGGAGAGTACACAGAAAATATGTTCCTGACAATGAACAGGAGAATTGAATTTATTATTTGAATTTTGTCAAATTTAAGCAATAATATACTGGTGCATCTCACGCTTACAAATTTATGAGATGGAAGATACAACACACTTTCTCCATCCACCTTAAAATTAAGACACAAATATGAACTTTGTATGCAAAATAATAGGTCATGTTATATTCATAAAAGTTTCTCGAGGCCTTTTTAAGTGCTATCAACGCCAAGTCTATCCTTCATTTTTAGGTAGCGTTAGCTCGTCTTAATTTTCCCCGAGTCGTCCGTATGTCTATGGACACGTTTACTCCAAAATGCCTAAAACTAATTTCTCTGAATTTGGCATTAAGATTTCTTGCTTCAAGATGAATAACACTATTGATTTTGGTTCAAATCAATTGACTCCTTTGGGTCAAGTTGGTGTCAAAGTTCACTTGATAAAACATATATAGGCTCCTTCAAAATCTCTTGTGCTTTATAGTCTATTAACCCTGATATAATGATCAGGGTTCACAGGTGACAAAAATGAAAATCCAATAAAAACAATTTCTGATTTCTCCATTTCTCGCAGTCAGTCAAACAAACAATAAAGATAGGACTATCTCAAATAACAAATGAGTTATTTATTTAATCTAGCATTTTATGTAAACTACTAAACTTTACGTTTAGGTAAGTCTTTACGCTACTTTTTAAATAAAGTATTGGCTGGTTATTTCCAGTTTCAATAAGAATATTACGGGTCAGCTATATTATGTTTCACGTTTTAGCATTTTAGGTTGAAGCTTTGTAAACTTAGCAAGTGTAGTAGTTATATAAATGGTTGATGGCTTCACAGCTCCTTCCGGGTTCCGCGTTTGAATCTAAAATTGCATCTAGCTATGGCATCTTATATTCGTGTATGAATATTATACTTTACCTGCCTGCTAGTCTACTTCAATTACACCCGGCGGCTTCATCTTGCTGCTGAGATGCGAATATGCATCCTACATCAAAATCCACTTACCGCTAAAATAATACTTGGCTGTTTTGTATGCTAGCCCCACTCATGAAAAGCTATTAAGTCTGTTTTGGCAAGCACTTTGAACAAATTCTCTGTCGCATTTTATGACCAAAACGTAATTTTCAACAAGGTGATAATAATAAAAATGGTCGGTCCTAATGTAAAATTATGAGGCACAAACTGTCATTTCCTTATTACCCATCAGCTTTTATATGATAAAACAGCAATAAAAACGTAATAGTACAGTAATGCACTTATTCGCTATCTATGAGAATTTGGGACAATTCAGTTAGATGTAAGCGTAATGGAGACTGTTAGGACTACGCTTGATGTTACGAATAAATGAAGCTAGAAGCTGCTCATTGAAGCACAAATGTAACCAGAAAATGGACAATAAAACATCTTTTATGGTCATTTATGATGACGTGCTCGAAATAGAACATGAATACGAGGGTCCACATAAGTACAAAATAGTTGGAAATTGTCTTTCCGAGAACTGATGACTCCATCAGCGCCAAGAGAAAAATTACGTTGCATAAAACTAAATTTAATACATGTGCAGCATTTTATACAATTCATTAATCTACACTGATCCAATCTACTTGGAAAATCTTACATCTAAATTCTACACGAGGTAATCTTATGCAAAGTAAACTTTCTTCTGATTAACTCTGGCCAAGAAACTTCTTTATTTTATTCCAACCAAAGCTTGAACTAAACCGCGTACAAGTAAACTTTTCATTTTATTCCTTTGCAAACCCAGACGTCTGCACGAGGTTAAAAGAACTTCAACAAATTGAACTAGTAGTGTTGCCATTGTTTTATTAGTTGGAAAAGTATTACTCAAAGGCATGGTTTTCAAGCATCTTTCGTTACACTAATCAATGTCAAATTTAGCTTGTCAGAATGAAGATGAAAAGAACGAAAAAGAAGTTTATTCAGCCAGCAACTAAGCTTCAGCAGAAATACCGCAGGTTCAAGGATAGGGTACATGTATTCATGTATATTATGTGCCAACTACTTACAAACGTCATTATTTTCAGGCCACAGAATTCTAAACCTTTAAGCCTTTCGAGTTCACGTTTGCATGATACACTGTAATAACAAACAGAAATAGCGTAAAAATATTAATGGCTGACATGCTACTGCAATTTCTCCGTGAAAGAGATACTTTCACCTTTTCCCATGAGTTGTCATGCTTGTGCTATTAAATTGAGATAGTTGAATTCAGTTTCCATTTTTCCATTTCCGTTTTTAATACAATTTCTAGAGTATTTTTGCACATATTATATATTGTGCAACTTTTGAGCCAGGGAGATTCTAACGGCTTTATACTTTCACCGCTCTATTCAAGCTTCAATATTACTATTTCTGGCTTTTCTGTATTACATCATACGGCAGTTTCTCATTTCTTTCGCATTTTCGTTGTTACAAAAATCATGCATGAGAAACAGAATATGTATTCTAAGTTCAAGCTGTTGATGTTAGTGATGACACTGTAATACATACTTTTAGTTTTGTAGAAAGGAGGACTAATAAATTTACCCGGAACCCTTCAAAAGAAACTGTAACGAGCTTACTTTTTACAAATGTGATTTTTTTCAAAAGAGTTCTAATGAACGCTTCGTTCTCTAGAAAAGGAGCCTTAAAATAAATTGCAAGTTTGAAAGTTATCATTCGTCAACCTACTAAAAGTTTGCAAAAGGAACTGTTTGATAGCTCGACAAGAAAAGTCTAATATTACATCTTACAATACGAGAAAAAATGATACTTACAATTTTTGGAGGAACCTACTTGCGCTGAGACGGAAATATGCAATAATATATTTGTGCACGTGAGCGTTCGTGTAATACAGGTTTTAGCAAGTGTGGATTTTTAGCATTTCTTTGCTGATTCGCCAATTTATTGCGAAAAGATCATGCAGTGCCATGCCATGTCACGTACGTAAAAGTAACCGTGCTCATGAATCATGATCATGAGCCACACGAACAGCACACAATTGCTACTGAGGAATATATGTTGGTTTGCATTCGTAAAACGTGGGTGAAAGGTTTATATGCTCAAGGTAAACTGTATTATTATGTTGGGTTTGTATGCATGTAAGCCGATCACACAGTAATTCGTCCTGACCGTTGAGCGTACAAAGTTCGAATGAATAAAGAACAAATTTGTATCCGGAATCTTTCTGAGTCTTGACAGGGCTCGCTGCATTGCGGTAATCGATCGGATACAAAACAAATGACAGATGTAACTACCGGGTGCACTTAAAACTCTTGCAATGGCAAGCAAACCTTAAATGGCAAATACATAATGCACAAACGTATGCATAAAGTTGCGACCAAACTTATTTATGCTATGAATAAAACCCACATAACCTACTCAGCTAAATTGATAATGAAACAAAATATTTATTGAAGTACGTTACTCGATATATGTAACTGGAGAACGTATTAAAAAGCTCCTGTTTCAATCATGGTTTAAGATTGGTTTTCAAATCTCCTCTGCCTTTTTTGTACTCTGCAGGAAAATTCAATTTGAAGGGAAAGCAAGTGCAAATATTTACATTCCAGTTGATGAGTTAGATTGCACAAACTGGGCTCCAGACTCAGGGATTCTGAGGTTGCCATAAAACATATTTGTACACCCGCGATAGCAAATTTGAAAAGCAAATACAATAACATTTGCTTGCCACGTAGTCAGCATATTCGCACATAGTAGAGCCATCAACTATCGCCTTGTTTGTTCTAATTTTCTTTCCATTATCGGCAAACAACCTGGTGTTGTGTTTCGCAACCGTAACATGGTGGCTACAGGGACAAATAGATGAATGATAGTAGGTAAGTTAACGCAACATTTGTTTGCCAACCTATGGTTCAGTTGACATTGTTTACAGAGAAAATTAATCAAGAAAAAGGTTGTTGTGAAAAAGACATCTACTTCCCTCTCGAGCTTCTTCAGTAATCTCTGCATTTGGGAATTTAACACTTTCAAGATTGAATTTGTTCCTGTCGACCGTCAAGCTTACAAAACATCAACGAGGTCTGCATGGTAAAGAGCTTTGTGAAGGGTAAAAAGTAAAATAAATAGGTATGCGTGGTGATGTGTGATGTAGAATGTAGAATTATAGGTGCTTGTAAAACCTAGGTTAGATCTTGTGATGTTTACCTAAGAAAAGTTTTCCCCATTTGTTTGTCTTACGATTGTTGAACGGTACATTATAGTATATACACAGTTAAGCTATGTTTACAGTAGGAATGTTTCTATGACAAAGATGTAAATCCCTGCATTCTTTTATGAATTCTAGCGATGGCACTTAGTATCCTTAATTTTAGATAGGTATGTGATTTTAAAATATCACCACATTTATATTCGAAGCCAGCCAAGGGAAAGCATGCTTTGCCGAAATGTCAAAGGTTCATAAAACTTGTGTGAAATTCGTTTAATGAAACCAACGTCTCGTTTTTCTATTTAATAATTTATGATAACAAATCCGTTTTAAAACTACAGATACTTGCAGAAAGTGTTAGTTTGTTTTATTTTGATTATTTATATATGAACTGAGATTTCACCTGCATTGTTTTAAAAGATGTAGCTTTGAAGTTCAATACAATACGATATACTAGTACAGCAATTGAAAATTTTTATTGCTTTGTAAACACAAGTTTATATGTTAAGTCCAAGGTCTTTAAAAATATTTTTGAAAAGCTTCATTGAATCCTGAGTGTTTCTTAAACACACATGATCTAAGCAACCGATTTTTGTTTCGTCGCAAAATCTTGCTACTATAACTAAAGCACGGTGGCCAAGAACATATTCTACTACTATGGATACATAAACAAATTTTAATTTGTAAAGTTATCAAGCATTACATACTCAAAACATAATACATTATGTTTGAGTTTGAAAAACTGGTCAGTATTACGACGTTTTAATCGAAGTAGTTCAATGGAACAAAGAAAACAAAACCATTAAGTGACCTGTATTGTTCACATTTTTCAATGACAGTACTTTATCATTTCAATTTCAGAAATAATGTTGCAAGCCACACTTTTTTCTGTGTCAGTTTTATCTTTCACCATTTTACCGGTAGAGTTATCATTAGTAAAAATCCACAATATACTTTCATCCACATGCACAATTAATTTTGATTTTATCAGTCAAACCCCTACTTGGGAAAACAAGAATGACGGGTCATTTTTGATTTATTGCTATGGCAAATGTGTCACCTTGTGGAGTCTGCCCGTATTTGCACCCGAAGTAGATAAACTGAACTACCTGTCTTTCAAAAGCATCACAGCCCTTTACTATAACTCCACATTATTACGTTCTAATCTTACAATATCTATAAAATTTCAATCAACATGCATTGTCAGGGTCGTTCGAGTAGAAAATGCAGCGAATCTTTACAAAATTATTGGATATCCCGCAAATCGACGAGATGCACCTGATTACATATTTATAGAGTATTACACCATTGTCACAAGTAAAATGGTGCATGTACCACTGCAATCCACATCCAAAATATTAGTTTCAGCGATTTCGCAGAAGCAGTTGTACTACGTCTGCATATATTGTCGGAACAGGCAGCATATTGGAGATAAGTTAGGAGCTCTTGACAACCTGTACAATCCACCGCTTATCCCTGGGATTTTGAAACCGATTACCAAAGTGATGCAAAACATTAGTTTCGAGTCTCTGCAAGAATTGTGGAAGCTGAAACAAAACTTGGGACAGCCATCGGACGCATGCAATTTCTTATTCTCGATGAGAAAGCTGAACATTGACAAAGAGGTCAGAAAATTTGTACCAATGTCAGGAATGACATCGTCAGAAGACTGTTTATGTATGATTGTGGTATCCCCAATGTTAAATCGTACCCGGTGCGGACTGCAATTGGGAAACCTGGCAAAATTTGGAAAGTCCGCCCTTACATGGGAAGAACGACGTAACAAGGAAATATCGTCTGTTGGGTCATATACTATTGGATTTGGCTACATTCTCTTTGTCGGTAATGAGCTCGGCGGGGTTGATATAATCGCGATATTTCGATCATTGCACTTTGTCCTGTGGATTTTCATTATAATCTCATTCATAACACTCAACTTGGTTCTTCAATATACACATATTATAAGTGAACCTTGGTACTGGTCAACTACAATTCTTCTGGAACAAAGTACTGAAAGAAGGAAAAACAAGTACAACTTTCACCTCATTATTGTCTGGTTGTTTGCTACTTTACTATTTCGAAATGCATACAGCGGAAGTTTGTACTCAAACTTAACACAAAAACCCACCAAGGAATTACCAAACTCACTGGAAAAAGTCGTAAAACATCCAGAATTCCAAGTTTTTGCAAAGGCAGGACATGGCAATCTCGTTTTGGAAATGAATGCATTACTAGCGGAGCATAAAAACGATTCCCAGCTCAGACTACTTACCTTCGTAAATCAGTTGCGGGTCAAACTCTGTCACTTTCTAAACACTGCTGTTCATATGGCAATAAATATGCGTAAAGATAAGTTAGTTCATGCTGGCTTTGCAGCGGAAAATGCCAGGAAAATGGTTCCAAGTTCAAACTTTGCATTAATAACCGAAGAAGGTGGACTCACAGATCTTCGCTATGGAGATCATATAGCATCAAAATCTGTGTTTATGCTATTTGGACAAAAACGTGTGGTTATTCCAAATACGTTGCCGATTTTCCAAACAAACTACGGTTGGACTATAATCAGGTGCGGAATCGTGACACCCTTGCTTCGAAAACTTGGTTGGTACCACGAATCTGGATTGGATACGCGGTTTAGACATCACACTGAAGCGCTGATAAATACCATTTACCTGATAAAAGCAAGCAGAGAGCTGAGTGAAAATCGGAATTGGAATTTCTTTACATATTCAACGCTGTCGAAATCCGAACTTCGACATGTGTGGCGAACCAAGTTGCCGGATGAGGAACTTTCTCCTGGTGAAAGAGATTCTCACAATGTCGAAACGAGAATCGGGAGTTTGTATTCCTTTGCCGTAATATGGATCATTTTTGTTGGCGCCATTACCATTTCAACCATTTTCTTTTGTATAGAGTCTCTAGTAGCTTATTTTTAAAAGCACTGATACGTAAAAATGATGTCACCTACTTTAGAAAGCATTAGCACCCAGAGAGAAAGCACATTATGCAAATGTAAAAACACCCTTTTATAAAAGCGCAAGGGCCATCAACAGCAGTGTTGTCTGATGTTGATAGCCATCGTGACTAGAATTGTAATCTTTGAAAATATAGGAGAAAAACGTCGCTCCCGTTTTAAAAGGAGAAAAAAGCCCTGACACGAAGAAAAGAGTGGAATTTGATTATGGTATGCGATTCTGAAGGATTACCATTTGAATGGTCCGTCAAGCGATATTCCTGCAGTTCGAAATGTGCTGCAAAGCAGTGAATTGACGACCACGTATTTCTAGTTGTGTAGTCTACCATTACATTATGTGTTTTCATTTCAATGATATTTTTTCAAAAGAATTGTATAAACTTTTGGTTGGAATTATTTCTAAGCGTCTGAATACTGTAAGCTTTGAAAAAGTGTTGGCTGCTATATTGTAAGAAATATACTCTAAAACAGCATTAAAAACACTGCAAACAATTGAGAAATATTTGTATTCCATATTTCCACTGCTGGATTACTTATACTTTATGCATCATGTACTCAAGGGCTGCTGCTTTTGAGAAATTGCATAAATGCAAAGTAAATTTCAATTCAAGCAACCATTGAATATTATGGAAAGCAGAAAAATGGAGGGTGTATGAAGAAAGTTCTTGTTTACGCTTCATAAGATAAAGAAGTACTTTCCAATAACAATATCTGAAGATTGCATACCTAACTGGTAAAAGTGCTTAAATTAATTCATCCATCCACAAACTGCTATCGATCGCTTTTTGGCTTTTATATTTATTTTCCATGCAGATAAGTTTAGGACATTTCTTTCTAGATAGCTCAATTCTCTGAAACAGCATCCGCTTGGGGGATTAATTATTCTATTAAAAATTCAGTCTTGAATTTTTGTGAATAAATAAGCCTTTCTGCTCTAGGGTAAATTGAAATCCCTAGACTTGGAGATGCAATAAAGAAACAAGGTATTCAAATAAAAAGATATGAATGATTTTTTGTGTATCTAAGAAATGTAGAATCAGTTTGAATAAAGAAGGTAAACAAATTGTTATACTTTACATTATACTACCTGGCCAGAAAATTGAAACACTGAGAAAACCTCCGTTGAGGAGTATAAGTAGGCCCTTATACTACCCTATCTTGTTTGCATTTCTACTGTGTTAGTATTATTTTAAACATTATCTTCATACATTCAGAAACTTTTTCAAAGTTAAATTTGACCGTTTAAATGAGCAAGTATAAAATGGCTTTAAATTTGATTTTGCAATAAAATGTTTGCTGGTTAGATTTGTTATGTAATATAGCAAGTATGCAATTACTTGCCTTCGTTTCGTCCACCTTGCAAGGAAAGACAAAATTTTAAAATAATTTTAGTTTTTAAACACAAAAATAGCAAAAGCACTAACGTAAAGAATAGCTAGACAGCGTCATTGCCAGAGCAAGCAAAGCTGTACGGTTTACCGGGTCTAGGCTATTAGCTCCCAAACCAACTAGCTCCCGGTGGTCAGTTAGCTCCCCGACCCACTTGCTCCCAGACACATTAGCTCCCCGTGCCATTTGCTCCCAGACACATTAGCTCCCCGCGCCATTTGCTCCCAGGTAAATTTGCTCCCATAACCACTAGCTCCCGGACCACTTGGCTCCCATGCCATGTTGCTCCCTGTTCAATTTGCTCCCAAACTATTTGCCCTCTAGGACATTAGCTCCCAGGCAAGTTTGCTCCCAAAAATTTACCGAACAGTGCATAGCCCTTGGGATACAAGTTACAATTGAAAACATAAACAATTCTAAGAACATAAAACCGTTAAACTTACAATTCATACCTTTAGGTGAGGCTTTTCATATAGTTTAGTTGATATTCTTGCACATTATATATCTACTTGTTTGTTTGAGAGCTTTTATTACTGTATTTATAATATTTTTTTTTTACAATATTCAAGCTTATCTTTAGAGCTTAGAAAAAAATAAACTTAAATTTAAAGCAAATGAATTAGATTTATCTACTAAATTTTTGTATGATCATAGTTTTATAGAAGGAATGTCCACAGAATGTTGCAGGTTTTGCTAGCTGCTGTCATTGTTCATTGCTCGAATGTAATGTCTAATTGTAAAAAAACAAGGCACACAAGTATAGAAAGACAAGCCATGAAGCAAAAGGAACGGGACACTGGATGACCTTAACTAAAGATATGAAACATAAGATTAACGGTTTTATGTTCTGAGAATTGTTTATGTTTTCAATTGTAACTTGTATCCAAAGGGCTATGCACTGTTTGGTAAATTGTTGGGAGCAAACTTGCCTGGGAGCTAATGTCCTAGGTGGAAATAGTTTGGGAGCAAATGGAACAGGGAGCAAGTTGGAATGGGAGCCAAGTGGTCCGGGAGCCAGTGGTTATGGGAGCAAATTTACCTGGGAGCAAATGGCGCGGGGAGCTAATGTGTCCGGGAGCAAATGGCACGGGGAGCTAATGTGTCTGGGAGCAAGTGGGTCGGGGAGCTAACTGACCACCGGGAGGTAGTTGGTTCGGGAGCTAATAGCCGGTTACCCGGTTTACCGGAATACACGTGAAAAGAGGTTTTAAAATTGTAGTAACAAAAATGTGCAATATACAATTGCACAGATCATCCTTAGTCAGTTTACACTTCCGAATGTGCTTCTATACAAACACACAAGCTTATTTTCAGAAGCACTGATCCTCAAAAATGATGGAATCTACTTTAGAAATTGCTAGTGCCGAGAGAAACCGCATTTTGTAAATCCAGGGGAAATCCTTTCCATAAAAGCAAAACTATCTTCGTCATCTACATCACGCAATACTGCTTGATGTTGATAGCCATCGTGACTGAAATCCAAATCCCACAAAACGCAGGAGAGAAACGTCGCATTTAAAAAATTACAGCAAAAAATGTGGCATGTGATTATGTTATATGATTCGGCTGAAGAATTACCATTTGAATAGCCCGTCAACCAAAAGTTGTGTGTCTTCCGCTTCTGTCTGATTGTGAAGAGACAGCTACAACCGCGCTTTTTGTCATTCTACCTTAGATTACTATCTTCATGGGGCTTAAATTTATTTTTGCAAGGCTTTTATTTTATTTTAAAGAAAATTTCAAGCTAAAAGCTTAAACGATAAAAAAGTTTTATGAGAATGTTTTGAAACTAAGATGATGCAAAAATCTCGAAATGTGCTGAATAAAAATATTTTGATTTTTGTTTGCATTGAGTTTTCGTGCATGTTAAGATTTTATTGCGTTTCATCAATCTTGTTCTTCATTCATCAAAAGCAGTACAGTAAGCTTGTATTAGGGGAACCTCAGGATGAACAAGGAGAATTTTACCTCTTTTTTGTACTTATTTTCTTTTATGCACTCACGCGGAAAGCTGCTTGTGACAGCACTATTTTTATGTGTGACACCATCATAAAAACTATCTCACAGAGGAACGTTTTTGCTGGTACAGAAAAGGTAGTCGCTTGAGGACCTGAGGTACATGATGTGGAAATATATTTGAATGAAAGTAACGAATTGTTGCTAAGAATTGCAAATTTATGTGGTTTTTACGATGATGATCCCTGATGTGCTTGGGGGTAATTTGGGATGTTTTGCAAAGTTTGCTTGGATAGCTCTGTGTTTAAGTATCTGCTAGAATAACTTCATCCAACTTTGCTTTCTCGAGAAAAATAGTCTGCTTGCAAAACATACATGAACAAAATATCAGAATAGACGTCTTGAATTAATTTTAGGAAGCATGGAAAAGAAGATTCGGTGTAGTCAGTTGTATCAGAATTCCGAATAATATGCTAAACTCTGGAAACATGGAGAACCGAAGGAGGCTTATTATCATGAACAAGTCAAGCATGCTGTATCAACTGGATCAAATCAGGAGAAGTATCGAAGCAAACATCAAATTCACCCGCCTCGTAAATTTGACATTTGCATGTGACCTAGTTGAAAAGCAAATGCTCGTTGAAGAGAAAACGAGAATCCAATGCTGGGGTTTTATGCTTTAGAAAGCACAAAATCTTTATATAAATCTTCTTTTTAATTTTGCATTACAAAGTCCTATTCCGAGATAATATAACATTCTATTAGTAGTTCAATGGAAATATTTGAAAAAAATTGTCCGCCTGTGCACTCTCCGAAATTGCTAGAGAAATTTAGTTACAATTTTGGAAATATAAAAACTAGTTGTACCGAGAAGTTATCTATTACGGCTCAACAATCTGCATAGATTTTTAAATTGCGATGGAAATAAAGTAAATATTTACCCTTTGAAGGACTTTAAATTCCAGGACAGGTCGAGAGCACTGCAATGTAATATAATATGTATAAGTAATTTGTTATGTTGTGCGTAGTAATAAAACTTCAGATACGTACAACATATGTAAACAACAAAAGGTAAGAAAATATGACAACTTTACGATAGCGAAAACTTTGTAATACTTTAAATATTTACACGAATAAAGTTTTAAAAATTAAATCTGTTAACAAAAGTTGTTTGTTAAATTGGTAAATTTTAAGTGGCATCATTAATTTTTTATGAATCATACAACCTAGCGTTATTAGTACTAAGCTTACCATTCTTCCAATTGAAATATCAAATGTCGATATCCTAATTGTGCAGTACCATCAGGGTTTGGAAACAAGTTGCAGTCTTCATTGTATTGAAACTTTCATTTAAACAATAAAAACAATAAAAGGTTAGAGTCTAAATAATATGCTAGAATTTCTTCGTTAATTTTTATTTACTTACGATATTGAGTGCATCAAATTGTTGGAATATAATAAGGAAAAACCCTCGTGTTTACAAACAATATACTTAAATGTGTTTAGTTATATTAATATGTATTTATTTAGAAATGAGTGGTGACGGCACCCAATATTACCACAAATAGTGGTTTTAAAAAGTTAAACCTCTCCAAGTAAGTGGTGCCGATATACTCGAGAAATATTTAGAATTTTTACATGTCAGAACATCTCTGTAGCCTAATCCGAATTTCTGGTATTTGTAAAATTTTAATAATCGACAAACGCGTACGTAAGATTATTTCTAAATTATTTTTACGACTATATGAAGAACAAAGCAGTACGTTTTTCTTTGAATTGGATTTTTTGATGTGAATCAATTCACAAACAAAAATTACACACCCGAAGATCAATCCTGTTGTATAGATTAGAAAGCTTCCTAAAAAATTTAGGACTGTCAGTGGCTTAACTGCATCCTCTTCATTTAAAATATGCATTTCAGCTCCACTTTTTATGCGTTCACGTCGTAAATTTAGCATGTCGATACTTGTCCACTTGTCGTTCAGTCCCATGTGATAAGCATTTTCCAAGAAGTAGCTATAACTTTCTCGAAACACCTCCCGTTTTCGTACAATTTGTGTCAATGGTATAAAGTTGAACATGTCAGTAGACTGGTAAAATGGACTAATACCTCGACTATCTGCAAACACGACCCCTGTCTCAAAGTCATGCTGGAAATTTAATGAAATACAAGCATAATTAGAAGTGAGTGCTCTTTTCATACAACTTTCAATATCGTCATCCTGTTCCATTCTTTCGTAAATCTTCTTCATTATTGACGACTTGGTTCTTTTAAGGACTACTCCACCAACACCCATGAGAAATGATTTGGACGCTCCCACTTGAAAATGTTTAGATTTTAGTAGTTCCTTGAAATTTGTGGGAAATCCATATTCCACTTGGGGAATCGCCATTAAGGAAGTTAACTTTGAATTATACGCTGTCCCTATGATTACTGAACAAAGCATCCATAATGCAAACAGAGGTTTGATTGTAGTACCAGCAATATTTATTAAAGAGAGATTCACATCTTGATTTAGCAATACTCGCCACTGATCATAAATGATTCTCCCAATGTGCATATTAGTTTTTATTTTGTTGTAGTGAACTTTCATTCCAATCCATATAGAAACAGAAATCAGCATAGTTGAAGCCCATACCAAACACCAAACCAGCGGTCGAAACGCATTATAGAAGGCTGTCCAGGAAACATGCTTAATAGGTTGTCTGCTGACATACTTTATAAAGTCGTAATTGTGTTTTGGCAGAAAATCAACGTGTGGAAAACGATTCAGCACGGGTGCTGCAATGGAAATGTGTGCCCGGTTGTATACAACGTCACCCATACACCCGATCCAGGTAGAATTGGGCAACTGTATTCCAGAAATAGTTCCATCCTTGAATTTTCCTCCACCGTGACACAAAAATAGTTCCATTGAAATGTTTAACTTTCTATGAATTGTTTCAGTAAGATTTGCAAAAAAGCCTCTTTTGGCAATAAGATTCCCAGGCTTATCTTTATCAGCTATCACTTCATACGTTGGCTTTAGTGTGTTGAACACTGCCATTTTCATTGGATATCCTTGAAAGTTTGTTGTAAAATCCAAAAACAGCTTTTGATGGTTGGCTCCCGTGTGTAGTATGTCGTTAGATGTTTTAAAAATTCCGACGTCTAATATTTTACCCCATTTGTATTTTTGATTTTGATGCAAAGTATTGAGAGCGTAGGGCATAACCGTCACAATATAGGTGACGCTTCCAATTTGCGGGAGATTTTCCGGAAATACAGCAATTTTATAGCGTAGTTTCTCTCTGAGATCAGACAAGAGTATTTTCTCAGCCTCGTCCTTAGAACCGGAAATGAATACAAAATAATCGCTGTCCCGCATCACGATACCATCTTGTTCATCGTGAGACTTGAGTATACTCTGGAATTCGTCGATAAAATTGCCAGATTTTGAAGCACTTTCACTGACAACCAAGTGACATGAATCTCTCTTCTGAGAAAAGTACTTCAACCGAGCCCACTTTTGGTTAGGGTATATCATGCCAATTGGCATTAAATAATTTGAAAACATTTGCAAAATTTCTGGTAACGCATCATGACTTATGTTGCTAGGAGAAACAACTGAAGTGGAGCACTGTGAAAATTTACTGCTAAGTATTTTTGCTAAGGTTAAAGCCATGGGAGAATATGGTGAAGCCACCCAAACCAAATGACCATAATCGCTAATTTCCGATTGAGTTAACGAGAAGGATATTATTGCAGTGCAGATTAGCAGGAAACTCAGGACTTCAATTTCCTTAATCATATCCACTAATTCAAATGCTGTGTTTTTCCGATTAATGTAGTTGTAGGAAGCACTTTTTCACAGTACGTCCACTATGAGGCAAACATGCCTACAAGCTCATTTGATACAAGACTGTCAAACGCATAGACAAGAACGTGAATTTGAAGTGACAAAAATAGTAATAAATCTATAATCGGGACTTTTTTCCTTATTTTGGACTTTTCGTTAGTCGTACTAATCAAAAATTGGATTTCCGTCAATTCTTTTCTCTTGCCTGATGATGGCAGATATATTATGTTATGTTATATAAGAATATAAAAATGAATGGCAAATTTGATAAGATTTCAGAACATTTCATAGTATATTAGACGTTGATGGTTTAAAATTTTAATTATCAATCCGGTGTAAACGTTAAGAAATAGATGTAGAAGACAGGAGGAGTGAATTCAGGGGATATGTGGGTTACAATCTAAGACAATTCTCGTAGATAGAACAAATAACAGCAATAACAGAGTTGTGTGAAATAGACTTACAAGTAAAATTGTTAGTAAAAATTCACAAGCTTAAAGAAACTTTAACTTTGATTACTTACGTCAAAGTACCGGTGTGACTTTTGTTATAATTTATGACCAAATAATCTGACAAAAAATCAAATAATATATGAAAATATGTAAAATAGCAATAAACCTGTCATACAAATATGTACTAAGCCAAATTATATAGGTAATTAAATTACTCTAAACAAGCTAGTAAAACGCCAGAACGCTTGTTGGCAATATGTTCATTCCATTATCCTGATGATTAAGAAAACATGTCATGATAATATTTGGACACTTAAAATACTGGCTATATTGGAACAATAACCTATAACCTATCATTAAAGGACTTGTTTATATATGTATGTCTAAGATATCAACAATGTTGCAAATTTTTGTTGCAAAATTAAGACAAAAAAGTATGTTCAGAGATTGGTTTAATTAAAAAACAGCACCGAGAGTTTCTACATCGTTTATATGTAATTCTGAAAAATTGAGTTTAAAGGTAAACTACTAAATTACTATTTATGTTAGGAAATGTAAAGGAATTGACTTGAGCAATGAAATATTCTTAAAAACGGCGGATCAAAAAGTGCAAATATTAGTTAGCAACTTTTTTAGATTAGTTACCATAGTTGATAATTTGACTTACTTTGTTTGGTATTTAAAATATGGATTAGCAATGTACAGAGAAAAATCGTGTAGCATTGAAAAGTGATCCTTATGGCATTGAAAATGGTGTGGTTTAACCTTTCAATTAAACATTACACACTGGTGTAGACTATTCTATTGAATAAAGTCTAGCTAACTAACGCAATGTATATAAGTATATAATAGTAAAACGTAACTTTACAGCACGCAAATGGCGTGTATACTTTATGGAATGTTGTCAGTTGTTACTATTTTTAAAAGCAATGTCACATGTTACTAACGGCTCATGTTTGGATGTGTTAGCGTTACGATATAAGATTAACGCAACAACCTCAAAAATATCAGTTTTAGACTGCTAGAAAGGATGTGTTCAGTTTTGAGCATTTGCTTAATAGTCTTAAAGTTGTCTAAAGTGAACGTTCAAGTTTATATTCGACACAAGTAGTTCATAGTCGCTGTAATGATAACAAATGTAATTTAATATTTACTACCACATCAGGCACATCATACGTAAATACTCGTGAAAAGCTATAATACACATTTGATCGCATCAATTAATTTCCAAATAGAATTCTCCGCATGTAACACACGCACACGCAAAAAGGGTTTGGATTGGAGCGAGATATTTTCTAGACATTATTAGTCAGCACGTGTGAAATTTTTCGTAAAATCGACTTTTCGCGAATGTCAATGAGTGAGTGAGTACTACTTATTGTTAGTTCAAGTTTTGGTTCCTTTATTTTAATGGTTTTGGATTCAGACAATCTTTAATGCGGCTAAAGTCAGATAAAACTAACTATGTGTATTCAATATCGTTCATGTGTTACTCAAAAATAAAATTAAACATGCAAATAGTAGCATCTTAATAACAAGAATTAGTGTTATCGCCTTGGCCTAGTGCTAGTAATTCTAAAGTTACCGATTAAAACATCATTAATGACACAATAGTGTTGTGACAACACACGAAAACACCCACGTATAGATTTGGAATTGTAGTTTCTGCACATATGTAAAAGCAATAGTGAAAAATAGTCAAGCAAAATATTGGCAAAATGCAAGGAGGACGCTGGTAAACAATTTGATTCCACATTAAGATAAGTTAAGCCTGCAAAAATGAGTTTTTAGCCATGAACCTGTTTTGAAAGTAAGTAGGACATACAATGTGAATTGTAAAACTTAACAATGGCAGGAAACTGAAAGAGACGATTCTCGATAAAGTTCAGGTTTTGTTTTGGGTTTCCTTATAGGTTTGAGATAACTTGTAAGTAAAACGCTGTCCTGGACTTGAATGACTTGATGCATCTTATCTTCTAAACGTTCCACAAAGACACTAGTCTTACAGAGATTTAAATTTTAACGTTAAAGGAATTAGAAAAGCGGTTTTGACTATCCCATCCTAACTGAACTTGAATGTGTCATTGCGAAAATCGATAAGTGCAGTAGTATACATATAAAAGCAAAAAAGTAGTAGTAGTATGTAAAAACTCTGTTACTTATTAATGTTTTAAAAAATACGAGCATGATGTTAAAGTTCCAGATTCACAAAACTAAAAACCTACTACCGCTATTTTGGTTCAATTTGGAAAGCCGTCAGTTTATTAAAATATGTTTATTAAAATTGACGGATACACCTAAAGTGCTTTCTGCACTCAAACTGTTTTTAATAGTTCGTACATACTTTTTCATAAATAGCGCATGGGGTAGCTGTGACTTTTAATTAATTCACTCGCTTTCATTTTTCAAGCCGAAATCTAAGTGAATTTTGCTTTAAGTGTTTCGACTTTTCATATTCCTAAATGGTTTATTTGTAGACAGCAGCAAACTCCACTTTTCCATTTTTGATAAAACGCATTACTCTTAACATCATAATTTAAGTACATATTAGAGAGAAATGTGAACTATAATCACTATTTATAGCTTTTTGGGTTTTGAAAGCTACTTTCACTTGATCTTTAGAGCTGACTAGGTAGCTTTTGCATGAGACGTAATATTTTTTTATTAAGGTTGTTAGTTCAGCGAATGAAAAATTTTAATGAATAAAATCATGATGAAATGCAAATATGACAAGATTTAAATACCCCTTCCAACATTTCAAACAAATTCAAACTAAGCATTATATACTTCAACCGTACCGGATCATAAACTTCAAATCGCATCACAAATCCTCGCTGCGCATTATTGTTTGGAGGAAATGGAAACATATCCAGCGTAGGTTTGCAGAAGAATTATCTCCGTAGTGAAAATGAATACTAAAATGGAAGCAAAATATCGTCGTGTGATCATAAACGATCCAAATAAGGAGATTCCTATGGTGCTGTCCGATAGCATGTGATCCAATCGTTCAATCTTTGTGGAAAAATAAGACAAAGCAAAATTAGAATATTTAAGTTTGCTGAAATTAATCTGAAATCGTCATAATTTATTACCGCAACTGTGTACATTGAGTTGGGACATTGTTGAATTCCACGCTTTAAGGCAATACTTTGCTGATGTACTTCCGAGGCGAAATAAGTAACTGCTCCAACTTTATAACAATACTGGAAAAATGCAAAGCATACATACATGTGTTGCTCTGTCGTCAGCACATTCACGTTTAGAGGACCAAGCCAATGAAACAACATTACAACCAGAATGTAAACGTTACTAGCATAATTTGCTACAATTATTGGGACAATGTAGGTTTGTATTGGTAGAGCTATTTCAGCCACTTTCAAATATTCTTGGTGGTAAACATCCAAATTTAAGATAAAAATGTCAACTATTCCTGATTGCTGTTTGCTAAATAATTTATGCTCAGTATTATTACGCTTTTGACATTTTATCTGGGAAATGCTTTCTACTAAACTACGCTCAATGACACGTAACATATCAGACAGAGCTACACAAAATACCATGGGAATGACATCGACAAAAGTCCAACCCCAAGTGCAAATTTTTACAAATATGCACAGTATCAAAGTTATGTATGAGTTATAAGATGGGAAGATGCAGTGCCAATGCGCAAGTAAACGCGTGTAGTATAATTCCAAATTAGTAGAGTTTGACGTAATTTCCTCCAAATCTGTTTGGGCGATGGTTCCAATATCGTACAAAATGTTTTCTGATATTCCAAGACACAAAGTTACTAGTAGAATTGTATTGCTGGCCAATTGAAATTTTGAAAACATTTTTGACGTTGCAAGAGCAGATGTAGAAATGTACATTTTTATACATTGCACAATGTCGTGAAATCGCTTGGCGTAAAGCAACTGATAAATGTATCTGTATGAATTTAAATAATATATTATAATATTTAATTTGAAAATTGACTACTTATTACAAAAAGCATAACTTAATAACCATTTACACAAAAAACATGGAGAAGCCGTAACCAAAATGACTGAATCCATCAGCCCGAACTATCACCGTTTTATCAGTTTGAAATTGTAAAATGTTAAGTCGAATCATCAAAATAGCATTTAGAAAAAGAAATGCCACTAAAACGGTAGTAAATATTGTAGCAAATGTAAACTTCCTGAAAGAAAAATATATTCCCATGTACTACTAACGTAACTTAAATTTCATGGATAAATAATTTATTTACTCACATTTTGTTTTTCGTATTTTGAAGCAAATCGCTGCGCGGTATTATGCCAAAACATCTTCCTATGAAGACAACCGGAAACAATGCTTTTAGCACTTTTCTGTGTATAAGTAACACCAAATCAGATCTATGAAGAAAATCTGCAATGTCAGGCGAATTTCTCATGTCTGTGGACTGAAACAGAATCTGTATTCCAGGTTACAATAATGTTCTATAAACTGAAGTAACTACATATTGCAATACCTCATAGTTCAGAATGTCTCAAAAATATAAAAGTTCCCATGATTTTTTAATAGAATGAAATTCTACTCGTGTCTGCTTAAATAATGATCAAGTGAAAGCAAAAAATCTGCTACACTTTCACTAAATTGAATACTGAGAAATTCTACACTGTGGAAGTCATCGATAAAAGGAGTGCGATTTTACTACCATTTTGAGTTGAGAAAAATGTTTTATGCAGCAGATTGTATTAAACACTAATTCAAATATTGAAACTGTATAGTGTATACTTGTCCCTTGACACTTCAATTGAATTCAATAAAACTTTTATATTTGTATATTAAGCTAACCTATGTTGAATGAAAACATTCGAAGGTCATACAAAACAAAATTGATTTTTGTTTTATTAAAAGAAAACATGAATAAAATTGAAATAGACAATAATTCTAAAGCATTTTAAGCAAAAATGTGAAATTGTCATACATAACATTTGATTGAAACTTGAGTCATTATCGCAACTGAATCTGAAGATACCACATAATACAAGACATTGTAGAAATTATAGTGTACTGATAAGTAAATATTGGATCTAGTGATTGGCCAACAATCATTGAACATTTGTTACCTGTATTTGTAAGGTTTTCAAGTTGAAACTAAATTGAATAAAATAGTAATAGAGTAGCAAAACTTAAAAATAAATTTCAAGTTGCCCATTAAATTTTTCTTGGAAACTTTATGAGAAAACATTTCATAGAAAAGTGAATCGTTTATTAAACAAAAGCAGGTATTTGTAAACGTAACCTTCAAAGTATTCCGCTCAAAGTCAACACTAAAAATGCTTTATTATCATCTTTGAAAATTGCTCATGATTTAAAAATTAACATAAATATGGTATTTGTTTCACCATGTGTTTTGAAAGATTTATTGATTGTATAATTCTCTTCTTTAGTGCAATATTTGTATTCTTTGTGTCATGTAGTACAACAAATATTCCAGATAGTGATCATTTTATTAAAATGTATATGACACCGCATTACGCACTTAATCCACACAAAGCAGCTAAATTAGCAATACTAGAAGAAGAAGTGTTTAGAAACTTGTCTGAAATATTTTCAGAAAAACAAAACAAGCATCCGTGTTTCACATTTCTGAAAGAATATCTTGATGAATATACACAAGACGCAAAAACAGTTGAAATAAGGCAAACCAGCAAGAAAAGCTCTGCTAAAATTTTTGCTAGAGCAGTAGCAGAAAATCCTATTCTAACGTACAAACTAATTCGAAGATTTGTCGTTAATCTAGTCGATATTACGTACTTGTGCAAAAATATTGCTCCAACTGTCATTAAAACGTTAGTAGACATTTTTCAAAGGGATAAGATGGTTCCGCCTAAGGATGTGGATCTTCAAGACAGTCTTTTGGGACTCATTCGCATTCAATATGTTTATGGCCTTCATGCAATTCAAATGCAACAAGGGACTTTTAAGGATGTTCACACTAACGCTACATTGCCCTTTGTTGACTGCCTTGCTTTAGCAAACAAAGCAATAGAGTTGCGTGGCGATGTTCTGGCATTCCAGTGGATTCAAGCAGCAACCTTAATTTTTCCTGCAAATCAAACTCAAACACTTCCAGTTCCGGAAATACTAGACCTTTTAGAAGATAGTTGGCGTGGTCTGTTGACATTAAAAGGCAATTCAAAATCCAAGTACCAGTTGCACTTGGAACTGGGTAGTGTTCGCCAAAGCAGATTAGATGGCTTTCTCCAGTACAAGTCTTACGCTGCTTGTCGTGGGGAACGGTTTTATAAAGCAAACAAACCGCCCTTAACCTGCTTTTACGCAGACCAATACTGGAATCCATATTTTGCCATTAATCCTTTGAAAATTGAAACACTTTCTGAAGAACCTTTAATATATCAGTTTTACGAGGTTTTTGGAAAAACGACAATTGATCATATTCGACAACAAACATTAGATCGTCTAATTAGATCTTTTGTGCAAGTTGGTGGCAACTCGCAATATCAAAGTCATCGAACATCAGTGGGCACTTTCCTGAAAGCGGACGAGGAGAAACATGCAATTGTACATGTGCTGAATAAGCGGATTGAGAAAATTATTAATTTGGAAGTAGCAAAACCTGGAGCTTCTGAATTGCAAGTGGTCCAATATGGCCCTTTGGGTGGCCATTATGATTTTCATCACGATTTTGTAAGAATATTGTAATTGTCATTGATTAACTTTTTAATTTAACTGCATTTTAAACGCGTTTTGTAACACCTTCGATACACATAAAAGGTTCATTATTATAAAAAAGAGGTTGTTGGTTGGTATAAAAGCCCTATCTTTGAATTTAATCAACTTCTTTTTTATAGATTAAAGATCGGAACCATAAAATATATAAACCAGGAGGTACAGGAAACCGAATTGCCACGTTTTTAATGTTTGTAAGTTTGCTAAAAATATGCGTACTTTATAATAAAAACATGCGCAAATCATAAATCAGTAATTTATTTTTGAAGATGAATGATGTTACAATGGGAGGATTTACGGCATTTATTCATGCTGATGTATTTGCGAAACCCATCAAAGGTTCTGCCGTACTCTGGTTTAATGTTTTGCAGGACGGTGAGCTAGATATTACTGCTCATGCTGGATGTCCAGTAATTCTGGGAGAAAAATTTGGTCCGAAATAATTCATAAAACTTAATTTTGTAAAGGGTTAAAGGAATGCTAAAAGTTTCTATTTGCTAATAATGATAATTACTTTTATTTGTAGTTGCAAATCGTTGGATTTTGGAATACGAAAATGTGTGGAAATATCCGTGTTATCCACCAACACCCACATGAATCCTAGCAGATTAAATAGATTCTGAAAACTGGGGGAAAAATAAATGTTTATATGCACAATAAGTGTATCATTCTTCCATGTAACTAGATAATACAATTTTTTACTTAATAATTATCAAGAAACTGAGTGCCGTTGGTTCAAAAAATTATTGTAGCACAAATATTAATACGTAAAGGATTTTAAGAAGTGTTATTGTTATGCTCACTATTAATGCCATAAGCAACAAAACAAACTGAGAAGTTTGATTTGAAGTATTTTCGATTGAACTATTTACGATTTATTTTAGGAATCGATATATCTTGGTAAATTAATTATGTTGCATACATGATGGTAACAAAAGCATTGGAACATAATCATGACGATAACTTGCTAGTAGTTGATAAGCGTGATATCAAGAGGTCAAGGCTTTATTAAATAAGTCTATATATATCTCACTACGTATTATTCCATGCATTGAAATGTTCCATTTAAGGTTTAGCCCAATCACAAATTGCAAAATGCAATAATAGCAGTTTAATATTTATTACACTCTTTTGAATATTGTTTTTACATTTAACAAATTTTAATTTTATTTTATTAGTGTTTCGTCTCAAAATATAACAAAAAACCGTATATCTCCATAGGCTTCAGTACCAATGATTTATTAGAAAACAAAGTTTCTCCTTGGTTGGTGAAAGATATAGACATTCGCTTAAAATTCACTTGGAAGAGATTGCCAAATAACTTCTGAAGGTGTAACTGCAAAACAAAATATATTAAAATGCATAAATTAGCGTATAGCAACAACACAATATTCATTTAATCGTTTCAATCATCATTTAAACAATATTCATTAGTACTATTAACTAGCTGCATACTTACATGGCCTAGCATTTGTAACTGCGTGGGGCATTCCGAAATAGGGATTCCGTTTAAGAATCGTCCATCAATCCCGACTCGGTGAAATAAAACACTCACATTATGCGTGGGAACATAACTGTGATCATTTAAAGAATTTTGATATGTAGGTAGCATGGGCATATCAACAAGCTTAACATCACAAGGCAAGTTTTCTTGGTTCTTTGCTATCCTATAATTCGAAATGCCTGATTTTTGTGCGGTCGGGAGTAAAACGGCAGATCTGACAGGATGTAGCAAAGAATGTAATGTCACATGAGCAGCCATTGTGAGCATCGGTGGATTTTCATTGAATTGTTTGTCCGCACAATCTGGGGATTCAAAAATTATTTTGAAACTACTACGAGTTTCCACATTGTCGAGGCATCCTTGGCGTGCACCACGATTATCATCCTGGTTCAACCTACGATCCAGCATTATCTGCAAAAAAGTACATAAACTTGTTTCAATTTAATTTCGAACTTGTGCAATTCCTGTTACTTATTCTTGCGTCAGAAAACTCACCTCCACTTCACCCGACGATAAACTGGCTGTTCCTAGAGGCTGTCTGCTCAAAACAGTCATTCGTGTATTTCCATCTTCGATGAAAGTAGCCGTTGGCAGTGGAAAGTAATGTGCTTGTATAGGTAGCTTGCTGAATCTTTGTCGTCGGATCATCTAAAGTGAAAACACAATTTTTTACTCGATAAACTGAAACCCTGCTAAGCGTCATAAACCAATAACATCACATAATAGAAGCTAGAAGCTAACCTGAAATCCATTTAAGTCAGTGTACGATAAATCTGTAGAATTGATTGATGTATGGAATCTCATTACAAGTTCGAAATTACTTTCCTGCCTGATATCTACCGTGTTCTTAACATCAATAGAATATTTTTCCAAGCCTATGAAAACAAGAAATCAAAATGAACTCTATGCAAACATTCATGTTTAGCTAAATAATAGAGAATGTTTGTTGTATAGTTGTTTTCCAAGAATGTCCTTTGCAATTACCCGCATGGTTGTAAATTGTAATGCGATGCTTAATTTGTTCCAACCACACTTCCACGTAACTTTGAAGCCTTCCTTTTACCACAAGAATAAACGGTTTTTGAATGTAAAGTGGCTTTGCTGGTCCATCCGGCACGAATAAATAGAGACCAGAAGTTTCGGACCGTCTTGCTGTCCCATACCTACTCAAATTCAAGCGTGAAACATTAAATTGATGTTAAAAATATTAGATTATTTCCTATACGCTATTCCCACTCACTTCATAATGGTTATTCGGAAGGAATGTGATGCATTATTTAATTTCAGACTCGAAGCAAAACCATTTTTGTCAAAGTCAATACTGAGGTATCCGTTGGATATAGAGATTGACGTGTTTTCCATAATGGACTGAACATCAAACAAAGTAGTACTCTTGCTGAAGGACCACCGGGTATTCTTAACAAATACTTTGGAAATCGACCATCTAGGATACATAAGATAACTAGAAATAAAATAGTATCAACGCTAAGAATAAGACTGCATTTAGAACTTAGAAATTAGAAACTTACTTATGGGATTCTTTAAAAACGATTTTCAGTTGCCTACTAGCTAATGGGGCAATTTTCACCAGAATTTTTAATTGATATGCACTTTCGGATATTTCACCATTTCTCATCATCACTGGAAATATTTCGGATTCCATACTGGCTCCAGTTTCATCAATCACCTGAATACAATTTCCACGATACAAATTTTAGTCAACACTGTATCATATATAGTTTCTAATATTATTAGCTCGCTGCTTCTGCAGGAGAGCTATTTAAGATATCGGTGTCCGTTTGTCCGTCTGTCCGTCCGTCCGTCCGTAGACTTTATTTTTGGGCTTTTGGGCTCTAAACCAGCAAAATGCGCTCTAAACCAGGGTAAATGGGCTCTAAACCAACAAAATGGGCTCTAAACCAGGGTAAATGAGCTCTAAACCAGGGTAAATGGGCTCTAAACCAGGGTTAATGGTCTCTAAACCAGCAAAATGGGCTTTAAACCAGGGTAAATGGGCTCTAAACCAGGGTAAATGGGCTCTAAACCAGGGTAAATGGGCTCTAAACCAGGGTAAATGGGCTCTAAACCAGGGTAAATGGGCTCTAAACCAGGGTAAATGGGCTCTAAACCAGGGTAAATGGGCTCTAAACCAGGGTAAATGGGCTCTAAACCCTCAGAATGGGCTATTATTACTTACTGCATTCATCAAGGATTTTGTCGTAGGATGCTTTGACTACTTAGACACTCATCGTTGTTAGCAGCGAGCATTTTTCAATGGCTTACCATGGATGTTTTCTATTTCAGTACCATTGTAAAGTTCTTGGCTAATTAAAATGCAACTCACCATAACATGTGCTGATGACACATAAATGTTTATAAGTTGCACTCGTCTCTGGATAATGGGATTAAATAGTGTGATAAGACGCTCCCGAAACTGTTTGTTCATCGCTAGTACGTTTTCTCGAATAGGTTTTTCATTCATAACTTTGTAGAAAATAGAATTATCTTCAATGCTCCCCAAATCCAGGTTTGAATTGTGAATGTTGCCCAGTACGTAAAGACTTTGTTGTAGAACATGATTGCATTCTGTCAGCGCATTCTGTAACCTTATACAATAAAATATTTTCAAATGAGCATTTATCCAGTAATTGTTAAATCTTTTCATGATGTTTTGAATTAAAATCATATACTTGTTCGCATAATCAACCATGACTTGATTTACGGATGTTCCTGTGATGCCATCATGGTGCTGAAACAAAGCAAGGGTTCGTCTACTCGAAATGAGATTTCCCAATAACTTTCTGATGAATGGAAACTGTAGCCCATTTGGATGCTTTCGAGATAGTTCAGCACACATCAAGGAAAACAGGATATGAGAGGATCTGTCAATAAGTTGAATCAAAACTAAGTTTAGCCGCATACATATACAACAGTAATATCAACGGTGTCAAGTAACATTTGTGTTCAAATCTTACTCTTACCTCAAATGACCAATGAGTTCTCTATCCATTGCTTTATGAAATGGTCTTGAGGTAAAATAACCCGACCAGTAATGGTCCTGCTTATCCGCGTAAGTGAAGAAATCACCAGTCAAAACTGAAGGCTTGAAGCGTTGTTCCTGAACTTCGTTTGCGAGTGCCCGAAAATAATCGTCCAATGTTGCAAACTTTATCTTGAAGTGGAAAAATGAAAAGTGATCGCATGCAGTATGTTTTGCAGTTGGATTATGAAATGTCATCGCTTCCTTAGTACCTCAGTGTTTAATTTCCGGTTGGAATTGATATGATCAAATATCTTTTTATAATTGGTGATTTGCGCAGTCCATTCGGATTGATCAGTCCATCGAAAATCGTCTCCAAGTGGAACCAGCAAAACATTGGTTTTGTACAGCATGGCTTTCTTTCGGTACTGATTTAACAACACGAGTGACCTGGAAGCAATAAAATAAAAGCTACTTTTTATAAAACCAAACGTTTAAACCAAATAAGGTAAACAGCAATCAATTGACCTTGACTTCACGTTGTCCCATTCTATAGCTTGGGGTGCAACATTGCTCCAAGGGCATCGCACGTTAGACACACCGGAAATTCTTTTGAAGTCGAACTGGCAGCATACTTGCGGTTCTGGGCCGCAGGTATGAAGAATATCATAGTGGTAAAATGGCATCATGTGACACAGCATGTCAGTAGCTCCATGGGAATCTGTAAACCCACAGTGAATCCAATGTTCTTTTGTAAATTAACAGTTGTACTAACTATTTCAACTTACCCCAAGACTGTCGCCATATAAACTCAAGTTCTTGTAGTTGTGCCAAATATTTTTTGACAGAGTAGTGGGTACGCTGTATCACCATATTTCGTTGTCCCGTGCGATGAAGAAAGTAAGCCATTGTCGGAGACATTCCAAATGGATCGATTGACCATCCGTTACTAGGTGGACAGAAGGAAAACAATAATGCGCCAATTGTGTCATTTTAACTGCGTAATTCCCTGCCCTGTAGTCAAATGAATAATTACCTAGGAGTATAATTTAGATGCTGGTACAACCACTGGTGACCCTCTATCATTTGAGTCAGTATGGAGTAATAATGTGAACTGCTTTCATCCGGCATCACCCAACCTCCAGTGACGAACTCCAGTTGACGCCTTGATACTATCCTAACGAAAGGAAAAATGGCGAAGATAAAAGCTAAAGCTAGTAAGTACTACAGATTCCTACTAACAAGTTCAAAAAATAAATGATTACTTTTTTAGTTTCGTCTTATTTTCTTTGGACAGCTCATTCCACCACAAATTAAAGAAACACATCTCAGCCCAAATAAATGTTAGCTCCTTGTTTTCGAACAAATTATACAGCATTTTGTCCAGTGTGTGTTTGGTTGATTCTGCAAAATACTCTTCAAACGTACTTAACCATCCCTAGAATAAAACCATCACTCTGATTGAATTAAAACAATTCAAAGATCCCACAGATTACTCAACCTTTCTCAATGTAAACGTTTTAATTACCGGGTCATTATGGGAGTGTGGTACAACATAAATCTGCAATTTATCATTCTTCCTAGAAAACCGAGTCTTATCAACTTTCACATCCCATCCCTGCCTCCATGATCCACCGTTGGGGTCATCAAACTTGAGTATCTTGTAAATATCCAGCATCTGAAGAAGTATAAACCATAAAGCACATTTAGCACCTAGTATCGTGAAAGTTAATTAAGGAATAAATATAAATCTTACATTCAATTTGGATGACGCAGGTTTCTCAATACTAAATGCCGATGAGCAAGTATTCACCGATTTTAAGTGTGCTTTACTTCCCTCGGGTTCCAAAGTCTCCAGGGGCATCAATTTATCCCTCAATCGACCAGAAGTTGACACTATATCCTGGCTAGGGTCTGGTGTCCACTGCAGGAACGCGGTGTCATCCTGAAATAACATTCATGAATAATCCAAATTATAACTATTAAGGAATCAAATACAAAATGCTAATGACTAATTAGTTAATTTTGAGTATACCGTCTTTCCAGATTGATCGGGCAAGTTAGGCAAAGGCAATCGTAGATACAAAACTAGCGTCAACCATAAAGACACCACCATACTACCCGTAATTATGCCCAGTCTCCGCAAATTCATCCTAATTTTACGAGTGTGGACAGTTCCACGCTAATTACCGACAGGTGATTTTAATTATGAGCGTCACCACGAGGCCGTTGACACCTGTTCACTCCCAGTACGTGTCACAAACAGAATTATTCCTACGTTTGCAATTCATTTGTGTTTTACCGGAAACAATATCAGTCCGCTAGATGAACGATGTTTGTAGGAATAATTCTTTTAGTGACACGTTGACACGTACTGGGAGTGAACAGGTGTCAACGGCCTGGTGGTGACGCTCTATCTGTTCCAAATTATTGTCAAATTGTCAACATTATCTTTCCGTCTTTGTTGGGATTTTAAGCTTGAGCTCAAGTTTACAAATGAGTTGTTATGGAAGCATTCATTGCGCATCGGAGTCAAGTGTAACAAGCAATCTATGCAGCATAAAATTGTTCCACGTAGAAGCTGTGTTTTGTGAACGTTCCCATGATCGTAGTTCCTCGTGCAGCTGGACAACAGCAGCGCTAAACAAACAGTTCAGATAGGCACACAGCTGCTTACACGTGCACGTGTGTGCTCTTGACATCTGCTCCGTCGTGTTAGCTTTAATTAGTGAATTTAATTTCTGCACAGTTTAGAAATGGCAACGGTCATGGAAACGGAAGAAGATGAGTCCGAGGACCGATCCTTAACGAAATTAGCAACCCACGTTCTTTTGGACACCAAAGAGTCCTGTTTCCTGTGCCACCATAAAGTAACGTCTGGAGAGAGTGCTGATGAGGAACAGGAAACTTGGAGGAATCTTAGAGGACTTTGTGGTTATCTGAAAATCTGTGGGGCGGAGGTGATCCTTCAGTCGCTAAGAAGCTTGAGATTGAATCAGGAGAAGGTGCGAAGGCTACAGAGGAATGAGTGCCTGTTTTGGGTGAATTTGTGTGGAAGTTGTGGGGGGATGTTGGAGGGACTGGAGCAGTTGGTTGTGGAGGTGGAGATTGAGCTGGTTCGGTTGTGGAAGATTAAAAGGAGTTTGCAGGCTTTGCTGGAGACTTTGGGGATGGAACATGCAGCTGGGATTGGAGAGGATGACCTGCGAAACTTGGGGGTTTGTCGGGAGAGGATGAATGATCATGTGGTAGAAATACTGAGAAAGGGATTGAAGCACAATTGTAAGACATACTGTTTTTAAATGCTTGACATTTAAACTGATCTAAGTTTTGTGGGGTTGCTAACAGATTGTCTGGGTTTTGGTTTTTAGGTGCAGAGCAAGTAGGGTTTTTGGATAACATAATGTCTCCCAGGATATGCCTTACAAGATGTCTAGTGAAAGCGTCTACTACTAAAGCAATCGGTCTAACTGTATCCATTTCTGAAGAAGGAGAGTCTCAATCGGGTGTTGGCACTCAGCGTACAGCTTCAGTAGGTGGAACAACATCCAAGCGTCAAAAGGCTGCGAGTCCTCAGCAAACGCGTAAAAGATTTGCTTGGCACAAGCCAAATCCGAAAAGAATTTCGGTTAAATGTCAGTTTTGTGAAAGGAGGCTTCGTCGGGGAGATAGTATCAAACGCCATATTATTGCATATCACCTAGAACAATTATTTTTGGACCAAAAACCGGCTCAGTGGTCACTTTCAGAGTTCCAAAATGCCTGCAAAAGAGTAATCCAAGAAGGAACTAAAATTCTTGAAAATGGAACAAACAAGTGTTCATATTGTGAAAAGACCTGGGAACGTAGCGAAAATCTGCGTGGTCACCTGATTGATTTTCATCTAGAAATTTTAACTGAGCAGCTTACTAAGTTGGACGGTTCGGACCCACCACAAATTGAAGAACCGATCCTAGGAAAAGTATGTCCCTATTGCAAAAAAATGCTAAACGAAGCACACAACGTTAAGACTCATTGCAGTAACGTTCATCCGGAACAATTGTTCCTTGCGTGGAAACCACGTCATCAGTCTATAGAAGAGTTCAAGGCATCATTCTTTGCAGTATGGAATGATTTCCTGGGTGCATGTGAAGACGTGTCTTCGAAATTCGGTAAAAAATTAAAGTGTTGCTGTTGCGAAGCCACATATAGTCTTTCCAGAACCCTGCTTACGCACTTTATTTTCGAGCATCGAAAAGTTGTCATTCAGAAGCTGAGAAGACAGCGGCGTGGGAATAAACTAGGGACCATGGTCAATGACCAATCAGCAGAGCAATCAGAAATGGAAATTGAAGAGGACGACGAGGAAACAAAGTTGCAAAAAATGGAATCTGATAGTCATTTATAGAAGCGTGTAGAGACTGTGTAGAAGAGCACAAAATTAAAAAAAAAAGTGTAAATCAATGTACTAATGAGTGGTGCTTTTAGTCAAGTCAGTCGTGATATAATCGAAAACATACCTTTATTATGTAGGAACTATTTTTTCCATAAGATTTTATAAAACATAATGCTTAGTAATTAGTATTTGTACTACTGTTTGTATTTTGAATTCTTTTTTGTCCAATCTCAATCATAATGTAATGTATTACATATAACTGATTAACAATTCAATTCAACAAAACAGTTCAATAATATATATGAAGTCATACTGGAATAAAGTTATACACAGATACGCAACTGACAATTACCTGATCATTTTATTTACGTTTTATTTAATCAATCATCGGTATTGTTGGAAGTGTATTGTTTTCCTTCCATTAGTCATTAGTCAAAGTCGAAAGAGAAACTGATGTTTACGGCAAATTGGGGTTCCATTTTAATTTCATTCATCATAAACCTTATCATGGTCTGAACCTTGGATGAGTATAATATTAACATAAATCATCCACTAAAAACTAAAAAATCCAGTTTAGTCAACTGGGGCATTGTGAGAAGGACAGCTTGGAAAAATCATTTTTACGCAATATTATGATATCAAATTAATAAAAAAATTATGTTTAAGATATCCACGTGTAGTTGTAGTTCGCCGGCATTTATTTACATTACTGTGATCTTAATTTTAATTAGCTGATAAACGAAAAGTAAAACAGAAACTACACCGTGTAGTCTACACGTAACTCAACTAGGTATATAGATAAATAGATATATTATAGCATTTTAAATCTGCATTTAGAGTATGAATTTTAAACTGTTTTAATCCCAAGAAAATGATTAAATTGATTTCTCCAGGCTAATTAGCTAATTATGGTCGCATGGGAAAGAAAGAACTAATTAAACATAAAGATAGGCTATCGCATCGCGTGCTCATTCTGCTTTTCCGTGTTCATCTCTCCCCAAATTCAAGTTCATCATCATCACCTCTCATCTCTCATGCATTTCAGTATGCTGGGCAGTGTGGGCAGTGCGTAGTGCGTTGTTCATTCCCGTACACGGTATCTCTGGACATAAAAGCAGCTGAGTGCGCACTTTACTGAACAGATTTTTTTGGCAACAGGTCAGGTTGTCAGTTTCAGGACCAATTTAAGCAAAAGAAAGTAAGTTAATTGATTTAATGCATTTAAAATCATAGCCGTTAATTTTTTGTATGATCTGTGCTAATTTTATTGCTGTTTTTGGGATGTTTTATAGGCAATTATGGACGTTGTTTTGGACACACAGGACACCTGCTTCCTGTGCAGGAAGCAGTTTGCCTGGGCAACCAAGAAGGATGATAAGCAGGAAATTAACAGTTTAAAGGAGGTTTGTCGCTACCTGAAAATTAACACAACTGGGGTGCTTCTGCAAAGTTTGAAGGACCGTTTGGATCCCGAGGAGGTAGTCAAGTGGGACGGGAAGGAGTACAATCTTTGGGGAAAGTTTTGCCAAGATTGTGGGGAAGTACAAAGAGGCTTGTCCAAGTATCTTGACGAGATGAATGTACTGCAGATAAGGATTAAGGATAGTTTGGAAATGTACTTGGAGATTTTGGGGCAACTTGCGGGAGATTCTGGCAGTTCAGCGGATGATCGGTTGGCTGAATTGTTGAGGGAGGAAGTAAAGTGGAAGTGTGAGTACAAAGTTTGGCATTAATTTGCGATGATGAAAGGGAATTTACAGTAATTTTGATCTTGATGATTGTTTAGGTGCTGAAAAAGTGGAATATTTGGAGAGGACTGCTTTACCCATTGTACCCCTTACCAGAATTGATGGACACATAGGACCTTCGAGGCTTGTTGTGAGAATGGACAATGAATCAAATTCTTCTGTGGAACAGGATGATGATGAAATGAGTGCTTCTGAGGGTGAAGAATTAATTGGGGAAAATGAAGACAAAAGTGATGACACATCTTCCGAAAATTCGGATTCACCCACGGATCCTGCAACAAAATCAACGCCGAAAGCGTCAGGTACAAGGAAGAGGAAGCGTAAAGATGCCACGTTTTACACTTTTCGGGTGTTAAGATCCGAAATTCCGAAGAAGAATAAAGTAACTGTTCCCACAAATGGACAAGCTACCCAAGAAACCTCAAGAAATCCACAGGCAAAACCAAATCTTGCAAAACGTGTGCAAGCAAAGAAACGAGGGCGAGGGCGCCCAAGAAAGAAGATTCTTGCAAGAGCTATACAAGCGAAAAAATCAACACGCACAAGAAACCAGTATCATGCAAAAACTGTACGGGGAGCAAAATCAAGACGCTTGAAAATTGAAGGAAACCGGAGAGACTTGAATGGGAATCAAACCAAAGTCCAATCCGAGAGATCAAGTCCGAGAAATATTGACTTGGTACAGGGAACGTCTTCCCGTGACAGAAACGTAAATCTTGAACAGGATGGAGAAATCGCAATGACAAAACGAATAAGGACCCTTTACAATGCAAACTGCATAATTAGGCAGAGTGACGGGAAGTACCAGTGTGGTCTATGCCGTCTACTTTGTAGCCGCTCCAGATTTCGTTACCATTTGACAGATGACCACGCTGATAAGCTGCTTGACTATCTGAGGCAGCAGCAAGTGTCAAAGGATGATTTCCGAAAAATGTGCAAACATCTTTTCGAGTCCTTAATACGGCGCGAGAAGAGAGGAGAAGCGTGGGGAAACACTGTGTGGGTTTGTGCGCTTTGTGATATTGAGTACAATTATTGCAGTGGTGCTAACAAACATCTGCTAGTTTGCCATTCACAAGAATTGACGAAAAGCATAATGGAACTCCAGCAACGAGGAAGCAATCCCGTGGTAGTTGCGCGTACGTCGGAAACTGATAAAAATACCGTGCTTTTGAAAACCAAGATAAAGGAAAGGATTAAATCCGTGATGAATGAGCAGTGCGAACGAAGCACAGAACTTGGTTTTAACGGACGTAAAAAGTACCTGTGCGGGTTATGTAATGGAAGCATATGCAACACCAAAATACGGACTCATCTTGCAGGATATCACCCTGAGAAACTACTGGACTTTGTGAAGCAACCTCACTTTTCGGATGAAGATTTTGGAAAATTTTGTGAACACATGCTTAACGAGGAGCAGAGTAAATTGGAAACTAAGGTGCGGAGTACAGTTCATGAGGACAATAAAAAGAGAGCAAGGTACGTACAGGTTTGCTCATTTTGTAACACTGAGATGTATGATAGCAGATTTGTACGGTATCACTTAATAATGTGTCATATCGACGTGCTGGTTAAAAAACTGGAAGAGATTCAAGAGGAAGGAATTCCAGTTCTTACTAGGAATGAATCAGGTGAAGCTATGGATACGTCAACAGGCTCTAGTGACAGCGGCGAATACAACATGCCAGTTCTGAAACCAGAAAGGTGTGCAAGTACTTCTCCACAAAAGTGTTCAGAAACGCATACCGATACCAATCATGGTAGCACCGAAGGGGATGATAACGCACATAGTATGCTCGTAGAAGAAAGTACCATGGTTGCACCTGTTTCAGTACAAGAACAAGAAGGTGCTAATGAAGAAAGAATCGTCACAGAATTTACTTCCGTGGAAGTCGCAGACGAAGGATAATTATTATGATTATATTATGGTCTCAAGTCTGCCTCCAATTTACGTATATGTAGTTTAAATTTGATTCCTAATTGTACAAGGTATTATCCAAAACAATCAATTATTGGTTTTTGGGTTGTGACAGATATTATTTAATTGTGTTATAAATGCACTACTCCTCTATATATCCACTAAATTAATTAGGTAACCCTGTCTCCACATACAATTGCATTTAAATAGTATTTACTAGTAGTTCGTATGAGATTAGCAGTGGAAACAGAGATAATGATAACGAATGAATGGTACAATGGAAACTAAATGTATTCTGAAATATTTTTATTACCAAATACAATCAAATTTCTTATATTATTTAAACTGTGCATATATTGTTAAATGCTAAACTTGTAATAAAACTTGCCCTGTTATGATTTATGTAATTATTAATTTCATCTAAATTTCTTTCTTATTTATTGAAATTTTGTATTTCTGGCAAATTTCTTAAATGTCTTTGCAAAACGTTGCTGAACCTCATGCAATTTTGCTATGTTTGGCTGGCACAATGCCCTCCTGTAGTATTAGTTTTTAGTTTTAGTAGTAGTAGCAGCAGTCATTATTAGCTAACTCTATATTGGGTGACATTCTTATTATTTGGCTACATAGTGGTTTTTCATTTTTTATACATAATTCAAAATTTTGATACATGATGTATGACACAATTCAGATAGAAAATTCCTTTTCTTTTCATGATTTTTCGAAATTCTTTAAAAGTCTTATTTTACCCTAAACGAATACTACATCAATCTTTTGTCTATCGTCTTAACATTCCTTGCTAACCTGCTCTAAACTGCTGCTAAACTATTATATTTCCAAATCGTATGTTTTTATGGTACTACATTTTACAAGGTCATTTTGAGCCATCAAAAAGTGGAGTATATCTACCACACAGCATAATATTAAACACCAGCAGATTGCAAACTCTGTAAAATGCAGTATAGGGAAAGCCGTGTTCGGTGGTGGAAGGTGAACATCAAGCATGTTGAACATAGTAAGCTACCACCCTACTCGAGTTTCAATGTTTGGATATACTAACTCGATGTTTTTATGTTTTGGTACACATGTTGCGGGTTTGCAATGCAATCCGTTTTAATGGTTCAATTAAATATTAAGTAAATAGATTAAATGTCATGATGGAATTTATTCTGGAAACGAGGCACACTTGCTTCCTGTGCCGACAGGGAGTTCCTATAGACCCTGCTAGTGTTGAAACGGATAACATACCAACATGGAGTCTTAGAGCCATTTGCCGCTATCTAAGGGTCAACTGCAATGGACTACTTATCCAAAGCATTGAGGATCGTTTGGACCAGGAGGAGGCCAAAAGGTTACAAGGAAAGGAGCTCACATTCTGGGCCAAGTTGTGTGACAAGTGCGCAACACTTGTGAGAAATCTTTCTGAGATGATTTTCGAGCAGGATGTGCTTCAAATGCTGATCCAGGATAACTTACAAACGTTGCAGGAGATTTTGCGACATAGCAACAGTTCAGCAGTTAAGAAGAAAGAAAGTGACAGTGGCGAGGGGAAAGATGAGAAAAAATGTTTGGATACCCGTTTGGTGGAGCTGCTGCGACCAGAAATAAAGCGAAAATGTAAGTTTCCAAGAGAATAACCAAGTAAACCTTTAAATGCATTTAGTGGCCTATTTTATTTAAAAGTATCATTTTAATCTTCAGGTACTGATCAAGTGGAGTTGTTAAAAGGAACAACGGCGCTTCCAAGAGTATATCTATCCAGGTGCAGCGTCCCAAAGGCGTCCGAACCTATAAAGGAATCCGTTGCCATTTCGGAACAAGCTAGTAAAGAAGAAGCAAACCTTAGGCAAAGTTCCCAGCTTCGTTGTGTCAACTCCGACTTGGAGAACAAACTAAGGTCCCTTGTAAAAAGGATATTTCCACGGGCTACGCAAATTCATGTTCGTGGCACGAAGATTGGAAAGAGGAAGTGTAAACTGTGCGGAAAGTTGTGTTGCAACACCAAAGTGCGTACCCATATTGCTCTTGACCATCCAGATAAGCTATTAGACTTTGCAAAGCTAGCTCACACGTCTGATAAAGAGTTTCAAGGGATTTGCAAGGACGTATTGGATAAAGAAGCAAGAAAAACTGGGACAATGATAAGACAGCGTAAATTTGGAACCCAAAAAAGGGTCAGTAAGACGTACTGGAAGGTGTGCCAGTTTTGTAAAATCCTCCAGCATGATGGAAGAGGTATGCAATGTCATTTGATAACGTGCCATTTTGACAAGTTGGCCCAAGAGCTGGAGAGCGTTCAGCGTAAAGATGGCAATTGTACTACGAAAAATACTGACAATCCAATTCAAGAAGATGAGTTATCTAATGATACAGGTATTGGTATGACAAATATCTTAGTTTCTATGAACAAAAACGATCCTGCGGTTATCAAGACCAAACGAAAGCGAAAAATCAGTACAATGGCAACTTACCCGAGCTCTAAAAGAAGAAAAACAAGTAAAATACCTTTAAGGTGTTCCTACTGCAATCAAAAATTACAAAGCTCAAAGTTGCATGCACTAGAAATTCACACAATACATAATCATCCAGAAGAAATTTTCGCCGAAAGCAGGCAGTCACAGCCACAACAGTCAGTTCATCAGTTTCGAAGGCTTTGTCGGAAACTGTTAAGGGAGGAAGTTAGCAAGGGTGACGGAGAAAGTAATTGTTCACATTGTTCAATGGAATTGCCTAATACTTCAAGTCTGACATGTCACCTTGCGTACAAGCATAGGATAATTTTAGTAGCAAAACTGAAAAATATGATGGAAGAAGAAGAACAATCGATTGTCAAAATGAAGGAAGCTGTCAATGCAACGAATGGTGACAGTGACAGGTTTGCAGATTTTGGTAACCTGGGATGCATCCCAAAACAGATACAAAATACAACTCCCCTCGGTACAAATGTGGGAAAACGTATCCCGTGTGCAGAGCCGAGGTCATCTCCGAATTCATCATTTGTACAAGAAGTTGACCATGTTTCTAAAACTCAAAGCAAAAAATTCAACAAGAAACCAGAGCCTGATAAGCCGCAGAAACAAGCCAATATCAAGCCAAATTCTATAAAAAATTTAGCAATAAAATTGCAAAGTGCTACCTGCCCAGCGGAGGTAGACTTCTTAATGAGAAAACAATTGCAAACTGTTATTAAACAGCACTGTCCAGTTAGGAAGAGTGACAAACAATACCAATGTGGTTTCTGTGAAGCCTTTTGCAACAACTCTAATAAAATAGGCAGTCATCTAGTTGACAAGCATCCTGATAAAGTATTATGGTTTGTGAAACAACCTGAAGTTTCAGATGAACATTTCAGAAAAATCTGTGTACGTCTTATGGACTCGCTAATTTGTGGCAAATCCAAATGTGGTCTGTGTAACATTCAATTAACTTACTCGCACCTTGCACCTATCAAGCACCATTTACTGACTAGTCACTCAGTCGAACTGATTGACAGGTTGAAGCTTCTTCTAGTACAAGAGAGTACATCGGGGACAGGAATGCTGGAAACTAATGTGGTCTCACCTTCCCCCAGATTTGAAAGGGAGTCCTCAATGCACTATAGAAGCAAGTTAAAGTTAAACGAGACTATGAAATACTTGATGACATACAATTGTTCTCGTAGTGACGAAATTGGAGCCAACGAGCTACGAAAGTATAACTGTGGATTCTGCGGGATACTATGCTGCAATACCAAAATACGTGCACATTTTGCTAATGCACATGCTGAAAAGCTATTGCAATTTGCAAAACTCGCCCACATCCCAGACGAAGAGTTTAAAATATATTGTAACTTTGTTTTAGATACGTGGTTTAAATGTTCCTTTTGTATAAATGGCGCAGATAGTAGATATAGTCGTTATCGCATGCTGCAGTCTCACTCGGATAAATTGGTGAAAAAACTAAAGGAAATGCAGGAATTAAGAAATCAGGAAGAAAACCATGAGAACTTGATTTGCAAAGAAGTTTCTCCAAGTGAGGTTGTCTCCACAAATGAATCAGAAACGGAGCAAGATGAGGTGCTTATCACAGGTGAACTACAAAATAGTGAGGATGAAGACGGGGTTAACCAAATACCTGTTGCTGATATGGCTACACCTGAAGAAACAAGTGATTTGAAATGGACCAAGAGTACGAAGGAAACTAACGACGAAAATGCAACATTTTCTCAGTCCGATACTATTGAAATACATAATGAGCTTGGGGAGAAAGAAGGCAACGAAAATGGTGGAAATGGCTTTGTTGAAGAATATAACACTTTTATTGTAAAGGGGGAAGAAAACGCATGTCATTTACTAAAATTGTAAGTAGGTCAAAGATTTATGCCACGAACTTAAATGTAGATTTGACTAAACTAAAGTATTTTATGGTTTTTATATATTTTACTTAATTTTTACCTGCTTAGCAAAAAGTGAATAGTACATTATACAATTATATTATGTATGTAAATCTAAATGTTCATGGCGCAAATAAATGATATATAATATTATGATTTTCGTACATCGTATTCGTATCGTATCGTTTTTTCTTAAAGCTTGTCAGATTTCTGCTTGAAATTATCAGTTTACTATTTATTTTCATAGATCTCTAAACAGATCGCTTTTTAAATTGAAAGTTAAAATCTTTGGAGGGTGTGAGTGTTAAGTAGGGCATCAGGACAACATCCTCCATTCTGTCTGGTGTGGTAATTTCAAAATGTCGGAAAATGTAAGCCGCAACCATTTTCAATTCAACCATAGCAAACTTTAGCCCAAGACAAATTCTGGGCCCAGCCGAGAACGGAATATAGGAATATGCATGGCGTTTAGCAACTTCCTCGGGTAAAAATCTGTCTGGGTCAAATTTATGCGGTTCTGGAAAATACTCCTCGCGTCTGTGTAACACGAAAGGTACTACACCAATGTTGGTTCCGGCAGGAAATAGGACTTTTTTGTCTTTATAATCTTAAACAAACAAGCAAATTCCTAGTTCTGTCTGATATTAGTTTATATATCCTTCTAAGTTTTACCTTAGACTTACCAACTGTCAATGGAACCTCTAGTTTTCTTCCCTTGACGAGTATAGGAGGGAAGAGTCGCAACGTTTCAAAAATGCACCGCTCAACATATTTTAAATCCGTCTGAATTGACTCGTAAGTTAGATTTCCATTTTTGAAGTTAAATGGATTTTCAAACAGTTCATCAACTTCCTTTCGGGCTTCCTCCTGAATGTGCTGGTTAGCAGCTAGGGCAAAAAGCAGGAAGTGAAGTGTACTAGCCCCAGTTTCATGACCCTAATATATTTTATACAAGAATGCATAAGTATAGGGCACTAAAAACACTTGTTCAAAGATTTTGATTTTCGACTTACCCCAAACATCATTGTGTCTACTTCGTCAATTATTTGTTGTTCATCAACACCCGCATCCACCAGTTCGTCAAGTATGCTACGAAACAATGGTTTGTTATGATCTGTTGTGCCGTTGCAATAGCCATTTTCTTTCTGCTTTTCTTCAGAAGCTCGTTTTGCCTTATGATCCTCAAGTCTCTTTTAATTAGAATCAACGCAACGCAAGTTAATTAACTGAGTCTCGATGATGCATATTATTTTGCAGTGTAGTTGTAACTACAGCTAATAATTTTGGGGTGATGTGATACTTGGTTTGGTTTTCCATAAACTATGATGTTATGATAATCTTTGAAAACTAAAACATTTAACTATTTAACAGTACCTTTTTAGCGAATTCCATAAGCTCAGCTTCAGCCTGATTATGCATTCTTGACCTTGGGTGGAAGAACCAAATGGGTTTTAGCAGAAGAAGGGGATTGAACACCCGAAGGACAACTGTTTCTTTCCATCTGAAATCAAATTTATATAAAGCTAATATAGCACACAACATTATAAGTTGCACTTACAGTGTAGTGACATAATAAAATCAAATATCACAAACATCGTAAAATTATGGTGATATTGTCGCAACTCCTCGAATCCATGCATATCCCTTCCAGTGATAATTTCTACACATTATAATCATTTACCCATTTATACCATCGCAATTCAAACTTTTAAATTTACAAAACAAATTATTAACTGATTTTATTTACTCACCACTGATTACTGCCAGAAAGGCCGTGTTAATTAGATCATTAGCTGTGTGCGTCTTTCCATCTCTAAAACGTTTTTCCAAGTCGTCAACAAGCTGTTTACTGTGCCTGTTCAGCATACCAATTATACGCTTTAAGATTTTGAAAACTTTGGCTTTTTAGCAAAATTTTCCTGTGTCTCTGCCAGAACGGTCCATTAGAAACCAAAACTGAATTGGAGACAAAGGGCTTGAAGGGTAGATAAAGTATTGGGAGTTTCTTCATTTCAAATGCCCAAAGTCTCCAGATTTTAGTAGAGCTTGCAAAGCTGGACCCGAGTTAAAAATTACAAACTCTTGCATGAGACCTCTGCCATAAAACAGGCCTCCGTATTCTTGGGATATTTTCTCTCCTTCGATAAGAGTCTCTGTTTCAGATTGTACAAAGTATTTTAAAATGAAGTTTCTACTAAATTGATTTTCTATAGCAAGGTTTATAAAATTACTTGTTACAGGTAGTAATCTTGGCAAAGCTCCAATTAGTTTTATGGGAACGATTTCCTTTACTTTAGGCAAATCGTGTACTCCCAGATATTCCTGGCCATCCCTTTGAGTTTTCTTGGATTTTTTATTGCCTATATTGTTGTACACGCGATATAGAACGATGAACAACACTGTGAATGTTAAGAAGCTACTTGTATTTCCTGCTAAAATGTCTTTGTCGGTTTTAGCCTTAAGGACACTTTCCGAATTTCCTCCGTCCGCTTGATTGTTAACCATTTTGAAAATTGTAAACCAAACGCTTAGCGACACAGCAGACAACTAAACGTTTAACACTAGTTTTGCAAAGCTGCTAATACCAGGTTTATATATGACAGCAAACATGAAAGTCATGCGCAAAGTGTACCAGTGCCCGAATTTTTTAGTCATATTCACTTATTATACGCCTAATTTAAAAACAATAACAAGCCACAATGAATTGTTATAATTACTATAAGTATAAATGGTTTTCTTCGCATATATTTTCATTTATACATTTGTACCCATTGGCATATGCAAATCATCATAACAACTGTTGCGAAATGTTTGCTCGTCCTAAGGATACTTTTTGTAATAACTACGAAAAATATTCATGGATATGAAACAAATGTATTAACAATAAAATATACATATTTGAGGATGGTCAGTTTTTAGCGTTATGAATATATGATGAAACTAGTGTTATTGCTGCCACATATTTCCAAATGGCTGAATTGTCCGACATTAAAAAAAAATACTTGTAAAATTTGAACTTGTAATTTTGAAAATTAACACTTGACGTTACAGTATGATTATCGCTGTAAAAGTATACAAATGATGCGCATTCTAGCATTTATGAAAAATGAGAAGGGAATAGAATAAGACAGTATGTCAGAATATAATACCATTAACTTTTATGTGTATGTTCTTGAATGTTATACTAAGTATTAATCCTAGTCTTTGTTTTTGCCAGGTTTACATTGACTGCTGCATGAGCTTTTGACATTCCACTTTTTGTTACAAACTGTTCAAATATTATTACCTAATGAATCATTAGGTAATAACATAGTAATGATACACGAAGCCGAATTTTTTGTTTGAATCATGAGTCACTCCTGAGGTTCCTAAGTAATATTTTGACACAACGTTGCAAACAATTTCTTCTAGAACATGAGTAATAATTTAGTGCAAACGCAAGTTTTTACTAAAATTGTTTTAGTGGAACATACAATGTTTCTTTTAACATTGTAATGAATTGCATAATATGCTTAGTCATTAGAAACTTTTAATAAATTAATATGTGCAAGGTTATGACGCATTCAACAAATACACTATAAACTAGAATTATTTCTCAAAAAAAAAAACCATAACTCTAACGTTTAAATCCGATAAAAGAAACGACCATGGGGGAATAAAAGTATTATTAGCTCGCTCGCTTATACAAGGACCAATGCAATACATGGTAAAACAGAAAATATTTTTGCAAAACGCCAGCCAGCCAAAGTGGGCTCTTAACCGGGCAAAATTGACTTTAACCCTGTACCTGTACTGTTATCGCAGCCTGCGAGCATCTTTCAATGGCTTACCATGAATGTTCCATGAATATTAATGAATCTATTTTACTACTCTGTGCAGAAGCATATTTATTCGAATGTTTGAACTGTAAGTTTTGTACTTATTCAAACATTTGTAACGGTTGGGTATGGGATGTCTGGTCTGGTGCTTGGTATATTTAGTGCATGCGTAAACCTAGTAATAATATGAATTAAAAGAAAAAATCAAAATATACCATTTTCACGGTTTAAAAATTTAATCTGTGCCGTGCATTTTATTCACAAACCCATTTATTAAACATTTCATGTGACGTTATTAAAAGGACGTTTCTTAAAACGGAAACTGAAATCCTTTGAAGGAGTGAGTGTTGTATAAGGCAATAAAACAACATCCTTAAACTTGTCTGTTGTCGTCACTTCAAAATGTCTTCAAACAACACGCACTTGTTTGGAGAAAATCCCATGAGCTTTGAAACAACAGCTAACGTGCAAATTGAATACATTCTGACAAAAAATAGCAGCATAGCTGCTAAAATTTATTAATTTATGAACCTTTTTCCCCCTACCATGAAATCTTCATTTTTGTCTCCAAACTATGTCGTTTTTAATTGTTTAATTTTACGGGTAACAATGCTTAAATTTTAAGAAGATAAAAGGCAGTGTTTGTAGCTAAAAATGTTAATTTTAAATATGAAAATATCTGTAATTTATAAAATAAAAACAATATCTAATAAACGGTTTTCTATAATAGATATTTATTTGGTTCCGCATTGATATTTACAGTGTTGTCAGAACTCTAACTTGTCAAAAAATACGTTTCTTAAAACTAAACCTGAAATCTTTGGAGGGAGTGAGTGTTGTATAAGGCATAAAAACAACATCCTCAAGCTTGTCTGTAGTTGTCATTTCAAAATGACGCAGAATGTAAGCCGTCACGGTTTTAAGCTCTACCATGGCAAATTTTAGTCCTAGACAATTGCGGGGCCCAGCCGAGAAAGGAATGTAGGAATATGCATGACGCTTGGCATATTCCTCAGGCAAAAATCTATCGGGGTCAAACTTGTGTGGCTCAGGAAATACATCCACGCGTCTGTGGAGAATATAGGGTGAAAAAATGATGTTGGTCCCATCTGGAAGGAGCACCGTTTTGTCCTTGTATTCTGTAATGACGGTAAAATCGTTATTTTTTGCTCGAGTATTCTTATGCGTGGTTAACTGCCTTTTTACTTACCAACTTTTAGGGGTTTTTCTAGCTTCCTGCCAGCAATAATTATCGGAGGGAAAAGTCGTAGCGCTTCCAGAATACATCGCTCAACGTATTTCAAACTGGTTTGAACAGCATCATACACAATATTCCCATTTTTACAGTTAATTGGATCTTCAAACATTTCATCCACTTCTTTACGAGCCAGCTCTTGAATTTGTTTGTTAGCAGCCAGTGCAAAAAGTAGGCAATGGAGAGTACTAGCTCCAGTTTCATGGCCCTAGAATAATGTACAAAAATTTAATTTGCAACAAGTGGTGATATTTTCAAAATATGTTCAGCTTTCTTACTTACTCCAAACATCATAACGTCTACTTCATCAATTATTTGTCGTTCGTCCACTCCCGCATCCGCCAGTTCATCTAATATACTTCGAAACAATTTTTTATCGTGACTCGTGCTAACTTCGTCATTCACATTTAGTTTTTCTGCTGCAGCTCGTTTTTCGTTGTGTTCGTCAAGTCTCTGTTGTTGGAATTTATAACTTTTAAAATATCATTTGAGAGCATAGAAAATCAAATTTTCAATTTTATTTGATTTAGAATATTATTCGTTTTACTACAATACACATTTAGTTGGAGCATAATATATTTTTTGAACCATCCGTTATTTTTGTCATTACCTTCTTAGCAAATTCCATTAGCTCAGCTTCGCGTTTGTCATGTTGTCTTGATCTCGGGTGAAAGAACCAAACCGGCTTTAGCAAAAGCAGAGGATTGAACACACGATGCACAACCGTATCCTTCCAGCTGCATAATGTTACCAGCAATAATTAATATTCAACTGGCATTGCATAAAAGATAACTTTTCTGGTAGTAAAAAACTTACAAGGTGAAATTATGATGATAGCGGCGCAATTCGTCAGACCTGTCCATATTTTTTCCAGTAATTACTTCTGTTAAAGCATTTTAATATATATAATATTTCATGAACATCAGTGCTTACAAATAACAATAAATGTACCAAGCAAAGTACTCTACTTACCAGTGATAACTTCCAAAAACGACGTGTTAATCAGTTCGTTGATTGTATGTTCATTTCCATCTCCAAACAATTTCTCCAGATTGCCGACAAAGTTTTTACTTTGCCTGTTCAGCATACCCATGTACGCTTTTAGATTCTGATAGCTTTGACTTTTCAGCAATATCTTCCTCTGCCTTTGCCAGAATACTCCATTAGATACCAGTACCGCATTTGTGACAAATGGTGAAAATGGTTGATAAAGTAATGGAAGCTTTTTCAAATGTCCAAAATCTGCGGACTTAAGTAAAGTTTGCAATGCCGGTCCAGAGTTGAATATGACAAAATCCATCATGAGTGCTTGTGCATAAAATAAATCCCCGTATTCGATTGATAGCTCCTCCGCTCGTTTCATTGTTCCTAATGTTAAATTCTTTAAGTTTTATAATTGTCCACGTTTTAGTAAAAAATATTTTTATTAAGAAATACATTACTGGTTAATGGCAGGAATTGCGGCAAAACTCCTATCAGTTTGAGGGGAACAGTGTTTCTTACTTTGGGCAAATCATATATTCCTAAATATTCTTCCTCCTTGTCTTTGCCAGCTGTCCGTCTCTTTGATCGTTTATTATTATCTTTATTATACACTTGAAACAGTACAATAAACATTATAAAGAACGTTAGGAAGGTTCCTGTATTACTTCCTAAAATACTTTGTGAGTTTCTGACTTGGAGAGACCCAGCCAGTTTTTCTTCATGCTCCATTTCGTCCGATTTCGTCTTCATTTTGAAAATTATAGCTAAACCTATTTTATGCTCAGCAGGCCGTAAGAAATTGTAAATTGATTTGCAAAATTTCATGATTCCGTGCTTATATATTTTAGGCAAAAGCTTAATGTGTAGCATGTGCTGACAACAAAATATTTCACGTACATTTAGGTAAATGGTATTAACTTGTAGAATCAATGGAATCCAAAAAAACGCTAAATTATTAGGAAATCTTCTACTGTTTAAACGCTGTTTCAATAAATATTTGTTGCTAAAACCTGAATTTCTGCAATCAGCACATCGAGTAAATTATAGCGTTTTGCATTAAGGAGATTTTGACGATACGTAAATTATTCATCCATATTATGTTCGTGTAGATTTGTATATTGTTAGGAAATTCAATAATTGATAGCATGTACACATCTAATTTACGACTTACAAGCTAGATTATGATAGCTTGATCTTTTGTGAATTACTAACAATCATCAATTTTTTGCCGGTTTGCATAAATCTTTACTACTTTGGAGCCACATAAATCGTAAAACATTTTCCCTGTATTTGCGTAGGTCAGTTCACTTTTTATTCCGGTAAAATTCTATGGATACAACTTCTTACAACTGGGCTATATAATGAATTTTTTAAAAACATGGGAAATTGGTAAATGAGTAACACTTAAAACAATATATTACTCAGTGAGTCAGTGACTTGTACTAAAAATATGACGACGCTGAAATGATGAAAGGTACATAAAATATTGTGGCAATACAAATTGTGAAAGTCTTCAATGACTTCAGAAGCAAAAGCATATATATTCAAACCTTTAGTGTTTAAATCCTATCCTAAATTGGAATTGAGTAATTTTATGCAAACTAGCAAAAACTGTCTATCAATTCATTGCAAGAATAAGGGCTAAATTCTTATATTAAATGTGTATACATTGTATGTAACAAATTTGCATTAAAAGTTATTACCAGTTTTTGTTTGGAAAATGGAAAATGCAAAAGTTATAGTAGCTTTAGGTGTGATAAGTTTTTGTGTCAGTATTCATTTTGTAAGAAAAAACAAACAAAGTTTTATGTAAAATTACGTGCTTGGATAAATGAACAATTGAACAATTGCAATGCTCAGGTGTAGAATAAACTAATGAAGAAGATGAAACAACAGCTACTTGACGCTTCTCTTTGAAACTTTCATGGGATGCGTAATACAATGCTGTAAAATTGAAATTTAAAAGTTTCTACAAGCTTCGAGCTTTGTACATCTTATACCAATTCGAAACTTGATCAGGATAAGAAGTTTGGTTTATATATTCCTTGCACATGACATATACACGCTATATAATAACCAAATATATGCATTAATTTATTTAAAACATCATATCTTGTTACACAAAGCGACTTTTAAATTCAAACGTGAAGTCTTTCAAGGGAGTCAGTGTTGTATGAGGCAAGAAAATTATATCTTCGAACTTGTCGGTTGTCATCATTTCAAAATGTCTTAAAATATATGCTGTCATGATTTTTAGCTGTAACATTGCCAATTTCTTTCCAATGCAATTTCGGGGTCCTGCCGAGAACGGAAGGTAGCAATATGTATGTCGTTTGGCCATCTCCTCTGGCAAAAATCTATCGGGATCAAATTTGTGTGGTTCTGGAAAATACTCTGGGCGTCTATGCAACTGGAAAGGACAGATAATTATGTTGGTTCCGGCTGGCAACAGTACGGTTTTGTTTTTGTAACCTGCATAAAACATCATCTTTAGTACTTGATGCTGCACTAAGAATTAATTAAACATTGCAATTTAACGTACCAACTTTCAATGGTTTTTCAAGTTTTCTGCCATTTATAAATATCGGAGGGAACAGTCGCAACGCTTCAAGAATACAACGCTCCACATAGTGTAACTCACTTTGAGCTGCGTCAAAAGTGATATTGTCATTGCTAAAGTTGCTTGGGTTTTCAAAAAATTCATCAACCTCCTTTCTAGCTTCTTCCTGTACATGTTGGTTCATAGCCAAGGCAAAAAGTAAGCAGTGCAGTGCGCCTGCTCCAGTTTCGTGGCCCTAAGAATAATTTTCAAAACTTATGAATATACCAAAGGAAAATCCCCGGAGTGACAAAGTCTTCGGCCCGAATTACACCATAAAACATTTTAGCACCTACCCCAAACATCATTACGTTGACTTCGTCCACCATTTGACGCTCATTAATACCCGCATCTAGAAGAACGTCTATTACACTACGAAAAGGAGATTGCTTTGGTGGATTTATGTGTGTGTTTTTGTCCTGTATATCTGCTACCTGCGTTTGCTTGGACACATCACGCATTTCCTTTTGCTCTTTGATTCTCTAAATAGTAAGTACACAATTAAAAACCTTACCTATTTTGCTGACATCAAAATTATTTTATATAATTTACCTGTCTTGCAAAGGCAAACAGCTCTGCTTCAGCTATATCATGGATTTTGGATCTCGGATGGAAGAACCAAATAGGTTTTAGATAGAGCAATGGATTTGAAATTTTCAGTGCCACTGTACCTTTCCAGCTAATACACAACATAATTTTGCATGTTTAAATGTAAAGCTATCATTAATATTTGTCACATTTGTCTTTCTATAAACATAATAAAATATTATATATATTGCTTACATGTTAAAGTTATGATGATAACGCTTCAATTCATCCCGTTGTTCGAATGCTTTTCCCGTGACAATTTCTGTGATGCACCAAAAACATTAAATCTTAAAACAAAAATTATAAAAAGGAATCAAGAATAACATCAAACTATGAGCATACCGCTAATTATTTCAAGAAACTTAACATTAATCAATTCATTGATTGTATGCAACTTTCCATCTCCAAATAGGTCTTGAAGACTTTTTACAAACGTTTTACTATGCCTGTTCAGTAGTTCAATATACGCCTTGAGATTCTGATAGCTTTGTGTTTTCATCAAAATTCTTCTGTGATTTTGCCAAAACAGTCCCTGAGATACCAGTATTGAGTTTGTGACAAACGGTTTCAAAGGTTCGTATAAAAAAGGAATCTTTTTTAAGTGCTCAAAGTCTGTAGACGTAAGCAGAGTTTGTAAAACTGGTCCGGAGTTGAAAGTTACTACTTCCATACCAAATATCTCATAATAAAATATGTCTCCGTATTCATTAGACACTCTCTCTGCTGATATTAGCGTTTCTGCAGTGAACAAGATTTACAAAAATTAGAATTTCAGTTGAACAAATTAAACGCATTTCAACTTGGAGCATACTTTCAGGGTTCCAGAATTGTGGGCCAACGCCAATCAGTTTCAAAGGCACAGTGTTTTTTATTTTTGGCAGATCATGGACTCCCAAATACTGTTCTCCTGTTTTCTTTGAGCGTTTACTATTTTTCAAGTACACTATCAGAATTGCGACAACCAATAGGATAAATGCGAGAACACTACCCATTTTTGTTTCCAAAATATTCCTTTGCTAATTTGCATTAAGAAGAACCGACAAGTCCTTTTTCCAAGATTAAGTTTAAAACGAATCTAGAAGATATTTTCTGCTCGCGTCTTTCGAGAAATTGGTCTTAACCAACACAAAACTATTCATGGAACATTTTTTATCTCAGGTTTACATTAGTGGGAGTACTAGCAGTTATCTACGATAAAAAACACCGCGTATCATTTAGGTAGGTTAGAAGCATGGGGGATAAATCTGCTCTGATTTTTATACCGACAGGTAAAGTTCAAAGTGCTGTAAACATCATTTAGAATTTGAATAAACCCTGGTAAGGTATAAAATAAGTTTCATGTGTACTCTCCCCAGCACATTAGGATACCTGTTGTTATAATTGCTACATGTTGTAAAACTGGACCTGAAAATCTATTGGGATAGTCGCAAGACTTGTAGCAACCGATATCCGAAAACGGATTTGAAATATTCGAAACCGGTTTGGAGTTATCCTGCCTAGAGGAACGGACGTATTGAGAGAAATACGGGTAGACACATCAAGATGTTTGGTGCAAATGTTCAATACCTTACATATATATTTAATGGATAATAACTTTATTTATGTCATTATTAATGAGCGTTCCATAAAATATTAAATGAGCCGCCAATGATAGATTGCTTCCATTATAGTTATTTTAGAATCAATGACTCATTATCCATCCTTCTTTTACACAATGGAAATGCTCGCGTGGGTACCCGATAACCCTTAAACAAGGTATTTCAAAAACTGTCGGCATTCTATTTCTCAAAGTGGAGTGCATAAGAATTGCATAAGAGTAGAGACTTTTTCTAGACGTTTTTGAGACTGCTGAGAAAATATTTTCTTTCTTTTATCATGCATCGCATTGGTTTTTAAAAAGTTGTATTATGCAGAATGTTAAGACCATAAAAATTACATTTAATGATGAGTCGAGTGAATTTGGGTAGTAACGATCGTAATTTTTCAAGCAATAAATGCACTTTGATTTATTATATTTGCGATTTGCGATCATAAAATACATAATCAAAAATGATTTTGTAACATTTTTCAAATGTTCCAACAATTTAAAAGTAGCCTGTAAATTGAAATGTTATGATGACTCATGATTCATCAGAAAACGATTCCATGAATAATTGTTAACCCAGCCAGCAGCCAAGTTCTATTAGTATTAGTCCACACACGTAAGTAAAATAAGTTGTCGAACTATCCAAAATGTTATTTCTTCCTGTACCATCGCACCACCTGTGGCATAACGTAATTTAATGATCAAGTAAGAATTAGGTAGACAGGAAAAGCAACATTGCGAAATGGTTTGACAAGAAGAGATAAATCCACGACACTGATTCACATATTATGTAATGCAAGAAAATACTACCAGTTGCATGAAACTGTTATTTGAAGGCAAAACAGCAATTGGCGTTCAAAACAGGAATAGATAAAATGGTCCTTACCAATCCTACAATGATGAATAGAAACATTAACATAATGCAAATTCCAACGGCTATTACAAGCGAGTAGAAATATACTATGTCGCCTGAAAAGTCCTTTGCAATTCGCAGGAAGTACCTACACAGATTTCAAAAGCGGGATAAAAATAAAAAGTGCAAACGACGTCGGAAGGATAACAAACGTTTAAAGAGCTTATTTTGTTACATACGGACTAGGGAATGTGTAATTTTTTAGAGTAATTCCGTCGTATTCGCCTATAAAAGTAGCAAATATCAGCAATTTATCTGGATGCTCGACACCCATCACCTCGGTATCATTGGACCCTACGTTGTGAATTATTACGGCAGAATAACCGCTATTTTGGGCGTTCTCAATCTTCGTCTGGAAATGACAATCTGGACTACGCTTGACTAGCAAAACCCAATTGGTGGGATGTACATCTATACCTCTAATGGGAGTATAGGGCGTTGGCGGCAGCTTAACCTTAGTACACGCCGTGGGTGGGTCAGCATAGACAACATAACCCTGTAAAATCAATAAAATATCTAAACAATTTAACATGACTTATATTTCTCATTAAAATGCTAAAGGGTCAAAAACACATACCCGTATATCAAAAGCTGTGTTCCGCTCAGAAACGTATTTTGCTGGGGTATCACGGATGGCCAATACCGTTTCATTTGAAATCTCTGAGATCACATAAACCGCTCCCGGTTCACTACACTGACTCGGAGTGACAAGGAGATAAATTGATATGATTAGTTGGATGGAATTGTAACGTATAGCCCCTCTAGGGGAATTGCTTCTTAGGTTCAAATCCGAAGTCCCCATCCTTCAAATTATTTGACGATAATGAACCAATTATTCAAAATGTAAAAGAACAAACACAACTACTCCCTAGTACTCCATTCTCACTGCTTTTCTGCTATAAAACCATTGTTATAGGCTCGCTTGTCCTAGGCCTAGCAACTGAGATGTTTTTCGTTTCAGTTTAGATTCTTTTATCTCGGGACACGGTACAAGTAATTAGTTTATTTAGTAGTAACAGTAGTAAATTGCCCTTCTTACAATTTTACATGGGTTGAATTTTTATGCCTGGGTTCCCATGAAGTAATGTCAATTTGTCAATAAATGTTCTTTTCCTATACCTCTCCAGTCAATAATTTGCCATTATAAATATCGATGCAGCAGTGATCTACTTTCCTCTGATTCCAAGACACTGAATCTTTTTATACTGAATCTAAAAAATAGAGGATGGAACTGGAAAGTTAGTGAATAAGCATGTAGAGCGAAAGGAAAGATAGAAAAACAAATTATGTTGTAGCTCTGTAAAATGCATTGCAGTAGTGTAGAATAGTTGCTATATTTCTGAGTGATGATCAATATAAGGTTAGTGCAATTAATAGACTAAGATGAGGACAGTGTTATTGAGGAAGCGCATACACGATATAACATTCTTTCTTGGTATCTAGAATTTTAACGGTATAGCGCTGGCGCTTATTTTTTATTGTCGTGATCGTATTGGATCGGATCGGAGCAAAGTAGCATACACATTGCTTATGACACATGACATTCGGTGTATGAAAAAAAATATTATGATAAATACCTTTCATGCTTTCCTTGTAAATTGATGATAGATTACATCCGGCTCGGCTGGCTGGATGTAGTAAGAATTCCCAAAATATAGGAATCGTTCTAGTGTCTAACCTGTTGTTATTTCCACAGCGAAAATTCTTGTTTTGAGTACTATTTCAGGTATGAAATGTTTTTTTCATTAAATTCATAGATTCTGTAAATTATCAACTCTACAAAATTCACACAGATTAATCCAAAACTTGCATGAAAAACAGAAAATACATTACTAAACGAGATCCAGATATAAAAAAAGGTTATATAATTTTCAGATGACGTTATATCTTATAATGTTAATCTGATGTTAGTTTAGGTTTTGATCCATGACATGACACGAGAAATTCTTCTAACGTTGCTGATTTTCTTCACAATTCATTACATATCTAAAACCCATTAATTAACTCAATTCTGGAATATTTCTAATTGCGCAAAACCTATTTGTGGCCCCCAAGTCGACCTCTAAAAAGGTCACCTCAGGTTAGGTTAAAAAACTTACTACCAGCAAAATTATAACTAGACATACCATTCGATAGCCCAGCTCGAGCTCTACAAAGGTCACCTCAAGTTACGTTTAAAAATTTACTACGAGCAAAATTATATAGGGACATAACTTTCGATAACCCAGTTTTAGCTCTGCAAAGGTCACCTCAGGTTAGGTTAAAAATTTTATTACGAGCAAAATGATAAATAGACATACCATTCGGTAGCCCAGCTCGAGCTCTATAAAGGTCACTTCAATTTAGGTTAAAAAAATATTACGAGGAAAATTATAAATAAATAGACATGCCTTTGGATAGCTCAATATCTATAGATAATGCAATTTAGCCGTAGCTTTATTAGGTTAATAACAGGATCGCTTTTGGTTGTTTTATTGTTTTTGTGTAAGTTTATTTGATTCAAAGGAAAACGTTTTACAAAAAATGTCCGACTTATAGTGTAGTCAATAGGTGTATGCGTTATATATTGTATATGAATGCAATTGGTTGTATAGTACGTTGTTAACATATTTAGGATTTTATCGACCTTTCTTCCCCTCTCTCATCTTTGGGTTACTACGATTAATCAATACTACTAAATAATAAAGGAAGACACACTGAACCTTAATTCTATGAAGTAATGAGCAATCCTACTAATAACTGAAAGAACCTATCTATATATGATACATATATTTCCTGGCAGCGCGGGGAGAAAAAATGTTTTTGCTTTCATGAAGTTATTTCAATTCAGTTTGTATTTTTAAATTTTTAAGTTTTAAAAAATATGATTTTATGTACAGTATAGTGTAGTATGAATGGTATCATAATATATAGATGAGTGTTGTGCTGGTCCGTAACAATATAAACAACGTAAACACTGTAAACAATTAAAACAACCTGAAGATATTCAACAGCATACACAAATCAAACAATTCGAACAACCCCAACAAACCAGCAACTTAAAAATTATAAACAAACCAAACCAATTAAACAAACAAACCAAACCAATTAAACAAACAAACCAAACCAATTAAACAAACAAACCAAACCAATTAAACAAACAAACCAAACCAATTAAACAAACAAACCAAACCAATTAAACAAACAAACCAAACCAATTAAACAAACAAACCAAACCAATTAAACAAACAAACCAAACCAATTAAACAAACAAACCAAACCAATTAAACAAACAAACCAAACCAATTAAACAAACAAACCAAACCAATTAAACAAACAAACCAAACCAATTAAACAAACAAACCAAACCAATTAAACAAACAAACCAAACCAATTAAACAAACAAACCAAACCAATTAAACAAACAAACCAAACCAATTAAACAAACAAACCAAACCAATTAAACAAACAACCCAAACCTTTTAAACAAACAAACCATTTAAACAAACCAAACTATTTAAACGAACCAAACCATTTAAACAACCCAAACCTTTTAAACAAACCAAACAACCTAAAACTTAAGCAAAACAAAGGAATTTAAACAAACCAAACAACCTAAAACTTAAGCAAAACAAAGGAATTTAAACAAATAAATAGATTTTAAAACCCCAAATATTCAAAGCACTGTAAATAATGTAAACAATTTACACAATGTAAACAATGTGAACAAGTTAAACAATGCAAACAATGTAAACAATGCAAAGAACATAGACAATGCAAAGAACGTAGACAATGCGAAGAACGTAGACAATGCATAGAACGTAGACAATGCAAAGAACGTAGACAATGCAAAGAACGTAGACAATGCAAAGAACGTAGACAATGCAAAGAACGTAGACAATGCAAAGAAAGTAAACAATATAAACAATGTATACATATTAACCAATGTGGCATTTGTGTCACAACGACTGGCCTTTAGCACAAAGGCAACTATACTAAAATTGTGAAAAGTTTGTACGGAAATTCATAAATTGAGTCTAACCTATGCAAACTGGGTCCTAAACCTAGACAGTTTTGTATCTAAAAAGTGGAGCCGTAAAAAATTGAAATCTTCAGGGGGGATATTTTGGAATATTGACTTGAAAGAAAGTTATGACCATATTAGTCAAACTATCCATCACGTGTAAAATTGCATCACTTTGCAAACTTTGCATTATGGTCATAACTTTCTTTCAAGCCAAAGTTTCAAAAATCTGAGAAATACGATCCTGGCGTTTTGCATTGGCTTTTGTTTGATATATTAACTATACAGTTTGGATAAAGCATACGGAAACTGCATTGAATCACTTTTGGCACGATGGATTCTGTCAAATTTGTTATACATGTCAAAACGTTTTTCCAAATATCTCCACCATTATACGGAATTTTGTCTTGTACTTTGATTTGTTAAAACAAGCAACAAAAAGTCTAGGAATCTCGGCGATTTTCCTCATTTTGAAGCATACAAAAGTTATGTTTAAAAAACTACAAAAATCATAGTATTCTTCAAATACTATGAATATGGTCACATTAGGTCATCAATTTTTTACTGATAACTGAAACCAAAACAATACTGTTTTTGAATTCACAATTCAAAATGTGTCAATTTTGAAGAAAATCGGAAAAAGTGCCCAAAATTTGTGAAAATCACCAAAACTCCTCTCTACATCAGCGATATATGCTCAAAAGTCTTTCAATAAATGATTTTTAATAAACACCTGCTTTGCTACGTATAGACATATTGCCTGCTTTATTTATGAGTTAAATATACCAGATAAAGTGAAATTTAAAATAAATTTATACAGGGCGAACAGAAATGTTTCTCTACAAAATATATGTGAACTTAGGTCTTTCTGATAATTTGATCAAATGGTCACGGGTGTCACAAAATTTGAGAGCAAGAAAAACTTACGGTTCCGAATTTTAGCAATGATTTGGCGAATACTAACACGCAGCAAAATTTACTTTCTTGATACTAAGAGCTTAAAAAAGCTTTCCATTTTGCTTGGATATGGACATTTTGAATAAATTGTTCAGTAAAATTTTGCGTGAACTGAGATTTACAAAAAATCCCAAAAAAATTCAATACGCTTGTACGTTTCGTCAATTGGTAATACCTGTAGATACCTCTTTTGAAAGCCCATTTTCTGGTAAGTTTGTTCGGATACTATGGAAACTTGAAGTGTTGGGCATAGCATCCAAAAGCATGCTTTAAAGAATCGGCAAAACAACTGCTGCTGTTGTTACAACGGCATTGTTGTAAATAATTATTGCTTATAATTAGAGCTTGTGAAAATATGCACTTAAAACCCTCAAAATATGTATGCATCTATGCCGTTAAAAATTGCAAAATATGCGGTTTAATATGCGCCTAAAATTTTTTTCAACTGGTATTTTTGGGAATTTTTTAAAAAAATCTGAACTTCGTCGCATTTGGAAGTTCAGTTTCTATACTACTTTAAACAGTAAAATGTCTGTATTAGCTTATTTTAAGTAACACAATCGATATGCAAGCTTGAATTTAGGAACAACTTAGGTCCGGGCACATCTCTCTCGATTTTTTAAAACGCACGCGAAGGGAGTTTTAAAAATTTATATGACGCGAAAGTGACACAAAATTGGTAAATATGTGGGTCTAGGCTATTAGCTCCCAAACCAACTAGCTCCCGGTGGTCAGTTAGCTCCCCGACCCACCTGCTCCCAGACACATTAGCTCCCCGTGCCATTTGCTCCCAGACACATTAGCTCCCCGCGCCATTTGCTCCCAGGTAAATTTGCTCCCATAACCACTAGCGCCCGGACCACTTGGCTCCCATGCCATGCTGCTCCCTGTTCAATTTGCTCCCAAACTATTTGCCCTCTAGGACATTAGCTCCCAGGCAAGTTTGCTCCCAACAATTTACCGAACAGTGCATAGCCCTTGGGATACAAGTTACAATTGAAAACATTAACAATTCTAAGAACATAAAACCGTTAAACTTACAATTCATACCTTTAGTTGAGGCTTTTCATATAGTTTAGTTGATATTCTTGCACATTATATTTCTACTTGTTTGTTTGAGAGCTTTTATTACTGTATTTATAATATTTTTTTTACAATATTCAAGCTTATCTTAAGAGCTTAGAAAAAAATAAATTTAAATTTAAAGCAAATGAATTAGATTTATCTACTAAATTTTTGTATGATCATAGTTTTATAGAAGGAATATCCACAGAATGTTGCAGGTTTTGCTAGCTGCTGTCATTGTTCATTACTCGAATGTAATGTCTAATTGTAAAAAAACAAGGCACACAAGTATAGAAAGACAAGCCATGAAGCAAAAGGAACGGGACACTGGATGACCTTAACTAAAGATATGAAACATAAGGTTAACGGTCTTAGAATTGTTTATGTTTTCAATTGTAACTTGTATCCCAAGGGCAATGCACTGTTTGGTAAATTGTTGGGAGCAAACTTGCCTGGGAGCTAATGTCCTAGGGGGCAAATAGTTTGGGAGCAAATTGAACAGGGAGCAACATGGCATGGGAGCCAAGTGGTCCGGGAGCTAGTGGTTATGGGAGCAAATTTACCCTGGAGCAAATGGCGCGGGGAGCTAATGTGTCTGGGAGCAAATGGCACGGGGAGCTAATGTGTCTGGGAGCAAGTGGGTCGGGGAGCTAACTGACCACCGGGAGCTAGTTGGTTCGGGAGCTAATAGCCGGTTACCAAATATGTCGATATTACGTGTTTTATGCAGCTAAAATGTAATGAGTATTTTGCCTGACTTTGGGCTGAGAAAAACAGAAAAATCGCAAAACATTTGCTGAATTTTGAAAAATTGCAAAATATGTCGCTACATATGCGCTATGCGCTAAAAACCCAAAATATGCCAAATATGCAATTATAAGTTTTTTTTAAAAAAAGACTCCTCTAGTTGTGATTCGGATAGATACTAAGTCTCAGATCAATCCAAGCAATCTGGCACAATATGTAAAAACATATTTTCACAAGCTCTACTTATAATATTTCAATGACAGCTCAAAATACGATGGGGTATTTTTTCGTAAATGCAAGGTTCTATGTGTCCAACGGTAGTTTGGTTAATGCTCGCAGATTCTTATATAGTATGTAATATTTGTAATATTTAGAAGACTTGAACTTTGTGATTTTACTGATCGTACATCCTTTATGCAAATATTTGCATGAATAATTTTTGTTGATCCTTTTATACAGAACCACAGAAAGTACTTATTAATTACTAGGGTTTAGGACCGCTTCCATATTTCACTAATTTATAGAGACTAAAATTTATATTTACGATTTTATATCACAAATTTTTATATGGTGCCAAGTTTTATATTTTCAAATTTTCATATAATACCAGAATTTATATAACAATTTTTCATACAACACAGAGTTTTGCTGAAACTACATCCTTGTACGTGTAACAGTAAAATATTTTAATATTTCAGTTCGTTTACTACGTTACGTTTACTATGTAGTGTTTCAGAGCAAAACGGTGAGCTGAACTACTAGATAGTTGCCCTTTATTTACTGGAAATCTAACACACATTTGTCCAGTTTGCAAATTAATTCAGTGTTATGTATTATCTGCCTGTCATATCATCATTGACTGTTTACTTTTTGTGTTTATTAGTATAATGTTTTTAATACTCAAATGTTTTGTGAGCTTTGAGCTGTAAAATCTTGTAAATGTAAAGTCAAAACTGCAAGGAGTTGAAAGTTGTGGACGAAATTATAATCGTTGTATTTTTTGCATAAAATAGGCAATTAAAATAGAAGGTAATCCATCTGGTAATTCGTAAAATAACAAAAAATTTGTTTGATTGTGACGCTGTTTTTATCAGACACGTATATTTCAGTTTGAAATTGATGTAAAAAAGCTATGTGATATCACTGAAAGGTGCAGGATTTCATACTAGAACACATAATTTTCGTTATTCTGTATAAAGATGCATTAGTACTTTGTCAACAATTTACGCATTTTCGCATACGCACTCTCTCGTTTTTTTGATTCTTTGTAACTTTATGTATCAGTTCATTGCAGAAAAAGTTACATCTTCCATTGTACGGGTTTATAGACCTAATTTAAGGCCAATATTGCACAACAAGTAGCGGGAGAACCACTTAAGAGAATTAGGTATATACAAAAAGGACCAAACCTTCACACTCTATTCGTTTTGCACAGTACCCTTTCTTTAATTTGTGTTACACTAACATGAAACAGAAAATATGAAAAATTCAACGTTGAGAGGAGTACAAGTATATATGCAACAAAAATACAAAATGTGTCACCAGTTTACACTCTCCAAATAAATAGGGGTCTCAAAACAAATTTCCTAATTTTGGGGTATATAAATTATAGTCATATAAAACTGTGTATCATATAAAAAATGGTAACTTTTGCCATATAAAAACGGAAATATAAAATCGTGAATATAAAATTTGGGCCCTATAAAAACGTGAAATATGGAAGCGGTCCGGCACCCAATTACTAAATATATGTAGGCTTTATCTCATCATACATCAGTCTAGTACCAGGGGGTGCAATTTCAATGGAGGTGAAATTTCACCTCCCAATAACGAAGATGGGGTGAAATTTCACCCCTTTACCTATTTAATTTTTTTTCGAAACATTAACACGGGAGTGATTTTTTAATTAATTAACCAAAAAATTTGCAAAACTACTTATTTGATGCAGAAAAAAATGCAAATTCTTCAATCACAATTGCAAAAATTTAGCATGTGTTACTATAAAGTTTGCAGAATTTAATTTTGAAATTTTCGAAATTATAATTTAAAAATTTCGTGTTGGAATTTTTTTGCAAATTGGCAAGAAAATAGCAAATTTTTTGTTGATTCAGATAGTGTGAATCACATGTCTGGCGTTTTAATTTTAGTACTTCAAAATTTGAAAAATCAGGTAAAACTTGTAGTATTTTCTCTTGCTTGCGTTTAAAAAACGCCAGACATGTAATTCACACCAGCTACGAAAAATTTGCTATTTTCTTGCAAATTTGCAAAAAATTCAAAGATTTAGGATCATTTCTTCTAACTGATCAAATTGATTTGATTTACTCACAAGTGTACATATTCTATTACTTTATAATACAATAACCAGTCAATGGTAAACCAATTAAAGATGCTCGCTGCTAAAGACGATAATATGCATTTGTAATTAACTGTCACATTTACACTGGTTTAGCCTGGTCTAAAGCCGATTTAGCATGGTGTAGAGCCGATATAGCCCGGTGTAGAGCCGATTTAGCCTGGTCTAGAGCCCATTTAGCCTGGTCTAGAGCCCATTTAGCCTGGTCTAGAGCCCATTTAGCCTGGTCAAGAGCCCATTTAGCCTGGTCTAAAGCCCATTTAGCCTGGTCTAGAGCCCATTTAGCCTGGTCTAGAGCCCATTTAGCCTGGTCTAGAGCCCATTTAGCCTGGTTTAGAGCCTAGAGTCTAAAAATAAAGTATACAGACAGACGGACAAACGGACATGATATCTTAAATAGCTCTCCTGCAGAAGCAGCGAGCTAATAATATATTCGTTCATCTTTGATTCATATTCATGTTGTATTTTTTTCTTCACCATCTTCACTAACATCTTTTTCTTTTTTTCTAACATTTTCTGCCGTGTCCATTTGAACAATCATTAGATTAGTAAAATGTGGCATTTAATCCTTAATCCCAGCGTTAACTTACTAACTTCTGAACTTACTGAAGTACCATTTCAGTAGATTGACACTAGCATAAGACGTAAGACGCTGCACAAAGGCCCCGTGAGTCAGAACATGTGGCGGGCAAGCAAAACATCAATCTGCACTCTCAGCTGAGCTGATGCTCATTCTGCTCCGCTCTCCACTCACTTTTTAGTACTCAGCTCGGATTTGGCTTAAAAGTTGGCATTGGAGCATTTAATTCACTGAAGACTGAATTTAAATCTTCCAACATCCTTAATGTTACCGTTAAATTTATTGCTAAAGTGTGAATAAAAGTTAAAACTGGAGATTTACGTTTTTACAAGTGCTACTGCTTGAAAAAATGGGGTTGAAGTTTTGAATTGATAAAGGCGAAGGGTTGTGGACAGTTGTGGTGGACATTGTGCGTGGAGTGTGGGAAAGTGGGAATTACTTGGAATCCTTTCCTTTTATGCTGAGGTATTTAAAGGCTGCTTCATTTTTAGTACATTTAATTTCATCCATAATGTATTATTGGTTTAATCACAATACTGTTTTTACTGTGGTATGTCAGGGTGGTCAGTGATCAGAATATTGGGCATCTGACACAGAAGAGTAACCAGGATGACGAGCATGGATGTGGAAGATGTTAAAGTTGAGATTAAAGTGGAGCCTGAAGAGGAGGTTCCCGTGGACTTAGACTGGGCGGGTATGGAAGTTGACTCAAAAGAACGTGAAGATCCCCTCTTTCAAGAAGATGTTGAGGTGGTTAGAAAGAGGAATGCGACTAAGCGGAAAAAGAAAACTAAGGGGAAACGGAAGCAGATTGAGAAAGTACAACCGACAGCTAAGAAAAATGATACAGGTGACCCGGCAAAGCCCAAAAGGAAACGGAAACCAAAACCGCCCCGTCAGAAAGAAGTGTTGACGGAGGAGGAGATACAGGCTCGTAAAGAGGAGCGCAAAAAGTTTCAGGCCATTCAGCGTCAAATTCGGGAGGAATTGTTACCTGAGGAGGAGCAGCGAGAGAGGTCAATCAAACTATATTTTAGAAGACAGGCTTACTACGCCACGCTGACAAAAGAGCAAATGGAACAACGAATACAACGGAAGAAGGAATGGAATCGTGAGCGAATTAAAGCCATGTCTAAAGAGCAAGTGGAAGAGAAGAACAGGAAGAAGCGTCTGCAGTTACAAAGCTTAACGGGGGAAGCGAGAAAGAAATATTTGGAAATGCAAAAAAGAGGAACTCAGGCATATTTCCAAAGGTGGAAGGAAAGAGATCCGGAAGGCTTTAAGGAGTACTTTCGTAAAAAGAATGCAAAGCACTATCACAAACTAATTGAATGTCAGAGAAAACGAGTAGCTAATGAAACTCCAGAAGAAAGAGAAAAGAGGTTACTGCGCTATAGAATTAACGCTCAGAAAAGGAAATGGAGAAAGAGAATGGAGGAGGAGGGCATTTGGAGTAAGGAGGAGATTGAGATCAAGTTGAAGCACGTTGAGGAAGAGGAAAGGAGAAAGCCTAGGCCACCAGTTACCAGTGTGTACACACCCCGACCACAGGCTAGAAAACCGAAATCTAGAAAGGAAACGACGTACCTGGAAAAGTATGGGGCATTTGATCCAAATAAGCAGCAAGAACCATGCAAACCAAGGGGATGGGTTAAGAAAAGAACGGAATTTGGACCAGGCTGGAAACCCAAACTTAACAATTGGAAAGCAAAAAGGCAACCTGCACTACTACCACCATCAACTCAAGTGACTTCAGTACAAGTAGCCGATCAGGAGGTACATAGTGGAGAGAAATTAGAAAAAAACAGAGCGACAAAAAGCCGTAAAATAGGTCAGTTAAAAGTAGAGGTACTCCAAGGTTCTCCTGTTAAACCGGGAACGTCCAAAGTCGTAACAAAATCCCGTAAAGAAACTACTGTAGCACCTCCATCACATTTGCGTAAACATTCACCAGTGCAAGACGTGGATGAAGACGTCAACTATGACTCTTCTTTGGATGATAACGATCCTAATTATTCACCCCCACCACCAGAGTGGGATGATTCATCAGAAAACGAAGAAACTGAGCCGTTTGAACCTGAACAAGTAAATGTATCTGATAAGCAACTACCTCTTCCAATACCTACTCCACTGACTCCACCAGTACATCAAAAAACACCAGCACCATCAACTCAACCTATCGACCCTCCATCAACTTCCTTATGGCTACCTGCACCTAAAGATTGTGGTCCCACAATTTGCGACGAATGTGGTAGTACCTTTGCAAATGAATCGGGTCTGAAGGATCACAAAAACAGAAGGCATAATTCTCTGGGCAGTGATCTTATTTGTCCCGAATGCAATGTTCAGTTTCCATCACCACAGGCTTTCTGGAATCATTATTCTGTCTACCACGCCTCCAGTGCTTTGCCACCAGAGCTACAGGTATCTATTTCCGACTCTCAAGTTTCTCGTGTTACAAAGGCATTTCAGACTCGCCTTAAAAAACAAATGAATATATTGGAACCCAATGATTGTCCCGAGTGCGGAAAGCATTTTGCCCAAAAATGTACTCTTGACGATCACATTCGACGCTATCACGAAGGTAAAGGCCACTTCTGTCCTCAGTGTGGGGCTAGTTTACAAAGTGCAACGAAATTATGGCGTCACCAAGTGGATCGCCATGGAATGAAGGATCTACCTCCTCCCCCTGGTTCTGTAGTGTGTGAATACTGTTCCGAGATTGTGATGCGAGGCTATGTGCAACACGTTCGTAAACATCATCCTGAGCACGCCCACAATATACGACATGCATATGAACAAGTACCTGACCCCAAAACAGGAAAAATGAAACTAAAGTGTCCTCATTGTCCATCCACTTTTGCTGATGAATACAAAGTAAAGGATCATATTAAAGCTTTACACATTGAGCATTTTGACGGAGTCAAACATACCTGTCCGGAATGTGGCAGACAGTTTCCTACAAAAATTCGCTTAGTCAGGCACTACAACAGTCACGCGTTTGACAAACTGTTAGCAAAACTTGAGGCGAAAAAATTGATAAAGAGATATGGACGACAACCGGGCGCAGGAGCACTGTGTTTGCTTTGTGAAACGGACTTGCCATCAGTGAAGATCAGCGTTAAAGCGCACTTTGCCAGTGCTCACCATGAAATTCTGAAAGAGTGTGAGCTGACAAAGGAAGCCGTATTTAATTGCACTGTGTGCACTGAACAATTTCGAAGTAGCGCTTTGCTAAATAAACATTTAAAGGAGGAACATGGACATAAATCCGACGAATTTCCTTGTCAGTATTGCGGCGAAGTGAAACGCTCAAAACATTCGTTAAATGCTCATGAAAAATATCACCGGGAAAAGATGAAAGAGGAAACCAATGGGATTTGCTGGATTTGTAAGAAGAATTTCGGAGCGGATCCAAGCCAGTTGGTAAAGCACTTGCAGGAAAGCCATCCAAAACAGTTTTGGGCTTGTGGATGTTGTGGAAGGATACTTATGTCTGAGAGTGAACATTTGAAGCACGAACCAGCGTGTGTGAAGAGTGCAAAGGAGGAAGACAGTAGTATGGCGGCGATTGAAGAGCTTGTAAAAAACAAGTTGAAGGATTTGAAGGTGTTGTGTACGGAGGAGGGGTGTACTAGTACAATAGGTTGGAAAATGAGCAGGTTGATAGAACATTTAAGAAATACGCATGGGATAAAACAGGAGCCTACCATGAGGTGTGATGAATGCCGAAAATTATGCTTAAATCGCATGTACTGGGTAGCACATAATCATTTGGTGCATGAAATTCCGGTAAGATTACTTAATGTAAAATAAATAATGAAAATTTTAAATTCCTTTTGAACTGTAAAATGAACTTTCTGTTATCAACTTTTTAGATTGAAGATCTAGTGGAACTCAAAGAGAAAAAACAGAGGAAGAGAAAGCGAGATAACGTGAATACGTCAAGCAATGAGAATGACAAGGCCAATTTCAGAAGGGGCAATAAGAGAAGAAGGTTTCCTAAGAGGAATTGGGATGACGAAGAAAGTGATTATGAAACTAGAAAGGGAATTTCGCACCTTCCTCTCAAAACTGATATTGAAAACAAGAAAAGATTAGTAATTAAACTTGAACGCCTGACTGACGAGCAAATTAACAGATATAAGCCGTGTGTCATGATAAAAGTTGAAGTTTAATTTTGTGTTTAATTAAGTATTGTGGGTAACTAATGGACAATGAAACCTGTTAGGTTATAACTAGATTTAAGTCTTAGAACAAGTATCTGTTAGTGTTTGTGACTTTGTAAATTATTTTAAATTAAAAATTAATCCGACAAAATATTTACATTCGTAGTTTTTGTAACGTAAGTATGAAGTTTTCAACTTAAACTATACACTTACTATTAAATCTAAAATATTTTTATTTATTTATGCTCAACTAGCTTTTAGTATGCTTTGTAAATATTAAAAATGAATTCTAATACAAACCTATGTATAAACTTCAAACTTAGCACAATATTATTATCAATCATCAGTATCAGGTTGAAATCACTACATAATATACTACTGCACCAATTTAGTACCATTTGTGGACCACGACTCTCCTAGCAATTACAATTTTTCTGGAAACTCTAAAATAATGTATTCTGAGGAAAGTTACTTTCGAATCCATTTGTGTGCCCACGTACTTACTACGTGCGTACTTTACAAATAGGCATGTCTCACTGTGCCCCGAATGCAGCGAATTTTCACCGCTGCTTACGTTTACCTGCCTAGAGCAATTTACCTGCCTAGTGCAAATTTTCTACAAAATATATTATATTAATAATGTTAATCTTAATTTACAAACATTCATTCCAACAAAACTATACTATTTGTATGCATTTATTTGCCAAGTAGCAGTAACTGTAAGGATAGCCCGTTTGCGAAATCCACACAATTCAATGGAGTTAATCTGTCCACGTAATTAATCATCCCAAATTGAATTTTGATCAGTGAGCAGGATCGGTAGAAACGCTGCTTCCATCGCCAAATCAGACTTGTTCCCCGTTTCCCACCAATTATACCTTGACATTTCTGCAATTTACTAATAACTTTATCCGATGTCTGGTAAATGCCTGCCATTCCGCCCACTGTTATCACTACTGCCATAGCACAATCCGTGCCGATTGTAGCAAACATTAGAATGGAGACAATATTTTCTGATGTCCATGGTAACTGAATGACGGTCGTGGTGCAGAGAGAAATGAGTGTGGTTGCTGCTATAACCAGTACACTCATAAATACTCCCTTTTGAAGCTGATTAGCAAGAGTTGCCAAAATTTGAATGCTTCTGTAGGTCACTGCAGAATTGTATGGGTTATCGGATTCCTGTTTGCACTCATGCTCGAAAGCTTTTATGTATGCCCGAAGACTCAGTGTGCATAGTACTTGTATGCCACTGACCACCAGTAGCGACACATTGAGGGTGAATGACCATGTCCAATGATTTATAAGAAATACCAGAATTTTCACTGTTTGATCTGGTATGATTCTTTGTGCCGTAATGACATTGCATTCTCCAAGAATCCAGTAGCCAAGCAAAGATGGCTTGCAGGGATTGATCCAGTGGAGTCCATAAAGGTAGGAAATTGGCAAGGAGATAACAGATAGACCAAATGCTCGGGAAAAATATACATTCAGCTTTTCAATGAGTGGAGAACTTTCTCTTTTCCAAGAAGTAGGAGACAAGATTTTTCTGTGGCGATTTCTAAAGTCCACCAGACCATTTACGTACATGCAAAGCACGACTGCTTCACGTCGACAAACTTGTAATTGAAAGTGACTTGAAAATATGTAAAGAAATCCAAAGCCGTAGACGAATTTGTCAATGTATGTGTATCGGGAATCATAGGGAATTGTGACAAATCCCTGTAAGCCGATTAGGATTATCATGCCAGCGTGCAGCAATAGTTTTGAATTTAGTTTGCGTTGTTTTGCTTGGGAATTGCCTGCCAAGTACATTCTATTTGAATTTGGATTCCATTCAACCAGTATGCTACCTAAGCTCTTTGCAATGTAAACTATTTTGGAAAAGTATGAAATATTTTCCAGGAGCATTTTTACAATTTTTAGCAATAATTAAGGCTTACTAAAAACATCTATAGCTATGGAATGCTAAATTCTAATAAATTGATATTTTGCGTAGGTCAAGTAGTCAAGCTATAAAGTTAATCAGCAAGTATTAGCCCCCGGAACGTGTTATTGACATACTGCAAACATTGATTCCGCCTAAACTTTCAAACTATAGAGCAATTTTGTTCAACCAATATTTAAACAATCTAAACAAATATTGAAATACATTGATATTAACTTATTTGCCAATTCTTGCAAAAAAGTATGTTAACTTGTTATAATCTGTACGTATCAACAAGTAATAGTTAGTTCTTTGGTTTATTTTGTAGATAGGAAAACAAACATACAATAGACTACTTTTACTAAATGATTTTAAATCTTTTAAAAAAACCTTAAAAAGGTTACATTTATAAACATAAATTATCCAGTTATTCTTTTTAACTGATCACCCACTGTTTTACTCAAAATAACTTAACGTTTTCCTACACACATTCTCCCACTCATTTTAAACAAGTTTGCATTCTTTGCTACTTATAGGGAATGTGTTCATTTAGTATCGCTTTGCCCCGAGTTAGCAGATCTTTGTGTGAAGGAACGTTGCGGTTGTTCAAGATTATGTCTCGTTTTGTAATGAAAGATATAGTTATGGAATAAAAGAGAAGAGAGCTCAATTCCTCTTGAGAGCTCACCGAAGCCAGACAAAAACCTTGAGTTGTGTGTTCATAATCCTTGCATCGTAAGTTGGTTGGCATAAGGGCATAAAAGGGAAGTGCACGGGAACTTGGATAGTAGCAGTAGGACCTGGAGTGAACTCTACATTTGGCGAATCCTGCGAGCTGCTACTTCCGTATTTTCGTAAGTTTCCGAGATTTCCAAGTCTCTTTCGGTAATAAGGTACGTGTGAGCGTTTAAAAATAATTGATCATGATAAAAAAGTGTGTGCATTATATTGTGTGTGTAAAAAGGGTGTGAGTCCGATTTTAGCTGTGATTTTATTTTGTTTTAAGGGATTCTCAAGTCCCGTTAAAGTTCAGAAAAATATTTCTTCATGTGTGATCATTTTAAAAATGTGTGTTTCATTTTAACCTTGCCGTACATTGATTAGAAGAGGAAATTTATGTGATCAGCCAGATTGTGGTACTGAAAAATGTTTTATAGCTGGTTAATTGATTTTAAAATGGTTTCTTAGACATGAATCCAGTATGGTAAGATAAGTCTGAGAAAATGAAAGGAAGTGAGAAATGATCAAATGGCGATTATGATGATTATGTCGTGTTGGGTTAATTTGTCAAAATCAGTTACTCATTAACGATCTATGTTTTAATTGTATGTTTTTTAAGCAACAAGCGTGTGTAAAAATACTTGTAAGCCCCAATAGAGGTCACGCCCAATTTTTTCAAGAAAAGCTGCCAAGAAAAACAGGAAATCCACTTCACTGGAAGGTTCGGGTTCATTAGGCGATTTTCAAGTTGCGATTTTTGTGCTCCCGAGTCACTGCTAAAAAAAGGCTAACTATCTACTGAAAAAGTAAGGCAAAGAATTAGAAATTATTTTCGCTTCATTGATACATAATATGGTGGTTCATGCATAAGTATAGGTTGTCAAGCCTACAATAATCCGTTATAGGTTCACAAGCCTATTATCACCCATCAAAAAAAAAGGTTCACAAGCCTATTCATCATCCACCAAAATAGGTTCTCAAACCTAAATGCATTATCACGTTGTCATTACATGATATAACTACATAACATCGACACAAATGTAATAACTTTCAGTTTAAAACCTAACTACTTGACATTGACATTCAAACTTAAAATAATCTAAAAAAGCTAAAAAATCAACAGAAAAGCATAAAATAAGAAAAACCTACAAAATTTTCAGGACAGACCATGATAGTTTTTGTAGAAAGCATACAGACGTCAGGTTTTACGCTGTTAGTTCTAATTCCGGACAACGAACTACTTAGGTCATTTCGAGTCAAGGTTATAATTTACGGTGATGATATTACGATTACCATACAACTAGTCGACTAAATGCTTTTCAAGGCATATTTCAATTTTCGTTCATGAATAGCGATAGTGAAATAACTGAAAGCAGGAAAGAAACTAGAAAGCTAAGAAGCCGTAAATATTCATACAACCCTGATGAACAACCAAAGAAAAGAAAATATGTTAAAAAGGCTAAAGTAGTAAATACCACTAATGAAGGTAACATCTCTTTGTCGGTTAGTGACCCAGAATTAAACCAATATACATATGAAAGGGAAGTACAAGAAAATCCTAGAGAAAATAGTCAACCACAGACCACCCATGAACCTATACCCAGTACTAGTCGTGTAAATAACAGTCCTATTTTCGATAATTCTCAAGTTATCGTCTTTCCAGTTCCATTTAATTTAAATACAAATAGTAGCTCATTAGTCAACACAATGGCTTCAAGTAGGGTACCTAAATTAGCATTCGACGCTGCCACTCTAGCTGCAGCACACATCGATCCTACTACTATAGATGCTGAAGTATTAAATAAGTTCTTGCAAGAACAAGTACTCACAGCTACATCCAACATCACAATAAATACCACAAGTCATGGTCATACTCATTCAGCTAATGCACCTCAGTTCGATCAAGATACAATGAGTGCTGAAAGTTATTTTCGTCAACTCGAGAACTACTTCAAGAGTTTGAAAATAGCAGAAGCAGATTATCATGTGTGTGTAGGAGCAACCATGAAACCAGGTGAAAAGAAGATATGGTATGATAATATAGCGACATCTATTACTAGCTGGCAAGAATTTAAAGATCGTTTCTCAGAACGATTTGATACTATTCAGATGCAGGAAAGCAGACGTACAAATTTGTATCGTAGAAGACAGAGGCACAATGAGCCAATAGATCAGTTTGTAAATGAGGTAGTCAATTTATCAAAGCAATGCTATCCAGCAGAGCCTGAGTACAGACATGTATTACGTGCTAAGTGTAGACTCTACGCTGAGCTACGAGAAAAGATTCATGTTGAAGATGAAAAGACACTGACTATTAACTCACTTATTGACAAAGCTGCTTACGCACTCGACACTCAACGAGAAAAGGACAGATTGGAAAATAGGAAAACTAGAATGCCACCACTGACGGCTTACAAGCCAAGACCATTACCGACTATACACCAAGGTAGATATCAGTCTACTCCATACCACCAGTCATCGTTCAGAGGCAGGGGTTCATTTTCAAGTGGACATTATAGAGGGCATTCACGACCATATCAGGGTACGCAACAAAATCAAACACACAGCACCAACTATCAGAGTAGCTACCAGTCACAAGAAGGAAATACACATGGTGCACAGAGTAGTTCAAATATTAGTAACTTTCAGTTTAGGGCACGTATTAATTCAGCTCCTACTACAAATGGAAATTTTAGTGGTTTTAGGGACAAAACTAAAGAGTCATGTCACAACTGCGGTAAATTAGGACAATATGCACGAGAGTGCACTGAACCAAAAAATCAAAATGATGTTATGAGTTCTCAGACTCATCACCAAGGTACACACAATCAGAATCAGTATGATGGAAATGGTAATAGAGGTTATGCAGAAATGCAACCACCACAAAATTCTTTAAACTTTCAACGCAGAAACAATCAAAACCGTCCTTAGCACAAAAGCGTTATTGTCCGGTGATGACGTCAAATATACCTTCACTAGACTTTTACTTTTCGAATGTTTATTTTTACGCTTTATTAGATACATGCTCAGATTTGTCTCACATTTCGATTAAGTTAGCGAGAGCTTTGGAATTAAAAATAATTTATACACCGATTGTCAAGTCGGTAACAGGGAACAGTACAACTTTAGAATCAATAGGAAAGGTCAATTTTTCTTTGATGATTGGTCATAAATTAATAACGTTTGATTTTAAGGTCAGCAAAGACTTACCTGCTCCTTGTATAATAGGTACTGATATTATGGAACTATATGGTAATATTCCCGACTTACAAGCAAAGCTGTTCTACTTCAAGGACAGTCCAAACAAAATTTACAAATACTGTTCTAGAGATAAAGCTATTATGTTCATGCTGAAAGAAATTGATTCGAATAAAATACCGTTGCCTCCGAGCAACAATGAAAGTAGAATTCAAGCATTGATTGAGTCTTTCCCAAACGTTTTTCGTAAAGATGGTACGATAGGTCAGACAGATATTATCATGCACAAAATAGAACTAGATCCGAAAAATCCAGATGCTAGGCGTCCGATAAAGATGCCAACAGTATTCTTTCCACCAGACAGAAGCATGGAAATAGAAAGGCAAGTACAAGACTTGTTAAAGCATGGTAAAATTGTTAGATCCAAATCACCTTATAGATTCCAAATCGTACTTGATGAGAAAAAAGATGGAGGTTTACGAATGACTGTCAACTACAAAAGACTGAATAAATTTACAATAGACAATGCGACACCGATGCACAACGCGAATATTATACTACGGTTGTTACCAACAGGTGGAGTATTTAGCGTTTTAGACATGAAATCTTCTTTTTGGCAAGTTCTCTTACATCCAGACTGTAGACATTTAACCGCATTTGAAGCAAACGGTACTTTGTATGAATGGAATGTAATGCCATTTGGTTTGAAGGGTAGTCCAGCGACATTCGTTAGCTTAATTAATTATGTGCTTTCCGGTTTAGTAATGCGTATTTGTTTCGTGTATATTGATGATATCGTAGTCTTTTCAAGGACTTTTGAGGAACATTTAGAACATTTGAAAATTATATTTAAAAGATTGAGTGATGCAAACCTTACCATTAACGTCAAAAAGAGTTCATTTGCAAAGGATCAATTAGAATACTTAGGTCATATAATAGGAAAAGATGGAATTCGTAAAAATCCAGCCAAGGTTAGAGCTCTAGTAGAAATGCCGCCACCAATAGACAAAGAAGGTTGTAAAAGGTTACAAGGATTTTTATCATGGGTAACTACGTTTGTACCAAATTTTTCTACGATATTTGAACCAATCAGTAGAGTAATGAAAAAGAATGTACGTTTTGTCTGGGGAAAAGACCAGAAGATTTCGTTTCAAACTTTAAAGGATATTTTATCGAAAGACATAGTTTTACAAGGGTTAGACTATAATTATCCTATTTATTTACGTACTGATGCTTCAGATTATGGAATTGGAAGTTGCATGTGTCAGGAAATTGATGGTAAAGAAAGGGTTGTTTGCTATGCAAGTGCCACTTTGAGCGATAGTCAGCGACTTTGGAGTATTTGCGAGAAAGAATGTTTTAGTATAATTCATGCTATTGACAAGTTTAAACCGTTCTTACAAGGACAGAAATTTACCGTTTATACTGACAATAGTGCGTTGACTAATTTGAAAGATTATCACGATAAGTCAAAACGACTGACGAAATGGTCTCATATTATTGAGCGATGGCAGTGTGAAATTAAATATTTACCAGGTAAAACAAATCAGATAGCAGATTGTTTAAGTCGAGCTCCGTTAGATACTGTGGTTGAAGAGACTGATCACCTCGATAGCCCAGAAGAGAGTTATACGCCAATATTTTCGTTAGTTTTCGTTAATGACATCATAGAATTAATTCGTAAAGAACAAAAGCGTGATTTCGAATGTAAAAAGATAGTAGCTGATCTGAAACGTAGGAAAACGGCCGTTTCTTCGTTCCAGAATTATGAATTGAATGATGGCATTTTGTGTAGAAAGATAGTACCTTTTCACGAGACACATGGTTGTAATAGTGAAGAAAATTGTGAAATTAGATTTGAATTGGTTCCGATGGTACCAGAAACTTTGAGAGTAAAGGTAATGGAATATTTTCATGATAGCCCCGAATTTGGACATTTTGGTATAAAGAAAACTATGATTGCTATCAAGCAACGTTTCTTCTGGAATTTGATGAACAAAGATATTAAAAATTACGTAAGGTCATGTGACGTCTGTCAGCGTCATAAATCAGAAAATCAGAAAGCAAAAGGTTTGATGGGTATTGTACCTGTCGCAGAATCGGTATTCGAAACATTGTACATGGATTTCATAGGTCCACTTCCATTAAGCAAAAATAGAAATAGACACTGTTTTGTGTTAGTTGATCAACTCAGCGGTTGGGTTGAATTAAAAGCTATGTCATGCACTACAAGCAGAAAAGTAATAGATTTTCTTGAAGAGACATTCTGTAGATTCGGAACTCCTAAAGTTCTTTTGAGTGACAACGCGTCATATTTCGTTAGTAAGAACATGAAACGATTTTTAAAGAGTTGGAATGTTAAACAGAGACTTTCTAGTGCTTATCATCCAAAAACAAACAGAAGCGAACGCACGAATAAAGATTTAGTCAGAATGATTGCGTCATACGCGTCGGAACACCAAAAAGAGTGGGATAGCTACTTACAATATTTTGCTTTAGCGTTACGTAACCATATTAATGATACAATGAAAGTTGCGCCATCATTGGTAAACTTAGGTAGAAATATCATGTTACCGATAGATAGATCACTCCAAGGTGAAAGAGCTAAAAATTACGAAGCTGAAGCAGAAAAATTGAGTAAAGAATTACCAGAATCGCTTAAAACTATAATTGAATTCGTTAGAAAAAATATTATGGATTGTCAGATCCAAAACAAAGTAAATTACGACCAGAAACATAGACCGTATGAATTTAATGTAGGCGATTTAGTTTTGGTTAGGAACAATCAACGATCAGACGCGTCCTCGAACGTGGCAGCAAAGCTGTTACCTAAGTGGATTGGTCCGTACAAAGTGATTCGCAAGAATGGCTTGTCTTACGTCATGGACATGGAGGCGAAGTATTCATCAAAACGTCATGTCACGGATTTGAAACCCTATTTCAAGTCTGATGTGAAGGACAGACCGAAACCAGTTTCTTTAAGGAAGTTACAGACTGGCCAGGAGCCGGAGATTCCGCTAAAGTGGAACTTACGACCGAAAAGCCGCATAAACTTTCGTACTCTCGCTGGGTACAAGCAAAGAATCACAAAAACATAAAATATAAGTGAAAAATGCTCATTAAATAACCTATACAAGTCATGAACTACCTAAAAATCTAATTCGTAACCATTAAAAGCATATAACTTATCATTTTGCTCTTTGTTTATATCTTTCGTAGTGAATTCGGTTATATTCTACCCTAAATCTGTCGCGGACTGGATCAGGAAATATGGGCTGTCTGTCGGACCTCTATCGGACAAAGCAAGAAAGTTTCGGCGTATAGTCAACTCCGCCACCATTGATAAGCTACCGAGTCATCCGATGCCCGAAGAAGCCTTCAAGTTCAAGATAACTGAAGAACTCCTGATCCCGAAGCATGTTCCGCCAGAAAAAGACAGAGTAATGGTAAATAGCTTATCAGGGCTAAAGAATTGTGTAGATATGCTGAAAGAGTCAGATCAAATAGCAGTAGATTTGGAGGGGGATAACAGATTCAATTTTAGACAAATTACCTGTTTATTGCAATTATCAACTGCAGATAGAACATTTTTGATTGATACTATAAAGTTGTATGATTTTATTGAGTCAGAGTTGAGTTCAGTGTTTTTGGATACGAAAATCGTTAAGTTGTTTTTTGGTAGCCTAGATTTGGGAGAGTTGAAACGTGATTTCAATTTGTATTGTAATTCCGTAATTGATGTGCAGGATGTTTTTGTACAATTAGAAGGTTTAGCTAAGCTTCCAGGCTTAGAGACTTTGGTTCAAAAATACATAGATAGTAAGGCTGTGCTAGACCAAAAAATTCAACGTTTCCCCTGGCGTTTGCGTGAATTACCTGAAATTGCGTTAGAATATGCCCAAAAAGATTCAGAGTTGTTATATATAATTTGGGAGATGATAAAGATCAAAGAGAAAGATTTTTTGCTTAATTTGTATGATAGTTTTAAAACAAATACCTATGTCACTGCAAAATATTCTCCTACTTACGTTTCAGTAGAAAAAGCATTTAATAGATGTTTGAAAGACCCCTATATCAAGTTGAGAAACAAGTTGAATCATATAGACCATTTTGACTTATTTACTTCATTATTTAATTGGCTTGTGTATAAAGCAAAAATGCTAGACATGTCACGTCACCAACTTTTGACACATAATGAACTAGTTGTATTGTGTATTTCGAAGCCAAAATCTGTTAAAGAGGTTAGAAAGCTTATTCCGAGGTTCAATAGATTACCTGACAAGAATACGCAAGAAATAGTACATGTCATAAGTAATTTTCTGAGAGCCGAAATTGCAATCACTATAAATAATGAGTATGCAACAGAAGTTAGGGATACAGATAGCTCTAGCGATGAGGAAATGTCAATTGCTTCTCAGGGCAATAACGTTTCTATGAAAGAACCAATGGAAATAGATTTGACTGATGATCAGGCTGATAAAGATGTAGGCATTGAGTTATTATTGCATTGTGAAGATGATTTGTTTGAAAATGCAGAAGAAAAATATGTATTTGTTGATAAAGACAGTAAAAGCCAAGTTGTTGCAGAAAATTCTATGAAAAATGTACAAACTGCTGAAAAGATCGAGATTTTATGTAAAAGCGACTCTTCCAAGGGTCAGAAGTCAAAGTATGATTTTATGACAGACGAGCAGTTAGGTAGAATTTCAGATGAGGAGTTGATAGCAAATTTTGACACGATGAGAAAAGCTAAACTTCATAATTATCAGATAAACCAACTTCGTAGAAGGCGAAATAGAATAACCAGAGGTTTTACTCATGTCAAAAGTCCAAGAAGAATGCAGATTGAAAATAGTAAAAGGTATCAGAGAAATCATGGTTTTGATACAAATAGTAATTATAATTATTGATTGGATAATTTTGAGTGATTGAATCGAAGTGAAAATGCATGCAAAAATGAAAATGGAATAGATATGTATGAATTTTATATATAATTTATGAATTTGAATGAAATTTGAATGATTTATAATAGATTGATTTTGTGTTTGAATTGAAATGAATTTGTACTAGTATGGAATAATGTTGAATTGAAATAATGAATTTTGTATGTAATTTGATTGATAAGCTAGCATAATAATGTTTGAGGAAATTTGTAATTTTTTTCGTAATAGGAAGCGCTTCCAAGCGTGATCAAGTCTTGTCGACAAGCGGGGGGAGAAGGGTACGTGTACATAAGTAGTAATCAAAATTTCAAAAATACAAATCAAATGACTTATATTCTCGAATATATACCTATTAGTCTAAGAATAATATATAAAATACTTTATTGCAAAATTATGTAACCAAATATTAAATAGCAAAATTGTATAAGGAAAAGAAAGGCTCGGTGAAAGCAGCTTCCGGTCGTGGGGAAAGGTTTCGAGGGGGCGGAACGTATAGGGAATGTGTTCATTTAGTATCGCTTTGCCCCGAGTTAGCAGATCTTTGTGTGTAGGAATGCTGCGGGTGTTCAAGATTATGTCTCGTTTTGTAATGAAAGATATAGTTATGGAATAAAAGGAAAGGGAGCTCAATTCATCTTGAGAGCTCACCGAAGCCGGACATAAACCTTGAGTTGTGTGTTCATAATCCTTGCATCGTAAGTTGGTTGGCATAAGGGCATAAAAGGGAAGTGCACGGGAACTTGGATAGTAGCAGTAGGACCTGGAGTGAACTCTACATACTTGAGTAGTTGTTAACGGTTATATAAGTTGTTTTATGATTTGTTACTTTATTTAGCTTCCACTTTAAAATTACCGACCATACTGAAATACTATGAAACACTGAAAAATTTTATTAACCTTATCGGTTTTGCTTTGACGGAAACCTAAATACATAACTTGCACATAACAATTTATATAGCATATCTTTTGATACCCACATAATATGTCATAGAGTAATTATTTGCGGATGTTGACTCCAAAAAATGAACTTTCTTGAATTTCAAAACTTTTACCACATAATGATAGTAGGACTGCAGAAAATAGCCCGTGCAAAGTTTCTGCCCTCCAAAGTAGCTGTGGCGTCGGTGGTGACGAAAAACCGTTTTTGTCGATGTCCACGAAATAAAATTCGAATTTCCCAAAACAGGATAGCTAAAGGATTGTGATTTTTTTGGTGGAGCTTAAGGGGTAAACGGGGTATTAAATGACGTACAGACATCACATTATTGCGCATACACAATTTAGCAAAAACATATTTTTCGGAAATTTTCAATTTTTTTCTCCACTTTTTGAGGGTTTTAGCCCCGACCATTTTTCAGAACCATCCATAAATCTTTAAATTTATTTTGCCTGTCTAGAGTACAGTATTGCTGAGCTACTGCAGCAAATTTCGTGCAAAAATTCGATTTGGTTGAGAAAATGTGGCCAAAAGTTGAAACCGGAAGTGACTCAAAAAGCTGATCAACGTAGAAAATTGGCAATATCTTTTTTTCTTTACAACATTTTAAAAATCTGAGAATATACACTCGAGCTAAGTGCATTAGGATTCATTTGACACCATAACTGCCAATATCTGACCACTGACCACTGTGGTCGCCTAGGCTACTTTTGTCCCTCAGTTCTTTCAATAAAATGTCCTGTTCAAGCAAGCACAATCGTTGTCTTCAAGTTTGTGTAGAAATTATACTTTCAAAGCAGCTTATTGTTTTAAGAATCATTCACTTTGGTATCTACAGTCCATGAAACTTAAGAATTGCATACTGAATTGCGACTGATTGTGCTTGCTTGAACAGGACATTTTATTGAAAGAACTGAGGGACAAAAGTAGCCTAGGCGACCACAGTGGTCAGTGGTCAGATATTGGCAGTTATGGTGTCAAATGAATCCTAATGCACTTAGCTCGAGTGTATATTCTCAGATTTTTAAAATGTTGTAAAGAAAAAAAGATATTGCCAATTTTCTACGTTGATCAGCTTTTTGAGTCACTTCCGGTTTCAACTTTTGGCCACATTTTCTCAACCAAATCGAATTTTTGCACGAAATTTGCTGCAGTAGCTCAGCAATACTGTACTCTAGACAGGCAAAATAAATTTAAAGATTTATGGATGGTTCTGAAAAATGGTCGGGGCTAAAACCCTCAAAAAGTGGAGAAAAAAATTGAAAATTTCCGAAAAATATGTTTTTGCTAAATTGTGTATGCGCAATAATGTGATGTCTGTACGTCATTTAATACCCCGTTTACCCCTTAAGCTCCACCAAAAAAATCACAATCCTTTAGCTATCCTGTTTTGGGAAATTCGAATTTTATTTCGTGGACATCGACAAAAACGGTTTTTCGTCACCACCGACGCCACAGCTACTTTGGAGGGCAGAAACTTTGCACGGGCTATTTTCTGCAGTCCTACTATCATTATGTGGTAAAAGTTTTGAAATTCAAGAAAGTTCATTTTTTGGAGTCAACATCCGCAAATAGTTACTCATAAACAAACACTCCCACTACATAAGTATTTATTGTATGATACATAAATTAATGCTCTTTGATCTAATTGCTTGTAACGGCTGTCATTAGACAAACTGACATAATGTTGCTAATGCATGTATGTATAACTGTCCAAACATGATATGCCCACACATGTGAAGCTGTCTGAAGTTGTCTTGGCCAATCAAATAAATTCTTCAGAGTACCTAATTTTGATTAAATACAACATGCTTTGCATATTATAACGACTAAATCATAGTGAAGTCCGTGTTTGAGCTTGAAAATTTTAAAAATCTTTTGTTCAGCAACTAAACCAGATGCAGTAAAAGTTTGAGAAAAAGAATTGATTATTTGTATGTATTGGATAGTTTGCAGTTGCACCCTCTTGCATCTTTTGTAAAAATGAAATGATAAAATGGGTAAAAACTGGCAGAAATAACACAGCGCATTTATCATTTCATAGAATGTCACGTTTTTAAATTGCATATTTAGTATTTATTATAATTTTGCTTTGATGAGTTTACTAGTTTAGCTCAAGTAAGGATAACACAGCAACAGGTTGTACTCTTCGGTGCCCTTGGGTGGTAATGGGAATCCAAGTGTTTCTGGGTATCCATCCCAGTATGGAGATGGTTCCTTATAACCTGCTGGAACCGTAGCGGTGTATGTTGCAAAGTCAATACGGAAACCAAGGGGAAGTCCGCCAGGCAGTGAGGTAAGTGTAAATCCGTTAATATCGTGCGAGTATCCTTCTTCGTCAAATTTGCAATAATAACGATCTGGGTCTTCCTTCAAGTTCCAACGACGTGGGGTAGTTTGCTCCACGTCATAGTGTGCCGTTGTGTATTCCATGGGAGGTTCGTAGTAATGTGGGGGTGGTGGAGGTGGTGCTGGTTGCTGTCCACCCGAGTTACCATTTCCACAGGAAAGTTGAATAATAGTAGGTTGTGGTTGACAACTGCAAGTTGGACCTTGTTCTTGTTGGGCGTAACATGTTGCCACAACAACAAGCAAGACTACTATGGATTTGGAAGCCATCTGAAAATGATTTGAAATATTTCTTTTAAATGCTTAGCACTTGCAATTTATACAAATACGTATGATTGAAATTACCTTCACAAGCGTTCTAGACTTAGAAATAATTTGATTGCAAATGACAAATCTTTGTATGTAAATCACACGAATTTATACTACATGAGTCTTTACGTAACATAGGTTCAAATGTTATTGTGCCAGACTGCCAGACACATCAATTATTATTTCAGCTTTGAGCTTGAGTGGCGTTCATTGTTGATTGTAAAGGCAATCAGTTGCAGGTGTAACAAAAGTCAAGATCAGTCGACAATTCGAAGCTGTTCAAATACGGATCCAAAATTTTTTCAAAACAGAAAACATGCATCCGTATTTGTTCTTGATTTTTAAAAGTATGTGCGAAATATTGTTTTTCATGTTATAACAAAGAAGATAGGCATCCAGGTTCATTATTGCACATTTTGTTGTTTTACATGCGTTAAGATACTTTTAGGGAAATCTGGTATGACTACAAATATGTGTTTGAGTTCAAGTTCCAATTTATGAAATAAAATTTCGTCTCTATTATTCAAACCCTTTCTAACAATCTTTCAATTATACTGAAAATTGGCATAGGTCAATCAGATCATGAAGGTTTTATCTCCAGCCTGAAATAAGAATGCCAATGAACACGCTTTTAGTGAAATCTGAATCTTTAAACATCTGTTGTATTTTTGTATAACAACTGGCAAATGGTCGTTGTACATTCACATTTTATATAATTGAACTTGAAAATTGCTACAAGAGATGATTGTTTGAGGGAGTTTGACCGCATAAATCTTTCATAATCTATCAATTTAATTACTAAAAATTTTATGTTTTCTGTCCAAAACAATATTCGGTTAAACCCATTTCAGGTTAGCATATTTTTCGATTCTGCAAAATCTAGTTAAAATGGTTTTAGCAGCATATATACGACAACGGCAAAATAAAAGCTAAATTTAATTTTAGCAATAAATATGTCAATTAATTAACCGCTAAAGAGCTGCTACGCAATGTGTTTTATGTGTAATTACTGCATGTGTTTGAATATGCATGATTTTATAATTTTTTAATAAATATATTTGAAACGAAGTACATACCATAACGATTCTTATTATGCACCTAATATATACACATTAAATATTTATGACATGGCCACATTATATGTGGAATTGGAAGCAATAAAAATATGGAAATTTTTACCTAGTAAGCCAGTACGCAGTAGCCTTTTAATTATGCATGCCAGCTAATTATAAAATTTCAAAACCCAAGCATAAGTCATCAGTTCGTCCTCTATTTTTCATTCCCATGCAGTTTCTAAAAAGTACGCTAAATTCACCATGAATTATTACATTTCCTATCGGATCTTCCTAATGCAAATCTTGATTTTCATAACAATATCTATGAAATCAAGTTGCAATGAAGAATTTGTGTATAATTCCTACCAAAACTATGTTCATTGTTCTGCCAGTACGGAGATTCAGTATCCTAGTAACGCAGACGAACTCCAGAAAATCATTCGTGATGCAAGCAAATCCGGTAAAAAAGTGAAAATATTCGGTAGTCGTCACTCCGCCACAGACATTATTTGTACCTCCGGGATTCCTGTCAGTGCCAAAAAAATTAACTACATGTTTTATACCTCGGAAAATCTTGAAAATGTAACTGTTGGAGCTGGAACAGAGCTAAAGGATTTATTAGATTTTCTTCATGAGAAAAGAAGAACATTAATTCATGTTCCCACATTTAGCGGGATAACCATAGGAGGAGCAGTTGCAACTGGCGCCCATGGCTCTTCATTGAGACACACAAACTCAATCTCGGACCAAGTTGCTGCTATGACTATAATCGACGGAATGGGAAACATCCGAAAAATCGAAGATCCCGTAGAACTGAAAGCCTTTCGAGTACATTTGGGGTTGTTGGGTGCCATCGTGGACGTGACCGTGAAAACCGTACCCAGCTTTAAAATGCGTGTGCACAATTATCCAGTAGATGAGTCCGTGCTATTCGATGGAACTGCTTTGGAAATGGCTCGAAATCGGGATTGGTTCCAGCTCTGGTGGTTCCCCTTTTCACAAACGGTAGTCTTCTCAGAAGGCAATTATACTTCGCCTGAAGCAAATGGAAATGCAGAAACCAACTTTATTCCAGATTTAAAATCCTCAGATATCAAAACGGGACGTTTTGCCTTTGAAACAATACAAGCCACTAAGAATCTAGCTGCTGAATACGTATTGGAAGAATTTACCAAATTTTCGTTGTACACTGATTTAGTTGTTGGTAAACCGCCTTTTTTCTCCGAAACTGATAGTAACGGAAAGAAAAATTTTGTTAACCCTGCAGTTGGTTGGACCTATCGATTACAGAGTAACCGGTGTTCCAACAAATGCGCTTGGGAGAATGGTGAACATGGCTCTGTATTTCCGGAAGAAAGCTCGTTTGGAATGGAAGTGACCAAATTGCCACAAGTGATCCAAAGAATTAAACAAATTTTGCATGAAATTCCCACTGCGTTTGCTCTTGTTGGCGTATTTATTCGGTTTTCAAAAAAGTCAGACGCACTCATGTCTTTGTCAGCCGAAAGGGATACAGTAGAAATAGAATGGGCAACACCAATGAGACTGAACCCCTATGAAACCTCTAAAATGTCTCTTGGTGCCTATCAGGCAATTTCCCAAGCGTTGATTTACGACTTTGATGGCAGACCACACTGGGGTAAAAATGGACACGAATATCTTACCCGAAAGGTGATTGAGAGAAGACCTACACACTTACTGCAAGGTTTCCAGAACATGATGAAGAAATATGATCCCGATGGCTTGTTCATGAATAATTTTGGGGAACGAGTACTTTTACGACAGGATATTCTTACAAAGCCCCGTCAGATGAAACGCTGTGCGCTACAGGACTATTGCGTCTGCAAAAGAAATTCAGATTGCGCATTTGAGCAGATCTGTAGAAATGTTCTGGGAAAATATACAGTATGTAAAGACATTTTTACGCCGTTCATTATCTCAGTGCCTGGAATACCTAGAATCGACTTTAACCCGTACAACTTTACAGATATAGCTAGGTATTTTCTACCAGGGCATATTATCAATGAGATATGGCAATAATTAATATATTCCATGACTAATCACATTTATAGTTTAGATTTAATAAAATCTGTAAAATAACCTTAAAATATTACGATGTACCTTTGTATTGAAACCGTTTTGGAAAAACTCATTGCTCATCAAATAAAATATTTAAGTCATTGCACTTGCAATTTGCAATTTGGCTACTTTGCCGACATACTTATAAAGGTAATAAAACATATAGATGTATTACACACAGGCTGTTGTTTACCTATATTAACATCATTTTACAGAATCATTAAATATCGGTAGTCACACTTTGTAAATAATCTAGCAATATAAATTCCGCAAAAACATGGAATTTTTAAATGCTTTTGGTTTAACAGCTCAAACAGTGCTTCACATAAGATATTTTTTCTTAAATCCGGTTACAGTGACGAAGTTATTTATAAATCCTACCAAAACTCTACGATATGTTCTGCCTTCTCCCCAATTCAATTTCCCAATAATGTCCAAGAACTTCAAAACATAATTCGCAAAGCAAAAGAATCTGGTAAAAAGGTGAAAGTAATCGGAAGCCTGCACTCCGTCACTGATATAATTTGCACCACTGGAATTCCTATTAGCGTTAGAAACATCAACTGCAAGTTTATAAACTCTGAAAAAGAGTCCGTAACCGTAGGAGCCTGAGCGGAATTACAGGATGTACTAGAATTTCTTCAGGGAGAAAATAGTACCCTTATTCATGTTCCCAGTTTTTCTGGTATAACCATTGGAGGAGCAATTGGCACAGGGGCACATGGCTCATCTTCACTTCACCCTACCTCAATTTCCGATCAAGTTATTGGTGTCACCATCTTAGATGGACAGGGAGAAAATCATGCAATAACTGACCTAGAAGAGCTGAAAGCCTTTCGAGTACACTTGGGATTATTGGGTGCCATCGTGGACGTGACCTTAAGCACAGTGCCACTATTTAAAATGCATGCACTAGCTTGGCGTATGAAGCCATGCAGGAAACATACAACTCACCAGCACAATATGCTTTTGAAGAGTCTACGAAGTTGTCGTTGTATACACCTGTAAGTGTTGGGAAACCACCCATTTTTAGCGAAATTGATAAATTTGGGAATAAACGTTATGTCATGTCAATTCGGCAGTAGGTTTGGCTTATCGGTTACAGAGTGATCGATGCTCTAACAAATGCTACTGGCAAAATGGAGAAAAGTTTTCAGTTTCCCCAGCGGATAGTATGATTGAAGTGGAGGTGGATAAATTACCAGATGTGATTAAGAAGTTTAAAGAAATTCTCCAAAATATTCCTGCAGCGTTTGTTCTGGTTGGAATAATGATAAGATTTTCTAGAAAGTCAGATGCACTTTTGGGCTTGTCTGCTGATCGGGATACAGTTGGAATTGAATGGTCGATTCCAAGAAGCAGAGATGATCCATACAACGATCCCAGGTCTGGACCACAGAATACAGCATACTATACAGTATAGTATGCTGTATTCTGTGGGTCTGGACTAGGGGCATATCAAGCTATTTCAGAAACACTGATTTGGGATTTTGATGGTCGAGCACACTGGGGTAAAAATGGGCTAGAATATAGCACTATGGAAGTGATTAAAAAGATTCCTGCGGAACGATTGCAAGCATTTTATGACATGATGGACAAGTATGATCCTAATGGTTTATTTATGAATAATTTTGGAGAAAGGCTACGCTTATTGCGAGATATACTTACGATACCTCCACAATTAGACAAGATACCGCATTGCGCATTAGAAGAGTTTTGTATTAAGTTTGTCAAGACAGTGAGGATTGTGCTGATAGCCAATTTTGTGGCAAGCTCCTGGAGAAATATAATGATTGTCAGTATAACGCACCTCTGATTTCACAAGTTGGGTGTGGGGTCGATTATAATCTATTAAATTTTACGAACATTGTAAGATGCTTTCTACCTAATGTTTATAGCGTTCTGCAAAATGGTGTAGGGGTAGTAGGTAATTTGACTGACGAAATTTTATATTGACAAATTTAAGAAAACACAAAAAATGTAATTGTAACTATTGAATTGTAACAGGAGTTATGATACAAATATTTTAGAAGCATCATTGTTGTGTAAAACATTTCAAAAAATTGCTGCAAACGTATCTGCTGCTATGATTTATAATAAATCATATTTATATACCTATATATTTATGCGCTTTTAGCTACGCAATAATTTTTCTTTAACCTTCCATGTGTCCTGTGGACGCATAAACTTTTAAAATCTGACCGAACAGATTTTTTACTGATGAAATAAGTTAGTATATGTTAACTAGGAGTTTTGAAATACATTTTTAGAAATAAAATACGTAATGTTTAAATGAAAAGTGAAAAGGTTTACTACAATCATTTTCCAATATAATATTCAATTGAACGCACCATTAAAATATTATGTAGGTAAGTAGATGCCGTTTTCATTCATTGAGTTTGCAAATTATTTTTATTACATTACTCTGTTTGGATAATGTCAGCATTTTTGTTTTGCAATCTGTACCTCTAAATTGAAATAAAACCATTCTTGTTAAACAAATAGCCTTGTACACATTTTGTATGCATGTATTACTGTATATTATTATGTACCTATAAACATATTTGACAGGAAATTATTTTATGTTTAGGTATACAATGTACGAGCATTTTAATTTTGCGTGTCCAAATATTATGTTCATGTTTGTAAAGGAAAACTAAATTATAGAAGAAACGAGTGCCGGTAAACCGGTTACATGAAAATGATTAGCCGATCACACATCCTCCTCGAATATTGAACAATTGTAATTTATATTTATCTAGTTATTAGGATTTTTGTACACACTCAAAATACCGCGAGTATGTATGACTACCCGCGTGTATGTATGATTAACCTTGTGCTTTTAAGATTATCCGTGTGTATTTAAGATTACCCGTGTACATTTAAGATTACCCGTGTGCATTTAAGAATACCTGTGTGCAATTAGGATTACCCGTGTGCATTTAAGATTATCTGTGTGCATTTAGGATTATCCGTGTGCATTTAAAATTACTCTTGTGCATTTAAGATTATTCGTTTTATGTATGACTTCCAGTGCGTAATTACCCATGTGTATTTATGACTGCCCGATATGAGTACGTTGACTGCATGGGATTTTAGGACAGGTTTACCATTAATTGTAGGGCATGGGACATTTGGACGGTGTTGGCATGGACGTTTAGGGAAAGGAACGTTCGGTAGGTGTTTGCAAGGGGTCTTACACGGTATTAGCATTACGAAATTTAACTCGGTGTTAGCATTACCAAATTTTAACACGGGGTTAGCATTACAGAATTTTAACACTTTGTTAGCAATGCCAAAATTCAACACGGTGTTAGCATTACCGAATTTTAACACGGTCTTAGCATTACCAATTATGTACCTGTTGGAAGCACTACCAATATTTAACATAGTGTTAGCATTACAAACTTTTAATATTGTGTTAGCATTACAAAATTGTAATATAGTGTTCTTATATGGTGTTAGTATAGCAAAAATTTAAAATGGGTTTCCCCATAAGACCGTCACAAACTTGTTTGTTTTGTCCAAAATTCGGAACAAATTATAGTATTGTTTTACAATTATAAATAGCAGAGGTATTGGATTTCAACACAGTGTTAGCATTACATTTTAACACAATGTTGGAATTGGATTTTCGCAGTGTTAGCATTGGATTTTGACAGTTTTAGCATTGGATTTTAGCACAGTCTTAGCATTGAATTTCAAAAGTGTTAGCATTGGATTTTAACACAGTGTTAGCATTGGATTATAACACAGTGTTAGCACTGGATTTTAACACAGTGTTAGCATTGGATTTTAACAAAGTGTTAGGATTGGATTTTAGCACAGTCTTAGCATTGAATTTCAAAAGTGTTAGCATTGGATTTTAACACAGTGTTAGCATTGGATTATAACACAGTGTTAGCACGGGATTTTAACACAGTGTTAGCATTGGATTTTAACAAAGTGTTAGGATTGGATTTTAACACAGTGTTAGCATTGGATATTAACACAATGTTACATTGGATTTTAACACAGTGTTAGCACTGGATTTTAACACAGTGTTAGCATTGGATTTTAACACAGTGTTACATTGGATTTTAACCTTAACACAGTGTTAGCATTGTACTTTAACACAGTGTTAGCATTGGCTATTAACACCGTGTTAGCATTACCAATTATGTACCTGTTGGAAGCACTACCAATATTTAACATAGTGTTAGCATTACAAACTTTTAATATTGTGTTAGAATTACGAAATTGTTATATCGTGTTCTTATATGGTGTTAGCATAGCAAAAATTTAACATGGGTTTCCCCATAAGACCGTCGCAAACTTGTTCGCTTTGTCCAAAATTCGGAACAAATTATAGTATTGTTTTATAAAAACACTACCACTAATACCACCACCCTACAAAAACAATAATCTGTTTGAAACTTTCAAATTGAAAGTACAATTAAATTAAGATTAAGATAGTCTTTAATATTTTAAATTTTGAAAAATGAAATCTCTAAAGGTTTCCTGTTTAGCTACATTTCTGCTCACAACATTAATTATCATGGAATCTAGTTGCAATGAAAAATTTGTTTATAAATCCTATCAAGGTTCTACAATATGTTCCGCCGCTTCTCCAATTCAATTTCCAAAGACTGTAGAACACCTTCGGGGGATTATTCGCGAAGCAATAAATTCTAAGAAAACCGTGAAAGTAATCGGTAGCCTTCATTCCGTCTCCGACATGATTTGTACCACGGGAATTCCCGTTAGCCTGAAACACATGAAGCAGGACATGGTTATAAATCCTGAACAAAGTACTGTAACTGTTGGGGCGGGAGCGGAAGCTAAGGATGTGCTGGATTTTCTTCACAAACATGGAAGAACACTTGTTCATATTCTAAGCTATTCTGGTGTAACAATTGGTGGGGCAATAGGCACAGGGGCACATGGTTCATCTTTACTTCATCCTAGCTCGATTTCGGATCAAGTGGTTGGTGTCACCATCATTGATGGCCTGGGAAATAGTCATGAAATAGTTGAACCTATGGAGCTCAAAGCCTTTCGAGTACATTTGGGACTATTAGGTGTCATTGTTAACGTGACCTTGAAAACAGTACCCAGTTTTAAAATGCGTATACACAACTATCCAGTGGACGAGTCGGTTTTATTTGATGGAACAGTGCTAAGAAAGGCTCGAAATCGGGATTGGTTCCAACTCTGGTGGTTTCCACATTCAAAAGGGGTTGTATTTTCGGAGGGAAATCATACTGCACCAGAAACAGAGGGAAACGCGACAACCAACTTTATACCGGATTTAAATCCAGTTGACATAGAAATGACACGTCAGGCGTTTGAAGCCATGCAGAAAACGAACAACTTTCCTGCGCAACACGCATTTGAAGAGTTTACAAAATTGTCTCTGTATGAAAATGTTGTTGTTTTAAAACCACCAATATTTTCAGAAAATGATGAGAAAGGAAACAAAAAGTTTGTTAATCCAGCGGTAGGTTGGACTTATCGACTGGAAAGCAATCGATGTTCAAACAAATGTGCATGGGACAATGGTGACGATAGCTCAATATGGCTTGCAGACAATTTAATGGAAGTGAAGGTGGATGACTTGCCACAAGTTATTACAAGATTGAAGCAAATTTTCGAAGAGATTCCTGTCGCTTTTGTTCTCATTGGGATAATGATTCGATTTCCGAGAAAGTCAGAGTATCTTTTAGCCATGTCTGCGGACTGGGATACAGTAGCAATAGAATGGACTAATCCAAGAAGAATTAATCCCTATGACGATCCCAGATCTGGACTTGGAGCATATCAAGCCATTTCAGAAGTCTTACTTACGGAGTTTAATGGTAGACCTCACTGGGGTAAAAATGGACTAGAATACACTAGACAGAAGGCAATTGAGAAAATACCTGCCAAACGGTTGGAAGCATTTCGTAAAATAATGAAAAAGTATGATCCTAACGGATTGTTTATGAATGATTTTGGAGGAAGGATACTGAAATTGCATGATAAGGTTACGATGCCTTCTGAAGTAAAACACTGCGCCATAGAAGAGTTCTGTGTCTGTAGAAAGGATAACCATTGTGCAGATATTCAATTTTGTGGTAAGATCTTCAAAAAATATAATGTTTGCAGGGATAAACTACCTACTGTTCCACCAACTGGGCGTGGAGGATCTGGAATTGGCTATGACCCATTAAACTTTACAGACATTGTTAGGTGTTTTCTACCTGAAGTTTATAGCCTTCTTTAGAAAGTGTAGTGCAGAAATCATTTTGGCTGACGAAATTTTAAGCAATGAAAATAAACCAACGAGCTATATGTTTTTCATTTAATTATGGCACGATATTTTTATTTTTTTAAAGCATATTATCCATTATTGTTTCATGTTGTTGCATAATATATTTAGTGCTACATTAACAATAACCAATACATGTAATATTACTCTAGGCTAATTTAAACGAAGCAAGTTTTAGAACTCATGAAGATTTTTGTTGTACCGACCATTTCTTACTCTTACCGCGTCCTCTTTGTTCTCTGGCGATGGTGGATATTCTATCTTTGGAGTAATATTTCCCGGTAACACGTCTTGTGCTGGAATTTGATTTGTGAGTTGTGATGGGGAAAGATTAGGTTGCGGTAACATGAAAAATGATTTCAGTGACAATGCTGTTTCCATAATCGGACTTATTTCCTTTCTGCACTTTTTACTGTCCATAACTTCATCCAGACTATCGTCCAACTTTCTTTTCCCCAACGATATTGCAAGCTGTTCCTGATCCATGCATGTTTTCTTGCTCACCATCCCATTCAACGTCAGCAGCATTTGCTTTGTCCATTGGAACTCTTGTTGCATTTCCAACTGGTTCTGGTCCCAACGTTTTAGTTTGCCCCTGACTTGTGCAAACATTTCTCCAATTTCCTTTCTGAATGCCTGGATCGTCTCAGTCTTCCCAGTTTGCCCCTCTAGTTTCCACACCAACACGTCAAAGCACTGCTGCAAACCGTCCAACTGAGGTCTTAGTTTCCCCACACATCCACCGTCGCTATTACTACTACCCATTTTGTTATAATGCTTTGCTACGGTTTCCAACAGTGCAACTTTCCTCTTGAGCCTGGCAACCTCTTCGGTTCGACTTTTTAGCTTGTTTCTTACTACATTCAGCTCTTCTTCAAGAAGCTCAACTTTCTCGTCAGTTTTGGCTGCGGTAATAAATGGCGACGAATTCTTGGGTCGCCCCATAACATTCTGCTGATTTCCTGGTGAAGATTTACTAAAAAGCAATTCCGAGTTTGTGTTAGCTCTCAAATTAAGTCTGATATCGTAAATATTATTGCTCTTTTTAGTGGTCTGATTTTGACTCATGTTGGTAAACACAGACCGTGTTGTTGTTGTCGTTACCAGATTTTCCATAACAATTATATTCTCACTGGATGAAAGCAAACTTGACAAAGAGTCGTTCCCCACCATCATAAAACTACGTTTGCCTTTCTCGGCTTCCAAATGAAAACAAAGCCAAATTTTTTGTTATTTTCTAAGGAGTGGAAAATGAAATTACGTCAGTCACTGCAAATATACCCGAAATGAAATTTTTATCGCTAGCAGTACTAACCCAGATTCGTGAACAAAATAATATGATTTTTTTTCGGATTGTATTGTCAAGCTAAAGTTATGAAATGGATTTTTGGATTTATATGCCAAAATGCAGGAATGCTCTAGGCATTTTAATTATTAATTATTTATGATGCTATGAGTAGCACAGCTATATATATACGAAGAAAAAAGAAATGGACAATAGACAAGCATGCAATTACAAGCGCAAACATAACAAACTCGGTTGAAGTATCAGTAGGATGACCGTGCTTAATATTTAATTTAATCGCTTTCCCCTCTTCACTTCATTTTATATTCCATTTTTGTGGAAATCGGGTTAAGAGCTCTCTCGGCAAATATCAAAACAAATACCTATATGCAATCGAACTAGTTAAATGTTGTGGGTTGTGCACGTGTGTGAATTTCAAATGAGGGAAATGTACCGATAAAATATGCTTTGACCTTGCAGTCAACGCCTACATGCACTGTCAGTATGTTTTAAAGTGCCAAAACTAATATTGGTTAATATTCTCTTCTGTCAGTAGAGCAGAAAAGGACAAGCTCGTTTTATCGCCTTGCTCAAATGTTTTACTTTAGCCGATTAGAAAATACATGGCTTTGGTAGCTTGCTTTGCTACTGTCCTTTATAATTTATAATAAACTTGATTTCAAATTAAAATCATGAAATTGCTAGGGAATTGAAAACTAGGTGTTTCGTAAGCTTAGCAGCCTACTGGACTGGTAATAGGTACAGCAGCATATTTTAATGAGTGTTTCACTGTTTTATATAACGTGACATCAACTACCCAAGTATGCGTATTGAATTCTTATAATTTATGTTTCTAAGTTTCTACTCCAGTTTGAAGTGTTTTGATAGAAATAGCAATAAAATACTGTTGTAAGTTACACGTGGAATTATTGAATTTTGGTTGGTAATGATGTCATGAAATGAAGTTTCTCTGGAGAAGTCGATCAAAATACTTTATTTAAAAAATAATGAGCAGATTGATTTATTACAGCTCTTGTTTTTATATAACTAACACAATAATATAGGAAGCCTAAATCGTAAAAGCTTACACTAATTAATTACTAATATGTAGAATACTCAAGATATTCTAGATAGCAATTATCATGTTGACAACTGACAAGAATGACATTTTGACAATTATATAAGAATTAAATAACAATTGATAAGGTTATAATCGTAAACAACTTTCATTTATGCTTTTCTTAAATCGTTAAGAAATTTCATTCAAGTTCCAGAAAATGTTTTTTCCGTAAAAATATCTTAATTCCTGAAATAATTGAAGTACCAACAGTTCTTTGGGAAGTTATACGTAATTTCATAGACACGTACCCAAACTAAACACTACACTAATCTAACATATCAATATCCGTGTCATAAGACGTTTCACTCAACTCGTCATGTTCTTCTCTACGATGCTTTTCAAACACCAATGCATTTACAAATCGCTTTTTACACTTTCCGCAACTGAACCCCTTATAGCTTTCTTCATGAATGGTACGCATGTGTGTCTTTAAATTACACAGTTCCTGAAAGGATCTAGAACATTTGAGACATACGTATATACTACCAACAGTCATTTTCTTAATGTGATGATTCAGAGCAGTTTTGCTTAGATAGGTTTTACCACACTGACACTTGAAAATTTCTGCTTCGTCAGAGTCTATAGATAAGGGATCTTGTTGTACAGGAGCATGCTTTTTCTGCGAGGAACTATTGTTTGGTGATGATGACGATGATGGTACCTGCGACAATGGAGCCTGAGGAGGTGAATTCTGCGGTGATGGTGGTGGCGGCGGTGCCACATTTGAAGTTGCTGGGGTTGCTGATGGTTGCTTTGTTGGAGACGGGGATGGCCGAACTACCCTGACAACGGTAACGTCTTCCTGGTCATCATCCACAGTGGAAATGTTGTAAATATCTTGAGTGGTGGCAGATGAGGTAGCAACTGGGTTATTACTGGTGGATGACTGAGGGGGTTCTGGTACTTGTGATGAGATGCCTCTGAACTGTGACATGAGACCTCGCGCTCTTCTGGCTGGTGGGGAGTGCTCATCACTACAATATCATTTAGAAAATTATCTTATTAATTCGATCCATTTATCAAAATTCCAAGAAACATAAGAAAGGTTCAAGTTTACTTACTGCGCCAACTTTCGGTGAACATAGTAGTCTTTCCTTCCGACGAACATTTCACCACAAAGATGACAACCCAATCTAAAAAATATTAAAATTTTTATCAAATTATACAAAAAAACGTATAAATTAGTATTTGAAAATTTACATTATTAAAACATGGCTACCAACCTGTATTCCTTAAAAGCATCCTGAATACCATGCGAGTCCTTCATGTGCTTCTTGAGATAGCTCAGAAAAAAGTACTTTCCTGGGCATTGCTCGCACCGGAATTGCCATTCCCGAGTAAAATATTGACTATGCATTTCCAAATTACACTTGGAAGAGAACTTGCTCCCGCAACTGCACATCCAGGAACCACTGACCGTTTGCTTTGACCATGGCACGTGTTTTTTGTTTCGGAAAATGGATTGTTGTAACTTCCGCTTGCTACTTCTGGGGGAAGCATTCTTGCGGGAGGATCCTTTACGAGTAGATGTGGAGGGAGTTGAATTTGTTGTTCCAGCTAAAGGTGGCTGTACTGCATCTGGAGGTGTAGCCAGTAGATCTTCCAGAAAATGGGTAAACGAGCCCTGAGAATCACCATTGCTCACATTTTTCGAACACTTGGCAGATACTTTAAGGTGCCGGGAGAGATCCGACTGGTAGAAAAAGTATTGAAGACAAGCTCCGCATTTATATTTCCATTCCTTGGTCATTTTGCGAATGTGAACCTTTAAACCTTTCTCGTTTTGGTAGATGTTACCACAGAGACAAGTGTGATGAGCACGAGCACGGTTAATACCATGCTGTTTCGTATTGGAGGAAAATGGAGTAAACTGCTTGTATAAGCGTGAACCATTGGACATACGTCTGTTGGAACCTTGTTCTGGTTCTGGCTGAACCTGCTGCGGGGTAGTAGCAGTTGAAGATGGAGGTGACGGCAGTGGATTTATCACTGGAAGAGCTTCCGCTGGGGTAGGTCTCTGAATTAAGGGCACCACAATACTTGGCCCACGGGGTGCCTCTGGTCGAGGAGTTGCGACGATCTCTGCACGTGGACGATTGCAACTTGTGCTCGAGTTGCCAACGGTGCTATGCGGTGGTGTGATGACAATGAGGGGTACTGGTGGGGGTTGGGGCACTTGTGGTTGCACAGATGCAGGTGTAGCAGGCGTGTTTTGACTTTGGACATTGGCTAGGCTATCCACCATCATCTGAACCTTGTGAACAGTAAAAATCCCTGGATTTTGGAAAGCACCACGTTTACTTGGTGTAGGAGGATCTGGGGAGGAGGGTCTTTTCCTGGGGGATCGTGCTTCCTCTGGAGGAGGAGTTGGAGGCAGTGTTGATTTGGGTGCGTATGAATTACAAGCGTTAGGTACGGTAACAGTAGATACACCGACAATGATCGCTATTGGAGGTGACCCAGGTCTTGATTCCAAATCTTGTTCATCACACTGGCTATTGTTCAAAGAAGTGTCCATACTACGAAACGGTGAATCAGGGCGAACTGAAGTCTGCGGATTATTTGCAAGTCTTTCGTTTTCCGCTCCAGAAGTGGTTGTTCCAAACGCAGGTATCATGGCATCGGTTGTGGAACAAGTTTCAACTGAGTCTGAAATTGATGCAGGGACATCTGGGATGTTAGAGGAGGAAGAACCGGTTTGAAGGTACTGCGCCAATTCCTGCGCTTGACTGAGGAAACCCTGAAGCTGCTGAACAGCAGTCATCTTACGTTCCATATCAAGCTTTTCTTGATTTCTAGCTGTCAAAATTTGCTCAATTTTGGTCATCAAATCATTAAGACCCTGCTCAGATTCCAGTAGTAATTCTGTGTCCGTGTCCCCGTCTTGAACTTGGCAACCACAACGGTTACCCAATTCCTTAAGAAACACCCGGAATCTCATTTTCTCACGCGTCCATTCTTCCTTTTCGTTTTTAAGATTAATAACATCCTGATTTCTCTTTAGCATGTTTTCTTGGAACCTCTGCGCCCTTTCTTGTTCCTGCTGAATCCTCCGTGCAGACTCAGCTTTCTCTTGCCGTAGACGTTCTTCCAATTGTTTTACTTGACCCACCAGAGCATCTTTGTCCTTAAAAATAGTCTCACTTTTCCCCTTCTCCTCCGCTGCTTCTTTCTGGGCCTGAAGTACCTGCTGATTCAAGGCATCCATCTTTCTGTTGATTCCGTCCCGATCCCTGACCACCTTCTTTCTCTCGTCATCCAACTTTCTTTTCTCCAAATTGTATTTCTCCTCTTTATTCGCTGTTTCCTGGAGTAGTATCCTGTTTTGCTCTTCAATATGAGCACACCTCCTTCTCAAACCCTGTATTTCCTCGGTCATCCTCCCAAATCTGGCCTGTACTCCCTTCATCTTCCTCTCCAACTCTTTGGCAAGCTTATCTTTGTCAGAAAGCTCTTGACTCAGTTCATCCATCGTTGTTAGCTTCTGGCTTAAGCTTTCCACCTCTTTTCTCAGGTTCCTCTTCTGCACCTCGTGTTCATCCAGTGTACCACTTGTACCGGTAGTCGGGACAACCGTCAACTTATTGTCCCTCAAAAAATCCCTTATTCGTGTTCCAGCGCCAGGGGTTTCCCGAGGGTCATCATCAAACGTTAGAGCAAGAAGGTCCACTAGTTCAGAGAAGCACTCCGTTGAGTTGAACTCATTTCCAGGACTTCGCATTCCTGAGGAAGGTCCTGGCTGGGATGAAATGGTTGCCATGATGACAAGAGCAACGCCAAAACTCTAAAAACCCAGAACCAGAATAAACCCAGATTTTAATTTAATAACACGAAAATCCACACAAACTTAAAGTAGAAGGTACTTTACTAACCGGCAATAATCCTAAATCCTTAAAACAACCGTCAAACAATCCAGCCTGTCATCCCCACCGAGCTTTTTAACTCCAAAAACATGCCATTAAAACACAATTAAAACTAGCGACTATCTCAACCATTAAAATCACTGCTAAATTAGTAATTTGGCATAAATAACAACACAACTGTTGCATTCAACAATTTCTGCGAAGAAAATTCGCTACGACTTTCTCTAGGTTTTTCGACAGAATCACTTGCTGCGATGCTGAAGAGTAAAGAACATGAACAAGTGCTATCTTTTCAAGCTCAACAACACTCCTAGCATCCAAGCCATGTTAAAAACTCGTCAAGTGCTAAAAAAGGGTTGCGAAAACTGTTCTAGGCGAACAACTTGCATGAATGGACCCTTGGCAAGTTGACGTTGAACTGGTTGAACCCAACAAATTGGGAAAAGTTGTTGCAGGACAGAATACAAAATTTGCTTGAGCTCGTACACTCTTCACTCCTAAAACATGACAAGGGAAGCAAACCAACGCTAGTTTTTTAAGTTGGTATTGTACTTGACATTACTAAACATTGATGCCATCACGTTTTGCTCGATCTCTTCAAAGTCTCTCCGTGCTAAATTGTAAAACATTATGGGTTATATTAAAAAACGTTTATGCTTATCATTGAGAGGATAAGCGATTTTTCGTTTTTTAGCAGGTAAAAACGTTAGGGTTGATCTAGACGGTTCTATGACAGAGACTCTACGTGTGGGGAGATCCACAGATCTGAATATTTGTGGCAAATGCTTTGATAAGAAATGCAAATCTTTTGTGGGTTGTTTGCATTTTACTTGGGGGCTTTTTGGTATAAAAAAGTTCCTCTTACATCTTATGTCTTTCCCATAAGAATAGGCTATGAGTCTTAATGAAGCGTAATGAAATTTCATGAAGACTGGATGGAATTTTTGCATTACTTGTTTGCATGCATGCTTAAAAACTTTAACATCTTGTCCTTCTGCAGTTTGCCCTAAACGTTCCTAATTTTTGTTGCTAGGGTGCGGGTGAGCTCTGATATTTTTATATGAAGTAGGTTAACATTACGCAAAGTAATTATAAGAAAAATGGGTATTCCTGTCGCCTAAGTAACAACTGATCATTATTGCAATATATATTGGTTGGCAGAGGTGTCGTCCAGGTTGGTTGGTGGAGTAGAATTTTGGGGCATTAAGATTCTTGGATACTTATTAATTATAGATGGGAAACTTATGAAGTTACGATTACGAATTGTTTATTAGATGCCGAACCCAACAAATATTGCCCGGGTACCCATGTTTATGCTATGCTGTTACTGATTGCAAAAAGGATTTTATGCTTAAATTTAATAAATATGAGTATGAAGAATTTTTTAGCATTTTAAACGGTTTATTTGCGCAAAAGATTACATACAAATATAATGTTAACATTATATTTCAACAAAAGGTCAATAAGTTTGGTACAAATTGGTACCTAGTACAAATGATACAAAAATGAAGAGAGCTAAGGCTAAAGTAATATATATAATTAATATATATAATATTTAGTAATATATTTAACCTACATTATATTTAATGTACTTGCTAAGTTGCTAATTGTAAGTAGTATAATGAACGACATGGAGTAAATATTCCATGGATAAATATAATAATATTATTTAAATTTAAACTCTCGTTCTATCGTGCAATAATTTCTTGGACTCTACTGATATAAAATTGCTACCATTTGGTTCTGATTTGGTATGTTATTTGGGTTAATTGATTTTTATTATTGCTAACTAGCACCACCAGTGGGGTTGGGGTTCCCCCTATTTCCGACCTCTCCGTTCGGACTTTGGATTGCCATTGTTTCTATTTTCAGGTGAAACGACTTCGATAATGGTCACGTCATCTGCATCATTTCCAGCGGAATCCCCCTCAGGTGCATTAGTAGTACTGGCAGCGGCAGTTGAAGTCGAAGCCACCGGTTCAGTGGACGGTGGGTTTGCTGCAGAAGCTGCTTTGCGAGATCTTCGAGTAGGAACACCAGGACTGTTAATCAAATTTTTAAAAATGTTTAAAAAATGCACATACATAATATTGAAAACGCAATTTGATTAAAGTAATTTAAATTTTCAATAAGTTAACAAAACAATTTTTAAGTGGAATGCTTTCTTACTGTTCGCTTTTTCGGTGCGATTGGAAATCCTTCCTGGTGGGAAACATTTGTCCACATAGCGGACATCCTACAACAAACTCCTTGAGTGCATCCGGCATCTGATGGTGACTCTGGAGGTGCTTCTTCAAATGGCACATGAATGGGAAACTTTCCGGGCAGTGCTCACATTGGAACTTCCAATCTCTTCCATAATAGTTGGTATGCGTAATCAAACGGTTTCGCGAGGGGAATTTCCTTCCACAAGTGCACATCCAATGACCCTGGACAGTGCTTTCTGACCATGGCACATGCTTCTTATTCCTTGAAAATAATTGCTGCAACTTTCTACGATTCATCAATATTGAGTTATTGGATTTGGGGGTAGGCCGTTTTCGTTTAGGACTGGATGCAGCTTTACGGCCGTTTTTAGCTGCTTGGTTGGAAGTCTGAGGAGTAGTAGAAAATATTTCATTAATGTACTCCCAACTTTCTTCGTGGGTGGGTGTTTCCGCTGCTGGAAGCGGCTGTTCTTGCTGCTGTGGTGGTGGAGCAGAGGGTTGCTCTGGTTCCAACTGCTGCGGCGGCGGTGGAAAAGGCTCTTCCGGAAGTGCCACCGTTTCTTGTTGCGGTGTTGGCGGTTGAGATAAAGTATCTGGCTCACAGAGATGATTTCTACGATCAATCTCGAAAAAGAAGAAGTAGCAGCAATGGGGACATTTAAATTTCCATTCAAGAGCCATCCTTTTAATATGAACTTCCAGCTCATTTTTGGTTTTGTACTTATTCCCGCAAAGGCATCTGCGACGACGGGAGCTAACACCATGTTCCTTATCTGTAACAGCAAAGGGAGTCTTCTGCTTGTTGGATCCCAGTCCCCTCCTCTTCGGGGGCGGATTTGATCTGGAGCTCGTTGGAGTAGATGGAGACAACGCACGTTTTCTGTTTGATGGTGCTTCTGACATGAGGTCACTTCTGGTTGAAGGACCAGCACCGAATCCCTGAGTTGGGATGACAATGCTAGGTTGTGGAAGATCTGTGGGTGGTGGGAACTCGTCAACTTCAACATTATGAATGAAATCGACTTCATCGTCTTCATCATCCTCGTCGTCAACGACTGGAGGGGGAGAATATGCTCGCTTTATTGCTGAGATGGAGATATTTTCATCTGGAGGAGGGGTTGGTGGCATTGCAGATGGTGAAGGCAACGGAGGAGAAATACTTGAGGGTGTTGCATAGCTAGTTGTGCTGCTAATGACAGGAACAGGGGACTCATCCGGTGCTTCAATTTTAATTTTTGTGTTTGGGAAGTTACGAGGGTTTGTACGATTAGCTGCCCCAGCAACTGGTGTGCTGGATGATGTCTCTGGGTTACGTGGCAAGCTGGAGAAGGAGGACGTGGGGGTAGCTGGGGGTTGGTTAGCAGGACTGGATTCCTGAGTATTTGATCCGCTTGCACCTGAAGGGGCTTCAGGAACTGAGTTGGCATTTGGTTGATGTTCCGGTGGCACAACAGATTCAGTGGAAGAGGTGGATGCTGACCCACCTGCACTGGATTTAAAGCGATTCATTCCCTTCATCATTAAGCCGTGAAAGAAGCTACTGTTTTCCCTGTGCTTCTCCAGTTCAGCCTTTTCTTGATTTCTTAAAACCATCAAAGATTTTATCTGGTTTAGAAATTCCTGAAGTCCCTCGCTTTGAGCCAGTAGATCAGCCCCGTTGGACACAGGGTTTTCTATGATGCCCCCCAGCTCCTCCAGGAAGAGCTTAAACCGTAATGCTCCTGCTTCCTTCTCGTTATACAAAGTAACGATTCGTTTGAGACTCTGCGCTAATTCCTTTTCAAATTGGGCTTTAAGTTTAGTCACTTCCTCTTTTAACTTTGCTTCGTGTTTCTCCTTTTCCTCCTTCAACTTCTTCTCAAACATCTGCTGATCCTCCTTGAGTTTCTCCTCCACTAGAGCCCTAAGGTTCTGTTCGGCTTGACCTATTCTCTGACTCCTTTCATCATCCTCTTTCTTGTTTTTATCCTTTTCCACCGCAAGTTCATCCCGGGCAAGTGTCAACTGTATAGTGATATCGTCATAATTTTCTACTTTTTGCTTCAGATCTGCATTTTCTTCCTCCAAGCTCATCCGACTTGCTTTCTCCAGGTCACACTCCATCCTCAACTTTTGAATTTCCTCTTCCATAATTTTCATCTTCTCAATCAAGTCATTTTGACTGCTATTTTCTTCCTCCTCATTCTTAATCGAAATTCTTACATTATATTTCTTCAGTAAGCTCCGGAGAGCTTTGCCATCCACCAGTTCACTGACAATACAGTCAAATACGGCAGGATCTATGTTTTGAGATTGCATATTCCCTTGAAAAGGGCTTCTGACCCCCGTGGAGGTGCTTGGTTGAGGTTCTGTCATGGCCATTGCAATAGCGCTTTTGCTCGCCCCACTAAAAACAAGCAAAATTTATTATCAATTTCTGTCTTCAAGCACATCTAAAGGAAGAAATGCCTCAGATATTTTGGGCATTTACCTTAAAACTTGCTACAGACTTCCTTCCCCAGGGGGCTTCCTTTTCCCAATTAACCTTTGGCCTGAAAACAATTTTTAAAAACTTTTAAAATAGAACTGATAACTGTCAAATAATTTATCTTAAGTTGTATGGAGTATTTGATCACTGTGCACTGCTCACCATATAAAAAGTCCTCAAGGATGAAGGGATGACTCATTAACCCCAGTATTGCACTTTGCACTACCTTCCTTCCCAGCCACAACACTCAGCTTTTTCACCTCAAGTGACGCTGTCCCACCAGTCCAGATACTACCTACTAAACTAGGATATTTAAGAATTTAAGCACTAAAGTTTTCACATCACCGGTGTCCAGGTTGGTTTAACCAGAGTTGACAATATCTTAATGGTCACATTTTTATCTGAAGAAGGGCTCGAATCGTTTTGCTATCCTGCTCTGCATTACAAGACTGTTCCAAACAACTGTTGCCAGCTATCCACACGCGTATCTCTGAAAACGAAAAAATGTTTTTACGCTTAGACTATACAACCATAATGTAATGGCTAATGTGAGGGAGGGGGACGGGGGTTTCGGGGATTCGCTCGCTTGCTTGATAGTGTTTCAAAGTGTTTGGAGAAGCTTTGCTCCAAGTCATTGGTGAGTATTGAATGGTATGAGAGGTTTTGTGGACCCAAATTTGTTCACTTGCTGGTATTGTTACTAAGCTAAGCTTATATATTTTGTATGCCCTAGAAAAGTACTATTTTACTTTGAGTGAAGGTGTTTTATGCGGGTTTACTTATGCGAGCACGGAAATAATCTAGGTACCTCTATTTCATGCTGGTCTGCCTACCGGTGTACATTAACGTGCAACAATAAGGTTTTAATATACTTGTTTTGGATGGAAGGAAAGTAAAAATAATATTTCGTTGAAATATTAAGCATGAAAAAGGCATATAATATTCTGTTTTATTGCTGCAGCGGCCGTCTCATTACCAAACTACGTACGTGAAGTATCGTAACGATACTATCATTTGTTTCAACACTGCATATAAGCAGGCATTATATTAGTTTGACCTTGAGATATTGAGAATAATATACATAACGTTGTCGCATGTTAAGAGAAGGAGTTTTGGTGATTTTCACAAATTTTGGGCACTTTCTCCGATTTTCGTCAAAATTGGCGCACATGTACACTTTTATATTGTGAATTCAAAAATAGTATTGTTTTGGTCTCAGGGTGACGATGTCAGTAAAAACTTGATGACCAAATGTGACCATTTTCATATTTTCGAAGAATACTAGGATTTTCGTAGTTTTTTGAGGATAACTTTTGTATGCATCCAAATTTCGAAAATCGCCGGGATGCCCATCCTAGAATATTTATTGCTTGTTTAAACAAAACAAACCTCAAGACAAAATTCGGTTCCATGGTGGAGATATACGGAAAAATGTATGGGCATGTTTACCAAACTTGACAGAATCCATTGTGCCAAAAGTGACAGAATGCTGTTTTAATCTGCGTCATCCAAATTGTCTTATTAATATACCAAATTCAAGCCAATAAAAAACGACAGGATCGTGTTTCTCAGTTTTTTGAAATACATACCAACAAGAAAGTTATGACCATATTTACAAAGTGATGAATTTTTGGACAAAATGGAAAGTTTCACTAATTTGGTCATAACTTTCTTGTTGGTGTGTATTTCAAAAAACTGAGAAACACGATCCTGTCGTTTTTTATTGGCTTGAATTTGGTGTATTAATGAGACAATTTGGATGACGCAGATTAAAACAGCATTCTGTCACTTTTGGCACGGTGGGTTCTGTCAAGTTTGGTAAACATGCCCATACATTTTTCCGTATATCTCCACCATGGAACCGAATTTTGTCTTGAGGTTTGTTTTGTTTAAACAAGCAATAAATATTCTAGGATGGGCATCCCGGCGATTTTCGAAATTTGGATGCATACAAAAGTTATCCTCAAAAAACTACGAAAATCCTAGTATTCTTCGAAAATATGAAAATGGTCACATTTGGTCATCAAGTTTTTACTGACATCGTCACCCTGAGACCAAAACAATACTATTTTTGAATTCACAATATAAAAGTGTACATGTGCGCCAATTTTGACAAAATGCTCAAAAAATGTGAAAAACACCAAAACTCCTTCTCTAAGCACGCAAAGACGCAAATGAAAGGACCGTTCATTTGTTACGTTTATTTTACAAATATTAGCGAAGTATGCTAGCAAATTATAATATTTATAAAAATGGAAGCTTCTCGACATGATATGATAGCATGCGTAATATGACAGAAAAAAAACGGTAACACATAAGATCAGCTTTGGCGTTTTTCTTCGTAATTTATTAATACATCATCAATAACACATTATTAAATTGTGTGCATAAATTTTATTGAAAAATTCGTACATTTATTACAATTTCAAATTTAATGCCATATTTTACAGTAAATATCAAACAAAAATTCCAATCTTTCCATAAGTTTTAAAAGAAAATATAATAATGTTTAATTTTAAATTGATTTACACACCAGTATGTTTCCCGTGGGCAGACCTATTGAATGAAAACCAGAGGTCTAAATGTGTCGTACCTTCTTTTGGGGTGGTTCTGAGTCATCTTTAGCTGTAGCGGCTGGAGCAGTTTTCTTGTTCATACATACTGGGTAATCTAATCCTTGTTGGCATAAACCTCTGTAGTATTCAATAGCAATTTTAGCTTCTTGCAACTCCTTGTTCTCTTGAGAGCGCTTTTGCAATAGATTTTTAACGCTTGCTAATAACGTTTCAAAATGTCCATCTTCCTCCAACGCAGTTTCCGGTAAACCGCATAGACGACCCAAATTTTTCAAGAAATGATTAAATCTTATTGCCAGCTTTTCAAGCCTCTCCTTCTCACTTCTTAGCGCAGACATTTCCATGCAGTTTCTTGTAGACGTTTCTTTGAATTTCTCTTGGCTTTTTGCAAGTGCCTTGCTTGTCTCGGACTTCTCTTTTGAAAGGGTCTCACATCGCTCTTGTTGGACCGTGAGCTCATCCTGGATCTGTGTCAGTTGTGCAGATCCCAGAGTAATCTTTTCCTTTAAGGCATCATTTTCGTCCTTCCAACTCAAACCGATTGCCCGCTCAGTATCTATTTGAGTGTGTAGATCGTCCAACTGACTACGAAGTATCCTCAAATCATCTTCAATCTGCTGGCGACTCCTTTCCAAATCAGTATCCATTTCTCCCCCGTTCGCCACAACCCCTGAGGAAGTTCTCGGTGTGCCTTAGTAACACTGTTATGCACAAAAATATTCAGCCAAATAAATTTCTTTTCTTCGCTTTAATCAAATCATTTTGCCCTTCATAGTACATTTCATTTAATTACCGTCAAGTATTAGTAAATGCAATTAACTATTATCAGAGCATTCATTCAGTTAATTACCCATTCTCTGAGCATATTTGATTTAATGGTACATACGTTTCAGTTAATGTAGCTATTAGCAGTAGGGACAGCTATCCCAGATGTTTCACTTTGCCCTGTTCTTGCCAATACCTAATTTACCTAAAACCCACATAGAAGCTTTTCATTAAATTTCATGCCACCAGTAAACCGATGATTTCCCCCCTTCATCTCACCATAAATTTGTAAGTAGAGTATGAAGATTTTAGTAATGTAAAGTTTTTACGCCGACCATTCATGACAAAATTAAAATAAGTAGTCGGCGGAATAAAAGCTGGTCGAAAAATGGCAACTAGATAGTTTTATCTCGCTCTTTTTGATGTATTTATACAAACCCAAATGTATTGGGTAAATAGCAATATATTTTTTTAAACATTGGATTTAACGTTGTGTCCAACGACGTTTTCATCGGAAAAGGTTTAGTATTCGGTGCCACGAGTTTCGGGACGAGAGTTATACCAATCGAAAGCTCTTGACCTGGGGAGTCGAATGACACCACGCTCGGGTGGCGCAAATGAGGGGTTCGTCCCCCAGGGTAATTTTTAAATTGCCCCAAAAAGGCACTTTTACATGCAATCAAAGTGTCTCACAGTACCCCAGATGAGCGCGCGAGTAATTGAAACCTGACAAATCACAGGAAATGCGCATTGCAGATTACAGTAAAGGGCGCGGGACTCGCTACGCTCGTCCGCTAGCTGGGGGCTTCGCCCCCAGACCCCCTCGGTTCGCGCTTGCGCGCGAACCTCAATTATAATCAAACATAAGTGAGCGTGATGTAACCAGGTCTATTGCTTTATCCACTGTCGTTGACCGCTAACATAAAATTTATGCAGTATATTTCCAGTCGCTACCTAACCTAAACAGACCTAACCTAACTAAATCCTAAGGTTGAAATCATTTGCGGGAAAAAGATACCTTCCCGCATTAGTGTGGGGCAAAGTGAGACACTTTGACTGCATTTAAAAGTGCCTTTTTGGGGCAAATTAAAAATTACCCCTGGGGGACGAACCCCTCATTTGCGCCACCCGAGCGTGGTGTCATTCGACTCCACAGGTCAAGAGCTTTCGATTGGTATAACTCTCGTCCCGAAACTCGTGGCACCGAATACTAAACCTTAGCCTTTTCATCTCTAATCTAAAAGAGCCTACGTGACACAATGCGAAACTTCTTTTTCATTTCCTGATTCTCCGGCACAACAATGATTTAACTACGACATTCTTTTCTAAACGTAAAGTTGAAACAATGGGATAGAGTATGAACATTGAGCTTGCGTTGAGCTTGATGACTCAAATAATGACTAAAATTAACAAAACGTTTTAATATTGAGCAGGAAAAGCAAATTATCTTATATAAATGTAAAAACGGGATTAAAAGTGGCATCTTATTTTTAATATTTAGGTATTTAGGAATTTGAATCAACTTTATAATGAAATCTCATTTTTGTCCATAAAATCAGTGCAAAAATTGTCATACATTCAAACTTCAAACAACAAGCTGCTTGTTACAAGCATACAAACATGCATACAATAATATGATGATATGAGTATAAGCTATATATCGTTTTCTGCAATGATGTCTGCATGTTCGCTCTGTTATTTAGGCCGTGTGCAATGTTTGCCATTTTCTGCGAATAGCAGATTGCGATTTTATGCAAAGTTCGTGAACACTGGCGAGCTCGAGCTCCAAGGTCTAGTTGATACGTGTACATTATACAGAAGGTTCTGCGGAACCCAACTTGCCTGTTTTTGCATAGAACGTTATGGTTAGGTTTTGAAACAAGTAGGGGATTCATTTTTGCTAAATTTTGAAGATTATATTTGTGGCAAGAATCGAGTGTTTATCGGCATAACACGGGGATTTAGTGATAATCCACTTGAGTTTTATGGTGTGGTGGATAGTGGCTGCTTTTCTGCTAACACGTTATCGTCATATACTAAATTTATGATACCTAATGCTTATACTTGTTTTTTGTATATACAAACCGGTTTAATGAATAGGAGATATTATAGCATGATAGATTTTGAACGTGCTTTTTAGGAATAAATGAACATCCCTATTTATGCTTTACTATTTTGTACGTAATAATAAATAACGTTCCAGTGGTTATTGATAATTGTTGTACAAAAATAATTTATTTTTAATTTTATTATAGGTTGTTATAATTAAGAGAATGGTGTTTTAGTTTAATATACTTACATTTGATCCAATTCTTCTCAATATGCCCCCAACCCAGCTTTTACTTTAGGGCATACTACCAAAGTTGCCAAATGGCAACCTGCTAACTGACGAGTCTTGTAGTCTTTTTCTGTCGCTAAAATCAAATACATTTGTGCAAAAATTTGATGTGGGTGGAGCTGAGCTTGATATGATAACTTTATGGAACACCACGTCGCAACACAACTATTACAACATTATGCACCACTCAATATTAGATTAGAACAGAAACTGATGGCTAGTAACTAAGGGCTTTTTTGGAGTATTTTGGTTTGCTATGTTTAAGTAACTGTTAACATCACCCAAATAAATTTCCCAATACCTTGCAAAAACTATAACGAATATTAAACGCCTATTTCAATGAAAAGTATTTTTATATTTATACATATATATATACAAAAATATTTTTATTGAGACGAAGATTAGGCAGACTTATCTTTGAAAATGGGTTTGGCAACAAAACCTCATTTTAACTATGATGTTTATTCAGGTCCACAACAGTAAAAAAGTAGAATTTACAGCTTTCACATTTGTGCCTCCACTCCATGGTCATCTTTCTAATGTGCGCTTTCAAATCTTTTTCCTTGCTATAGCCATAGCCACAAAGACAGCGGTGAGTGGAGCTTCCTTTGTTGACGCCATGCTTTTTGTCTGTCACAGCAAACGGAGTTAACTGCTTTGGAACTCGACAGCCGGGCTTGCATACACTGCTGCATCGTTGCTTTTTTCTGGGTGGCTCTTCCGATGATGTGTCGCTACTAGTAGTTTGGGAACCAGTCTCCCCTTCTGAATAACTTACATTTGAGGGGCTATCCGTGACTTGGAAGGCACTTTGGGTTTGGGTTGGATTGTCACTTTCAATCTGGGAGTCGGTTCTGACATGGGCTTCACCTCCAACTTGAGAAGCAGATTCCTGTAATCCTGAATCCAGAGTTGGAATACTACTGCTCTGTTCCTGCGATACGGTGGGAGGAGGATACTGAGTAAGTTCCTCAATTTTGTGGATGATGTCTATTTCATCTGGAGCTTGGCTGGAAGTAGTTGTCGCTGGGGGTGACTCCACAGAAATCGAAGGCGAGGATGATTCTTGAGATCCTGGAGTATCTTGGGACACCTCTAATTCAAATTTAATTGTCGAAATTGTATCCTCCGGGGGAGGAGTTGGTGGAAATGAGGAGCTTGGTGAAGGAGGGGTCACATATTGAGACGCTACAAGACTAGTAGTTGCATGAATAATTGCGATTGGGGGAGACTTTGGTCGCTCAGAGACATTATTCTCATACATTGCTGGAATTTGTGCATCTTCAGTTTCTGCCTTTGTACATGGGGTATCTGCAGGAGTTAGAGAGGGAGAAGTTGTTACGGGTTGGGGTATATTTGCCAAAATAGCCCTGAATATCCCACTTCCTGCTGAAGTCAAATTATCATCCGTTGATTCTGATTCAAGTGAAGAACTGAATGAACTGTTGAACTCCACAGTACGCGTTGCATTTGATGATTGAGGGACAGGATTGATACCATTTGAAGCAAGGTAGTCCGACCCTTCTTCAAAAAGAGCTTTAAAATACTGAATATTCTCTCTGCAAGTTTCCAGTTCGGATCTTTCGTGACTTCGCTCCTGAAGCCAGTTTTCCACTTCAGTTATCGATGCATCCAGTCGTCCACTTGACGCCAACAAACCTGCTGCTCTTTCTGTTGGCAATCCACACATACTTCTAAGCTTTTCTAAAAACAGCTCAAATCTCCGTGCTTCAGTCTCTAGTCTCTCCTTTTCATCTTTCAAGGCAATTATCTCAATGTTTCTTCTTGTTCGATCTTTATCGTACATTTCTTGAATTTTCACCAATTTGTCTTTCACTCTTGCTTCAAAATTGTTCTCTTTCTCTTTGAGCTGCTCCCGCAAGCTTGACAATTCATTTCTGAGATTAAACTGCACCTCCCTACTTTTCCATGTCACTTTCTCCTTCTCCTTCAGAATTCGTTCATTTTCAGTCTTAAGCTGCTCCTTGACCTGAGTATGTTCTGCCAATTGCTCTTTAATGTTCCTCATCTCTTCCTTGAGCGCAGAATTTTCTTGCATTATTCCTGACCAGATTAATTCATTTGTTTCTCGCTCAGCTTTTAATTCTTCAATTTCTTCTCGTGATTTCTCAAGTTGAGCTTTTAATTCATCACTTTCCTTTCGCGATTTCTCAAGATCAGCTTCCTTTTCCAAAATAGCAATGTTTTCTGCTGCGTTGCCCACATCATTTTTATTGCTTTCCCCTTTAACTACCACTGCCAAATTATTTCGCTTCAAAAGCTGACGAAGTCGAGGTCCATCCGCTAGTTCATTAACCAGAAGGTCAAATAAGGCATCTTCAAATTGAGCAGAGCTTCCCAATGGTTCATAAAACCCTGAAGATGGACCGGGTTGTGACCCTGTTGCTGCCATGGCAACACTTACAATTCTCTATAAACAGGAAATTTAAACTGATAAACTGCTATCTTTTATAAGATAAGTGCACGAAGTTTTTGTAGCTTTTTATTTCATTATGTTTAATTGCTTTTATCATTAACTTTATATACCTGTAGGTCAGCATAAAAATTCCTGGATGTAAGAAATAGTCTTCCTTTAAATCCCCCTTGATCCAACCGCGCAAACAGTTAATGCTAATCCATTTATGCTAGAAAAATATCCTTTGCACTTTTGTTTGGTTTTTAAAACATTGAAAAGTTGGCCACTTACACGAGCACATATTTCCTAAGCACTAATTAGGAACTGTCTTTTATATCCTTAAAAAGCAGGTAGTAATTTTTAAGTGTGTAAAGTGATAATATAATACGTTATTTTTAAAGCACATGAGTGTGAGTATAAGTCACGTATATATTTTTGGTTTAAAATGTTGTTATAGTAATGATGATAAAGAGCCCACGGTGGTGTTCTGTCCTGTCCTGCATTTTCAAAGCAAAAAACTACTGACTTGTTTGATTGCATTGCATTATTAGGGCAATCCTGCGTATTGCGTACAAAGGAGCGTGCAGTTTATCGCGCAAGGGTTCTTGCTTGCTTGCTTGCTTATATTCTCTACGCAAAGATTTTATATACCTAAAGACTACAACCAGTCATGGATCAGACAGCAATTTTCCTGTCCTGGACATCATTTTTGCTCTCTTTTGAAACGACAGCAAAAAAAACTGTCTTTGGACATAAGACTTAAATAAAATACTTCATACATAAAAATGATAAAGTGCAAAATTATAACTAATTTTAATTAGGATAAATACAAAATAACGGCTTATTTGGAACTCTTTAAGCATCAAAACAAGTAAAATAGAATTATATACATCAAAACAATTTTGCAGTCTAAATCACTATATTTTTCACAAATTAAATACTTTCACAGCGTTAATATATTTAACTTAATATGTTTAACAATAAAAAATCAGATTTTTAGGACTATTTGTAGGATTGTAGATCAGTTATTGACATTGTTTTTTAAAGTTAAAATTTCATTATTTTTAAAAACCCAAATTGGAATATAAGTTTGCCTAAATGAAAAGGTTTGTTCTTAGTGAAGATTCATATAAAGATTTTCATTGAGCGTAGACTTCAAATTCCGTAGACTTTATATTTAATTGTTATGGTTTGATAGAAGTTTATTTTAATTTTTAGACAGCATTTTTACTATTTTGATAGCAAAAGTGCTGCCTTTGACGTGCACCAAAAATGTTGTCTGATCCATGACTGACAGGTGTCAAACAAAGTATGCGACGAACATAAGCGTAGGTTTCGCTGCGTAG
>CM056169.1:23327749-23386870 GCA_029691765.1 Entomobrya proxima
GAGAAAAAATATTAACTTGAACAACTTTAGCTTATTTGAAACTAAAAGAGAAAATAAAATAGGCGGCGGTACTGCTATATACATTAATAAGTGTCTCCAATGTACACGCTTCAACAATTATGTTCACAATAATTCTAATGATTATGAAATTACGTGGGTAATTACAAGACCTCCATATTTACCTAGAGACACTTCTGTAATAGCATTAGCGTGTGTTTACATACCACCAGGCTGTAACAAAACAAAACAATTTAAACTGTATAAAAGCCTCACACATGCCTTTGAAAACATCAGTAAGAAGTATTCATCACCTGCATTTATTGTCTTTGGTGACTTTAATAGAGGGAAATTTACTACATCATTTTCCAACACAACTAACATGATACAAATTATTGATTTTCACACCTTTTTTGACTCAATCCGACAAGTAGGCATCAGACTAGACTTAATTTGTACAAATGTGAAAAGATGGTACTCAAAACCAAGAGCATTAGCCCCGATTAAGAACACGTTACAATATCACAATGGAATTGAACTAATTCCTATTAAAACTATCAACCTTAAAAATAGTGATCTTCGAGTCGTCAGATACAGAAATTTTACAGGGGACAATTTAAGTGATTTTTCTGAGATATTGAACTCTGTCAACCTTAAAGTATTTTTCATGCTTGAATCTATTGATGAAAAGGTTGATTACATGGACAAACTATTAGCATCCGCCTTTGATACTGCTTTTCCGATAAAGGAAAAACAAATTAAGAGTAATGACCAGTTTTGGGTTACGCCTGCTTTATCATCCCTCTTCAAGCAATTGAAAAAGTTTAAACCTGGTACTAGTGAATACGTAAAAACTAAAGGTCAATTACAAAGTGAAATAAAAGTAGCTAAAAAATCTTATGTAGATAAACACACGCTTAACATTCAGAAAGATCCAACCAAGCTACATTCATTTGTTAAAACGTTCTGTGGCCTGAGTGATACCTCGTCTCCGGTTGAGAAATTAGCTATTAGTGAAAACAGATCGATTATATCTGTACTTAATAAAATCAATTATCATTTCACTGAAATAAATTGTCGATACCAACCCATTGAAAACTTTGACATTGCCACTAGTAATGATGATTATCTATATGTTAGTGAGATATCTGTACTAAAAAGCTTTGAAAAACTCAACCTGAAAAAGTCTAATGTACCTGGTGCTTTGCCAGTAAGGTTCCTAAAATTTGATGCTGTACTCATAATCCCTTTATATACCCATATAATCAATTATAGCTTTAAGATAAAAGCAGTGCCAAGTCAATGGAAGAAAGGCTTTATCTCACCAGTCCCTAAAGATAAAAATTTTATTTCGATTGACAACTTGCGCCCCATAACTCAAACTAATATCTACAGTAAGATAATGGAAAGCTTTATGTTCAGTAAGATATATAAGCAAGTGATAGATAAGCTATCTAAATCCCAATTTGGTGCTATTAAAAAATCTTCCACTGCACATTACATGTTGTCTCTCTTTGATTTGATACTGAAATCCTTAGATAAACCAAATTATTATATTATCATTGTCCTACTTGATCTCTCTAAGGCTTATGATCTTGTTGATCATAATGTGATAATTCGTTGCTTACAAGAACTGGGAGTGAATGCTCATGATATACTTTGGGTTGCAGATTTCCTTAGAAACAGGTTCCAGTGTACAAAATATAAAAATATGTTGTCAAAATTCTTACCATTACAAAATGGCACCCCACAGGGTACAAAAATAGCGGTTCTCTTATTTATAATCCTAGTAAATAAAGTACTTACTGAATTCCAAATAAAGCATAAAGGTTTAAACAATTTAATGAATGCGTTTGTAGATGATATGGTTGTAGCCGAAAAGGTAGGATACAATGAAATACCTCTAATGAACGAATATGTTAACTCTATTAATAAGTCACTTAGTGATAACAACATGTGCTTAAATGCTAAGAAAAGTAACCTACTTATAATTGATAACTCCATAGGTAAGCAATATGGTAATACTAAAATCTGTATTAATGGAACTGAAATACCAAAGACAAGTATGAGTAAACTTTTAGGCATTATGATTAATGATCAAACTGACTGGAGATCTCATGTAGATTTTATGTACTCGAAAGCATGTAAAAAGCTTTTTATCCTTGGAAAACTCAAGCATCTTGGTCTCCTGCAAACCCAATTAACTCAATTGTATATAAGCCATGTTCGTAGCATCTTAGAATATTGTTGTGTGCTATGGTCTAATTATTTAACTCAAGAACAAGTTAAGAAACTAGTCAGTGTGGAAAAAAGAGCTATTTCTATTATTACAGCCAAATATGTGAGTAGTACTAACTATATCCAACTCTGTAACAACTTATGCATAACTATCTTACAAGCAAGGTGGAAAGAATTGATGATTAAGTTTGGTATAAATATTCTTAAAAACGATCGGTTTAAACATTGGTTTGTTGACTACCAAATTATTCGTAAGCCTAGTTATCGTTGCCGATATAATAAAAATAAGTATAACTTCAGACTTGTAAAATGTAAATATGAACGCTATCGAAGATCTGGTATTCCCTCACTTGTCAAATTACTTAGGGAAAATGTCTAATATCATTCAATTTAATAACTTCGTTTTCATTCTTTTTTTTACCTTTATCTATTTTTCATGTGCTCAGCGCCATAATGGCTGCTAGCAACCTCTTCTCCTTTTATTGTTTTATTTAAATTTACGGTAATCTCTACTCTGTAACATTTTCAGTTTTGCCAACGTGTAACAAAACTGTGTAAGCTACATTTCATTTTCTTGCCAATAAATAAATAAATAAATAATAAATAAATAATAAGATATGTTTAACAACAAAGAAAATTTAAGATTTTTGGGATGATTTGTATGCCAGTTATTGGCATTGTTTTTTTAATGTTAAAATTTCATTATTTTCAAAAACCCAAATTGGAATATAAGTTTGTCAAAATGAAAAGTTTTGTTTTTAGTAAAAATTCATATAAAGATTTTCATTGAGCATAGACTTTAAATTCCGGAGACTTTAAATATAAGTTTTATGGTCTTTTAAAAGTTTATTTTAATTTTTAGACAGCATTTTTACTATTTTGATAGCAAAAGTGTTGTCTTTGACGGGCACCAAAAATGCTGTCTGATCCATGACTGACAGGTGTCAAACAAAGTATCCGACGAGCTCTACGAACACAATCGTGGCCTTTATAATGGGTATAAAATCTTAAATAAAACGCAGCTAATTGCTTGAGTAAACAATCAATAACATTATAACAATGTCTAAATGTACTAACTATTCATAATGCATGCAAAATATTATTATGGAATGATGCTTCAGATATAAGAATTTTATAACTAAAAATGCAAAAACTTACACATTTAATAGTATAACTCATGGAAATATACAATCTTTTATGAGACATTCTACTTGAATTTGCAATTAAACTTTTATTGAATCCTTCAAACCCTAAAACCCTGAAGATATTTCATTGAATACTGCAACATTTGGTTACGTTTCAATGAAGGCAATGTAATATGATGGTACGCAAACATGATGTAAAACAAAATACTTTGTAAGCATCTATATTCAAGAAAAGCTTTTATTCTGCATTTTTCAAAATGGGCTTTTAAGATAACAATACTGTTTCCAATGGGAATTTGCAGTTTCTTTCTATAACATACTAGTGTAATTTTAATTTTCTAACGTTCAAGTTGAAAAACTAAATACATTATCGATGTAAAATTGCTTTACATTATTAATAGATTTATAGTTTATAGCTTGATTGTATTTTAATGACTATATTAGAATCTTTATTTGATTGATTGACACATACGAAAATGAAGTTGTCATATTTTAGGACTAACTACATAACTCTAATATAAGATATATGTAAAAATGTAAATAATGATTTTATAGAGTGCACCTAAATCTATTAAGATCAAAGATAATGATCTCCATTTATAATTTAAGCTTCTTCCTGCAGCGTTCTCCAGTTTCATCAGCACCTCCCTGCGAAGCAGGTTTTGAAGAGGAAGGAATCTCCTCAATGAAAGTCACTTCATCCTCCTCTTCATAAAGTATAGATATTTCTGGCTCATCCCTTCGGATCCCAGATGACGTGGAAGCTATAGGCTCGTTTGCAGTTTGGGACGACACTGGCGTTCTGCCTCCACGTTTAGACCTGGCTCTAGTCCTGACTGCCGAAGGATGTGGGATATTACTAAAAACATAAACCAAAGCACACATTTTCAGCAACAAATTATAATCGTAATGGGTAACTTTATGCACAAATAAAAAAGTACTTACTGAACATCCCTCCGATGACGATGAAAGGCTGTCCCGGAAACAAATTTTTCTCCACACAAATGACACCCCATTTTAAATTTAGTTAGCTGGTCTTCATCTGGATGCTGTTTACGCAAATGTCTCTTTAGCTCCGCTAAATGGAAAAAGTACGTCTCACTATCCAGGCAGTGCTCACATCGAAACTTCCAATCCAAAGTGTACCAATGTACATGTTCCGTCAGTTTGGGTTTCCGTTGGAACTTGCTTCCACAACTGCACATCCAAAATCCCTGGACAGTATATTTGGCCCAGGGAATATGTTTCTTCCGTCGTAAAATGTCTCGTTGTAGCTTTCGCAGTTCACGTCTTCCAATGGAGACATTTCCGGATGTACCCTTCCCCTTTGATGTAGTTGGTGTTGCTGAAAGAGGTGCAGCATCCCCATTTTGCTGCAGTGGAGGGGGTCCGTCGCAATGGTGTCTGTTCTGCTCGTATTTGTAGAAAAAGTACCGACCGCAGGGAGTGCACTTAAAACACCACCGTTGCGTCATTTTCCTGATGTGCGCAACGAGTCCCCTTCTGTGTAGATACGTTTTGTTACATAGACAACGGTAAATGCTCTCGCCGGGATTTTTGGCAATACCGTGATTTTCGTTAGTCTCCACGTAGGGACTACTCTGCTTGTAAAGCCGGGAGCCACTGGTTCTCCTGCGTTTTGAAGAGTGTGGACTCGGACTAGGAACTGGTGCACCTTTTGTAGGGATCACAATGCTCGGTCCTTGCTGTGGGGATGATAGAGATGGAGGAGACTGAGGTTGAACTGAAGGTGGATCTTCTATTTCGTAAGTAAGGTCGACTGGTGGGGGTGGCTCCGGGGCTGAGCATGGAGAAATCTTGATCCCAAAGCGTTTTCTCGTTGAAGTGGTCTTGGGAGTGGAGTTAACTGAAGAAGTAGAAGAGCCAGGAGTGGCGGTTTGATCTGCAACACCAGTAGTAGTAGTACTATTTCGACGCGGAGATGGTTGTGGCGTTGCAAACACTTTGGTTTCAGGAAGGTTCCTTGTCCTCGGAGTCACTTGGTAAATCTCTGAAGGTGATCTTGGCCTAATGCCTTGCGTCCTGGTTGTTTGTGACTGAGGTGGGGGTGGAATTCGTATGGGACTTGGAATGGGACTTGAAGATGCAAGTGGGCTCATAGGCTCACTTTCAACTGAAGGTGGTACCGTTTCAGAAGCATTGGTGGTTGGGGGTAAAGTATTCAAATCAGCAGTATTACGTGGAATAGGAGGTGTAGCACGACCCCCTAGAAGCTTCGTACCTTCCGGTTTCCGATCTCCTTCATTGGAAATACTGCGAGGAATTGGAGGCGTGGCACGACCACCTAACAACTTAACGTCTTCCAATGTCTGATTTCCTTCAGTTGAAGTGTGATTCGTGCGAGGAATGGGTGGTGTGGCACTACCTCCGAATAGCTTCATGTCATCCAATTTCTGGTCAGGCTCAGGATCATGCGTTGGGTTCCCACTACGTCGTTGTCGTGGACCTGACGATAGATCTTGGGAGGCTCCCGCACAAGAATCCCCTGATGATGGCGGTGCTTGTGGAGTTTGATTTAGCACAGGATTGCGGGGTAAAGGAGGCGTAGCTACCTTTTCTAACAATTTCCTGTCTTGCGGAATGGTTATAAACAAATCATTGTTAGGAGGTTCTGCTGGTAGCTCATTAGAAATGGGTTCATCTACTTCCATTGGAGGTGGCGATTGTGGAGCGATTACATTTTCATGTTGAAACGTGAAGGTTGGTGACAATAGTGAAGGTGAAAGTTGTGCAGGTGGACTTTCGGCGGGATCGATAGTCGGTAATTCATTGGCTGTAGTAGTGGAAGTGGTAGGACTAGGCAAAGTAGGACCAGGATTTGATGTCGACGGGGTGGGAAGTACAGGTGAAGGTCCTGCTGAAGTTTGCGGTGGAGCACAAACAATGCTTACTTGATTTTGTGCTTTGTCTAACAAACTTTGAATACGCTTTATGATATCTTCGGTCCTTCCAACGTCATCACTTTCCCGATTCCCTTTTTCCAAGGCGTTGTTAATATGCGCCAGAAGTTCATCCAACTTTTTGCTTCCCAGTAACTCCTCTCCAGTTTCAATAGGAAATTTGCTCACCATTCCCAACTTCTCTAAAAACGCCTTAACACAGCCTAGTTGTTGTGTCATTCTCTCTTGCTCATTTTTCAGAGCAATGATTTCATCCTGTTGCCGTGCCAACATGCTTTGAAACTTTTGCTCCTGCTCCCGTTCCTTCTTTTCATATTCCTCTTTCAGGGCCCGAACTTTATCTTCCAAAAACTTATCCTGGTCCTTCTTTGCCCTTTCGACCTCTTTCCTTTCTCTGGTGGCTCTTTCAACTTTCTCCTTTGCCTCCGTAAGATCTTTCTGGAGTGTCAGGTTGTTACCCTCCAGCTTTTCGCACCTTGCTCGCAAATCCTCCATTTCTTGGCTTTCATGACTCGCCCCTTGTTCTCCCTCCTCTCGTTTCTTCGCTATTACCTCCAAGTCATAATCCAGCAGGAACTGCCGGAGTTGTGGTACGATTTCATCTCCCAATTGCTCCCTCACTAAAAAGTCTAGAACACCATCCTCAACAGCTTCTGATGTTTCATGAAACGGAAAACGAATCCCTGAGGAAGGACCCGGCTCTTGTGAAGAAGTTGCCATGACAATGGGACTAAACTCTATTAGCAATCCTTAAATCTTCACTGTAAAACAAACCAAACATAATAATCAGAGATTGGTCTTATAACTACTATGTAACAAACTCGTTTTACTTGAACTCATGTCTCACCTTATTAGATTTTAAGATTTTACTCCTCCGCTTGCCAGTAAAAATTTGCAATTTTGATGGTAATAATCCCCACAGTTGTCTCTACACTACTTCTTAGCTAAATAAATTTAAAGTAGATGACATGTTTTTTTGGAAGTGGCAGTGCCAGTGGCACGCAAATGAATACACATTAGATAATTACAACTTCCACCTTCTGGACTAAATCATACTTAAATGGTAATTAAACTTGCTTTTATTCCGACATTCGAGATTAAACTAACTTTCTAAAGAGTAGAGAGTGAAACTGCACAGCACTGCTGCTGTCATATTCAGAGCACAGAAGTGGAAGGGAATGGAAATGAAAAAGTGAGTTCGGGCTCACCTTCAGAGTCTTCTGGAGCAGAATGCATTGATTTGGCTGCCCTAAACCAAGTCGGGTTACATACGAAACGAAAACGTAAAGCTGAACATTGTGTGTATCGAGCGTGCTCGAGTATGATGTGTGCTAGCTATGTTAAAGCTGGTTGATGTGTTCCGAGTTGGTTTAGAGCCCCAATCGGAACGCCGAGCAAAGCAATAAAAATGGATTATGGTCAGGCAGGATGTGTATGAACTATGAACGCTCCTTTTTTTATCCCACTGAGCTAACAAATTGAACGAAGATATAGACGAGACTGAACAAGTTTTTACGGATCCTTTTTTAAAATACGAGAAACAAAGACATTCTGCTGCTGCATATTAGCTTTGCCGCGTATGTTGTTGTGAATCATTCATGAAATCATAATACTTGATATTTTTTAGACTTTCATCTTTAGAATAGCAATTTGGCATATTTATACACAACACCTTCAACATTCATAAAACATTCAAAACTGAAAATATATCACTGTTTACTTAACCAGACTATCAGACTAGTGCTAAATGCTAATTTATAGTTATATTTATATAATGCAAAGCGGCATTTATGTATGCACTCAGAGAAATAATATTCAACTATAAGAGCAAGAGTGGAGACAATTTGTAGTACTAACGTTAGCATTAAGACTGGCCATAAGTTTTTCATTGTTATTAAGTTTGCTTGCAAATCTTTCTGTGGTTTGCGAAATGCTTTTCTCTCCATGTTGCTTGTTGCAAATAACGCTAAATTATTCCACATGTCGATAAATCCGCCTTCATAAAGAAACCGTGTAGTTTGCATAATCCAATACTGATTTACAGTAAAAGCAACATAAAACCAAGGTCTTCTGTCTACTTCCTGTAGCACGTAAAGACATTCTATTTTGGATCCTAACACATTTTGGTACATTGCACGGACGTTATATAAATTCCATAACTTCCACGCTGACTGTAGTCTAAATCCTAATTTTAGCCCAATTGTGTCATGCAAGCTTGTGGTGATTCCCTTTACACAGAAATATTGTTCATGCTTTGACAGATTTGTGTGGGTACAATTACGAGTTTTATTGTCAATTTCTATCGTTTTAAATCCAGCTTGTAAAAAATCTGTCATTGTTTCAAACGGTTTAATCAATTTCTCAATAGTTGCGAAACTAGTAATTTCATTTTTATAAACAGATCCAAAAAACACTATTGCCACTACCAAACTAAACTGTAAAATCGTACCATGGGGACTACTTTTACCAAGCGGGTTTAAAAGTTTTAACACTACACTACATCGAAAATGCTGGAAATAGTTGCTCGAGAGAAAGTATTTTACAGGGACTTCAAAAACACAAAATATCGTTATAGTTAAGCACAAACATGAAATCCAAACTATCCATGCATTCCACTTTGCTGGCTTGAACCAAGCATAGACAGCAGCATAAGGTGATCTTTTAAGTAGTTCTGTATCTACACAGTAAAAGTAATTCCACCCGGTATAGTATTGCAAATATGTGCCATCATACCATTCAATAGAAATGTTGCTATGAAAATCCTGTTTATAAAAGTTGGATTTCAAATCATTCCTCCAAGCGGAATAGGAAAAATTATGAACTTTAGATAACTCAATAGCCAACATGTGCTTTCCAAAACAATATTTCTGGTATGGTAAGTCTTTATAATTTCGTTTACGGTAAATAATGTCACATTCAAATATTTTATCGACACTTTGAGCGTATAAGCTATCTGGTGCCCAAGCAAATTGGGCTTGAATAGCGTTATTCATTCCAGTGTGAAAATACTTTTTATGCAACTTTAAAATGTTAAACTTCCCTGCCATATAATGTAAATTAAAGTTCGTTAGAAGTTCTTTTATGTTTTTGGAGCAATAATCATTGCAAATCACATTTGCAGTAAAAGCATAATTGGACTTTTGTGAAAATCTAATCAATATTTTAAATGCCGCCGTATTCATGATTGATTTACTTAAGAAACAAGGCACCAAAGTCATGTTCTTACTAACTTGAAACACGGTTTGTGAGCTTATATTTTCAGCAATCATTATAACAAGGGTATTTGAATTTGTCAGCAGATTTTGCAATGTATGTAATAAAGCACTGTTACAAATTAGACCGTTTGCAATGATCGTAATTGAAACAGCAACTACGTCAATAATATTACTGTTTTTATAAAATCGATATTTAAATTTCGATTTAACTTTCCTCGAAAATATAAATTGATGTAAAGAACTATCCAGAACATGGCGTAATACGTCATACGAAGTATCTTCAAAATAAAACAGCGCATTTTTGTAACTGTCCGGAGAAAATTGTGTTTCCAATATTTTACTTTGTCTTTCATTATAATATATTGTTACTCGAGAAAGTTTTATCAGAAGGATAACAAGTTTTATTATTCTGATAAACGTCATATTTAAGATATTTTAAAATAATTCTTGTGTAATATTTTTAGCTTACAAAATCTAACCTGCTGTCGACTACTACAATACAAGTTGTTTGCCGAAGATTGGATATTGCAAAGATTATTTGAATAGTACATACATGATAATGTATACATGTGAAAAACTTGTGTACTCAATCTCAAGTATTGCACAATAAAACTTGCTATAGTTTAAACATACTTTTAAAAAGTGTAGTCTGTAAAACAAAAATAATGATTTATAAATATGTTGTTATCGGTTGGTATTATTTTACGGTTTTTGTATCCATTCCATTTATTTTCACGGGTTCATTCAAACTGTACAATTAAACTTTTGAACAATTTAAAGTGTGTCCGGCTATCAATGGGATCGTTCAAGTTGAAATCATAAGACTAGCCAACAGAGTTAACACGTGTATATAATATGCATATAACGAAATTTATGCCGTCTTTAAAACAGCATGCACAACTTTTTAACCAAAACCATACTTAACTTTAAACACGAAAAGTTAAAACGGATCATTTCTTGATTTGAGCTAAATGTTGTGGCAATCGATAAAATACAGAATTGACATTGTTGATGAATTGTTTCACGTATGAACGCTTTACTTATACTTGTTAGTTTAGGGATTTGACAATACAATATACAATATACGAGAATGTTTAAGTCCCTTTTGTTTTTGTTTAAGGTTACATACAACATGAACGAATTGAAGTCATATTCATTTGAGCGTTTTTACAAAACTAGTAAAATAATATACACTGATTTACGTTTGTATCACAAACAGTATTTTGATTATCAGCCAAATACAAAATTTCCGAAATAAATTATATTAGGTTTCTTGTACCGAAGCATAGATCAACAGTTGCATAGGCGGATAAATGAAATCTAATTTCTGATTATGCATGAATATCAAATAAAATTGCTCGTTCCGTTTGAATTAATGTTTGTTCTAACCTCACGTTTTGTAACTCTTATTAAATCGGAAATATTTGATAGCACTCTCAGTATTAAAGTAATGCAAAGATGAACCAGTACAATGAATACACAGAATTAAGTTTTCTCTGTATTGACAGGCCACAGAAACTTTGGGTTTGGGTTTGGTTGCAATGCAACTTAGGTAGCTATAGTTGCATGGAAAGTAAGATAGGAAAAATGTTTTTTATATTTCAAACATGCTTATGCTAGGATGTCAAGGACTAAGGACAATTCTAAATAAACTAAATTTCTAGAATTCGAAAAGTTCAAAACTCCACGTAACAATTTTATATTTTGTTCACGGTAGTTTAAATTTCAACCAGGCAAACACTGCTGACGATGCATAATAATATATATTATGATTGTGAAAGCTCTCACCGTTGTCTCAAGAATTAAAAGCTGAAAACTGTCAGATACTTTACTAGTTTTGAAATGAGTTTGCTATACTTGTATACTAAAATTAAATAGTACTCATTTGTTTACGCGCGTGGCTAGTAGGAAGCATAATGAACATACATCTAAACCTTTTGTTTTTAAAGATGTAAGCATTAGAAAGATTTGAATATCATGAATTGTACTGCAGCAGAATAAAAAAGATTTAAATGTTCCGGTTTTTATTTTCACATAGAAGTAACGTATAAAAATCATAATAATTTTTATCAAATACCCAACATATTTCAATATTTTTAAAATAACTATGGATGTCATTACACAAGCAAATAAACCAATTTGCCTTGACAGAAAAAAATTAGTGTTTCGTTGAATTTTGTTCGGTATTCCAGCCAACTTCAATTTAATATAATCCCATTTAACAAGCTGATAATATGTTATTGTTGTACATTATGGTTCCTTTTGGAATTTTATTTTACAAGCAAATGCATTTATTTACAGCAGCAAATATGATTTTAGAAATATTTCGAATGCAGAAAGTTGAACGGACTAATTTCTAGTAGAATATATTGATTATGAACATACCTTTTTGAGATCTTGTTAGCTGACAACTTTAGTATTCTTCTGTACATTAAAAACCGTAGTTATGTATTCAGATTAGTAAATCGTATTAGGTATTGTAAATTCTATTTAAGTACAATAACACTAAGTTACAGTATGAATTACAATATTAAAAGCAATATTTATGCAATATTATGCATGTTTAAATGTATGCAGGAAGTAATTTTACAATTTTACTAAAAGCTAAAGGATTATAAATTGTACTCTGCTTACATATTTCCATAAACTATTAACATAAATTAATCTATCGATCAGAATATTTGCGCACTACATCATCAGTAACTTAAACGAACTAAATGCCAATTTTAAGCTAAAACAGTATTATTTTATATTACACCATGATATATTAATTCATCCAAAGTTTAGTAATGAATTACAATTTTGAACGTTTCCAATTTGCTCTCAGTTCCAGATAGTTATTGTTTGTCGAGTATTTATATTTTTAATTTAAAGCTAACAAAAACGTATAATACTAACATCACAATCTATTTTAAGTAGATGGAGAACCAGAAAAAATTGCAAACACACATAATAATACAGTCAACAGTGTTAGAGTAGTGACTTTGGTAACTGTAGTATCTTTATGGTCCAGAAGACGTGGAAGGTAAGTTCGGTTCTGTTGCTGTCCTTTTCAACTCTCGCAAATGCTTTCCCACAATATAATGAAATATTCCATACACCACAATGACCAGAGTTTGCGGAATGGCTACGCTGAAATTTGGATAGCTTATCAAACAGCTTATGAATAAAAACACCATAAAGATGAGGTTAGCCTTTTCCCAATAATCTACTGCCTTTATGGTCTGTGGTGCATCCATGTCATTTGGCTAAAATTCAATAGAATATTGTCAGTAATTAGAACAGGGCGACTTGTTATACTGACTCCTACTTCCCCACTTATATTTAAACTATTACGTATTTCGTAGCTTTCATCAATCCAAAGACTGCATAAAAGCGGAGAAAGTAAATCACCATTTGTATGGTAAATACCACAACCAGCACACAAATTATCCAACCTAAGTGTTACAAATACAAATTAATGAATTTATTTAAAAATGTTATTCTGAATTGTAATTTAAACTTACCATTTTCTAGATAGTATGGTTTGCGTTTGACGTACAGGTACGCCAGATATAAATACGACAAAGAAACTGAAGAAGTCATTATCTAAAATAGTATTTCCAAGTGTATATACAATGTATTATATTCGTATTGAAATTAAATATAATGTAATTATATTTGAGAAATTAAATATAATGTATAAGGTTAATACCAAATCAAACCAAGCCACAAATCTAGACTTCTGCCGCCACTTTAGTGGATTCGGCGTCAATGGTGTTGTATCCATGGTAATTTTGGCACTTCAGAGAAGTTGAATAAAAAAATGAAAGTAAGTACAATCTAAATGAGTGGTTTTGGACAATTTTATTCCACAAAAATTTGTTTGCAGACAAACGCAAAGAAACACGATAAATCAGTAGTACAAAAAATCCAAGTGTTATCTTTCAAGAAGAAAGAAAATGTTAAGCTTGTCAAAACTTAGAACATTTTGTAAAATAATATCTACGTTTCAGCCTTTTACAATTGGAAACTAGTTCATTTGATACAACAGGTGAACGCTCTGCTAACCTAGGAAATCTATATCGCAGGCTGCGATTCGCAGCATATGGAAAAGTTTTGTGGAGAAAGTAGTCTGTGTGATGAATAAAGGCAAATCTAAAAGAACTGTTTATCGATTTTGGAGTGCAGTGCAGCTCAAACCTTTACAAGAATTATACTGACGACTATAGCTACTAATATATATATCCGAATTTGCCTTACTGTACATGCATGAGCAATGCATCTACATGCTAAAGCCCACGCAATTTTTCGTTTTTAAACGTTCTTTCTTATATAATATACTAAAGGCTACTTTTTAACGTTCGCTAACGTTGAGCTAACCAATGCAAGTATTATACTTTAGACAGTTGAAATCATTTTTACTAAAAAATTTGAAATACTTACATTACATAAACTTTTGCAGAGAAAATAACAAACAATGTCATTTATTCATAATGTCAATTTAACAACTAATGTCATTTATTCATAATGTCAATTTAACAACTCTCTGAATTCTGGCATACGACAGACAATAACTGGATATCTTCAAGATAGTTCTGTCAAATACATAACTAGTCATACATCTTTCAATGATAGTTTTTTGTTTTACAAAAACATTAAACTTGTTATTACGGACATGTACATGTAGAATCTCAAAACAAATTCTTAGTCGGTATTTATTATGATACATGAATACAATTTTGTTATATAATTTGTATGCATTGCTTTTTTAGAATTAAAATCATTAAATAGCATCATTAATTCATTAACCATTAATTCAAATTAAAGTAAATATGATGATATATAATGTGGTAAAAATATTTTGATTTGTAAGTGTCATGAAATTGATTTGATTGATTTTTGGCATATCGCTTACAAGTTGTCCAGTATTAGGAATTTTAAATTCCTTATTACTTGCTTGACCAAGAACATCATCATCTTCCTAAAATTCTTATATCATAATCATATCATCAGATTTTGTTAAAAATACTGTAATCAAAATAAAATTGAATATATGATTAATAAAAAATATAACAGCGATATAAAGATACAAGAAATCATTTCTGGAGTTAAATTAAAATCAATTTTATTTAAAGATTTCTATTATTAAATAGACAAAACATGAGAACCTTAGGAAGTTTTTATGAAAATAATGAAATTTTCAATTTACCAAGGGCACAAATACGCTAGCGATTTGGATTGACTTTGACATTTTGACTACTACGACTTGCATTTACAACCAGCTTACAACCTTCTCTCTTTGTTCCTAGTTGCTATACGATTCAGTGATGAACATGAAGGTGACCAAACAGCTAGTAGCGCAAGTATTCAGCTGTTCACACAGCTGTTACCAAGTTAAACGTAAGCGCAAAGAAGACTGACAAATATATAAATTATGAAACCCAACGCTGAAAATAACGCTGTGGGTCAAACGCTGCATGGAGAAAATAATTTAAGCGATTTGAAAGTTGACAGTTATACTGATGAGGATTTAAGCTGGAATACAATGTCCTCAATGGACAATGGAGAGAAAAAAGAAATTATCCCCAGTGAAAGCTCAATTAGAAGATATCCAAACCCTGCTATCAAAGTTAAACTGCCCATCAGAAGGACTAACATACAAAGGAGAAACTTTAATAGAGCTGCAATAAAACCAAAAACTCAGTTTGGTTCCAAAAACTGTTTAAAAATGCATTTAACACCCAAGGAATACGTTGGTCCATGGCAGGGTCACATTTCTGATAAAGTAACTGGATTTATCAGTCATTCTCATGGCAACAATTACAACTGTCTGTGTTCACCAGCGCAAATACAATCTGTTGCTGAATCAGAACTAACAATTAAAGTAATTAAACAAGTGTACTTATTGGTGCAGTGCATTTTGCAACTTTTAGTTAGCAGCGTTGCCTCCATTTTGCAAATTGTTGTAAGCAGTGTGGAATCCATTTTACAAATTGTGGTTAGCAGCGTACGCTCCATTTTGCAAATTTTCGTTGAAATATTCCAGTGCATTTTACAAATTTGTGTGAGCAGCATTCAAAGCGTGTTGCAAGTCGTGGTGACAAGTGTAGATTCAATTTTGCAAATTTTTACAAGCAGCATGCGATGCATTTTGACCCCACTCTTACCTCCGTCACAATAAAGAAAGTTCATGCTAAACTCAGATAAGCTGTATAAGTAAAACTTGTACACTTTTTAATAAAATCAAAACCAATTATTTTATCATTCAGATTCGTTTCATAATTCATTTTCGTCTAAACTCTACATTGCACTTATATCCGAGATGGCTGTTAACAGCAGTTAACGTAACTTTCAATTAAGGTGGTCACTTCTGCAATTTAACAATGGTCCAGTTGAAACGTATGGTCGCAAGTCCCAAGCCAGGAACTTTGTTCTTGGACAAATTGTTTAAACAGGAGCCATTCATATTGCAAGTGCATTGCTGCACTGCATGCATGAATGCTTCCCTTTCGCAGGCTGGTCAGCTGAAAGAGTTGAGATTTGTGAACAGAACTGAACCAACAAGAGAATCTGACAGAGCTACGACTACGACGAGCTGGCAGTTACCAGCTGCTGCTGCGTAATTAATTTTAGTTAGTTTTAGTTTAATTATTAGCTTATTGTTTCGGTTTATCGTCACAAATTACGGTCTTCTGTGTTCATGTATAAGTTACTTGGTGGCGATGATAAGCTCACGCTTTTAATGTTAGATTTGGATGTTAAGGAATTTGGGTGCTCAATTAATTAAGTTTTGGAGATCGGGCCACACCAGAATGAGTGGGGAGGAGGTTCCAATTGAGGTGGTGGATGAGGGGATGATGGAGTTTAAGGAGGATTCGGTAATGCAAGCGATGAATCTTCTTAACTTTTCGGGATTGCCTGAAACATGTGTGCAAGATAAGGAGGAGGAGTGGAACTCTGCAGGCCAACGTATTAGCCAGATGATGAGTGAGTTGGAGTTAAAAATGGTGCAGGAAAAGCAGGAGGAGATTGATAGGCTTCAGGAGGAGCTGGAGAGAGAGCGAGAGGAGAAGGTGGACATGGAGGGGAAAATTGAAGGACTGGTGGGCTTTATTGCGTTTGCTCATGGGGAAATGGGCAAGTTGATTAAGTACTTGCTAATTCTGTCAAAGAAAAACTTGGAGGTGGCCAATGTGCTAAATCTTGGACCCTTTGAGGATGAAGCGGAGATGAAGAAGTTTTTACGGTTGTTGAAAGCTTTGGGAAATCAGTTTACGGGGCAGTTCGAGAGGCTTGGGCACACTAGGGACTTGCTGGAGAGAGTAAACAGTATTCTTGAAATGGCGGTGGATGTTTCTAATGATTGTATGGAAGAATTTGAGAATGACAATGAAGAGAGTAGAGGTGACCAGGAGGAGATTGAGGACATTGAGGCTACTAGAGAAAGTCCTGTATTTGAAGAAGAGTCTCAGGCAGCCTACCAATTAGACTCCGATCAAGAACCAACATTTGAAGAAGAATCTCAGGCAGCTTATCAATTGGATTCTCCTCCTCCTCAAGAACCACCATTTGAAGAAGAGTCTCAGGCAGCTTATCAATTGGATTCTCCTCAAGAACCAACATCGTCATCGCCTCCGGTGCAAGCGTCACAGCTCAGGTTTCCTAGAAGACGCAACAATTTTATGCAACTCCTCCGTATCAAGACTGAACCTAATCTGAACTTGGAAAGTACTAAAAAGCGACATGGAGAGGATCATAGCAAACGACATTGGGGGCTTTTCTGTTTGTGTGGTAACCGTTTCAGCAATCGAACTAGGTTACACGTGCATGTAAAGTACTTCACTACCGAGTGGAGGTTCCACTGCGAGATATGTTCCAAACGGTTTATGTATGCGGGTTTTCTCCGATATCACTTGCTACACAAACACAACGTTTCGGATGGGGCTGCTGGCGAAATCATTTGTACGCAATGCGGAGAAAAGGTTTTTTCCAGAAAGGCATTTTTTGAACATCTGCAAGTGGCACAGTAAGTATTTAGTCTTTCCTAGTGTACTTTGTATTTCAGATAATAATTAATTTTCAATGTTTTTAATTATAGTGGTGGAAGGAAAAGAAGCAGCCTTGAAAGTGGGCGTGGACACATTGAGCTTCCTCCATCATCCCGTGGATTCTCAACGTCAAGAAACAATCGACAGAGTTTGGAATCGGAGTATGAAGGTCCACACGGGGTTGACAAGCGATCCTCGATGGTGCGCTGCCTTTGCGGAAAGGTGTACAGTCACAAGAATGCCTTATGGGGACACGTGAAGTCTAAGCAGTGCGGAAAGGTGTTTCAGTGTTACATATGTCCTAGTCGTTTTGATTCTCATGCAAATTTGAAACTGCACGTAAGGAATACTCATCGGAGAGAGTATGAAGGTGGAAAGTATGGGTGCTCCATGTGTGGCGAGACTTTCAGGAAATTCAAGGAGCTGAAATTGCACAAAATGGCTAAGCATCGGAGGCAAATGGGAAGAAAGGCAAATAAGAAGAAGAACCAAGAGCATATGTACGAAATATTAATAGTCTACTAGCGACTAATTTTGATATTTATAATGAATTATTATTAAGAATAGTCGATAATCATTGTCAATTATTGTGATTGCAGATATAAAAGAGTTTATACCAACAAGCGCAAACCTGTTCCTGACAGTTCTAGAAATCAAGATGAAGAATGTGTGGTAAATGATGAAGCTGATGCCATGACTTCCACAAATGAACCACCACTACTGGATCCACTTCCCTCTGAAGCAATAAGCCCCACTGATGTTGAGGTAGCTGGTATTGGTATGGGTGTTGATCAGAATGTAACAAAAACCGACTTTCATAATGACAGCGATAGTGATGAGAGCATTATTTGTCTGGATTAATTTCGTATGCGTATATTTACAAAAAATATACTGTGCACCTTAGCGTAATGTAAGGGAATTACTTAGAGTTAATTTGAAATTCGCAAATTTATTTTAGTTTGTAGTTTTAGCTTTAGTAGGTTTACTTTGATTATGAGTCAATCATAATTAAAGTGAATCTCAATTACAGAATACCTGACTTTTTGTACACTAAAGTTGGTTAGCTGGTCATTTTGTACTTTCATATTTTCTTCCCATCGAAACATGAGATCTTTCAAATAAGTTATGAAATGAATCTCTTTATAAATTTATCTAATTTATTGAATATCTGTATTTATTTAGTGTGTCATTATTTGTTATTTTGATAAGTTAACAAAAAATACTCGTATAATGCCAACAACGTGTTCTACGAAACGCTTGAAACGAATCGCAATAAAACACGACATTAATCGATTATCGCAAGACGCATGATTAGACTTAAACCTTAGATAAAGCAAGATGAAAGACAATTAATTAGTTAGATAGTGAAATAATTTATCTGTGTTACTTTTGTATGTTTTTGCAAATATATCGTTCGTACAGTAGATAATCTGTTTCTGTACACCATTACAAAGTTCTGAAGATAGTTAACTGGATATTTTAAGGCTTTATACATTATATTGTTATAATATATTTTGTATACTCACAAGTTTAGTTAGTCACAACTTGTGACTCACAAGTAGTAGTCCAGATTAAAGACGTGGACAAATGTTATCGCAGCATTTAGAATAAATGCATACCAATGCCAACTTTGAAATGATAAACAAGTATAATAATAATTTTTATTCTCAACACATTGCCATCGAAATTCATGATAACCTATCAACATTAAAAGTTCATAGAAATATCTCATTCCAACTGGTTCAACGAGCATGGTAAAGTTTGCCAATTTGTATTGTAGCGTATAAACTCAGTATGTACTGTAAAAAATCGCACATTTCATCAACCGTCTTTACAAACTTTAAGCACAAAATCCATTACAAAGTCATCTTACCAATTTTTCGACCATGAACCTAAAATCCGCAACAATAAAACAATACTTTAGAAACTTTACATTGACTTGCTTATTAAATATGTTATTTATAAACTTACAACAGGACATGAACCATGTTCAGTTTCATTAAATCGCAAGCTGCCATTGCGGTACATTCCCCACCTAATACCCCCAGAAAATTAGATGCGTGAGTAAAAGGTACTCAAGAATATAAATTTGATAATATATATGTTCAAACCAAAATACTGCAGATCCCTTTGACGCTTCGGCATAGTTACCGGCCGGTAAGAAATACGTTTCCCCACCAATTTCCGGAGTTTCCAGCTAATGAAAATAAATGTTTAAGCTTCTTAATTGCAATATAATTGAACTGCTGCCATGTTTTAAGAAAGAAATTAATACGTAATATATAAAGGTTGCCAGATAATCCCCAAATTCTTCAAGCTGTTCCATTGCCTTTTCTTCAGAAAACTGATCCCCTGTCTGAAAATGATTTAGAACATGCTTCCTAGATCATTCTTGCATACAAATTATGGAAAACTTACATGGTCATTATGTTCTCGAGAGTGTCTTCCAGGCATGTATTCAAGAAACTGACACTGTCCATTGCAATAGGTATTCTTCAATCCGAGTATAAGCTCAGTATATTTAAACACGGGTGGAGTATGTTTGCCCGGTTTACACAGTGGATAGTTTTCATTTGTTAAGCCGCATGTAAATCCATTTCGATATAGATCCCGTTGTCTAATTTTCATTAGCCGTTTTATAGTCTGAGAGCCGATAACTTGGTGATACTGATAGACTTCTCGCTTGAGTGACAACACTTCTACATACAATGGATTTATGTAAAAATAGGGATTTCGTCTATTGTCCAAATAGCAGTATAGCGTTGCTTGTTCGGCTAAAGGCATTTGTTTGTTGCCCAAACATCCCTCCATGAACTGAGCATGCAATGTGGTTTTTTCATCTTTTCGTCCCAGTTCAGATCCCTTATATTTCTTATGGTATATTTCCCGATTGGTTTGTCTAACAGGATTTGTTTGATGATAAGGAAATTTCACTAAGCTGGATTGTGTCACCGGAGAAGCAAAAAACTCAATTTGGTCCAAGTCTAGTAAATGAGTCGGCTTGCTGGGATCTATATTGCTGTACGAATTATTTCTTTGCTTATTATGCCACTGCACGCAAACCTTATATAGACTATTGAGTAAATCCAATGGACACTTTTTAGATTCGGTTAAACTGGCATGTGCATTTTGAATCAGAGCCTGTTCCAACCATTCAATCGCCATGTAGTACTTGTTGTCAAACAAATGATACGCGGCTATTTCCAGTTCTTGCAAGGTGGTAAGCTTGCCACCTGCATTAGTATCCAGTGTTAGTCCGGTAGATAACTATTTAGATTGTTAGCATTTTAAAGTACCGGACTAAATTGTGATAATATATAATTCTTTTCGTCAGCACTTACGTTACTTGGCTTCAGCATTACAACTTGTTGCAAGTAAAACCAGAGCTTTAAAGTTATATACATTTCGTGTGATCCTACTTCATCTTCTGCTGAGGGTTTTAATGCTGGCCATTTTACGTCTACCATAATTTCTGCAAGAAAGTTTAAGTTTGCATTTTGCATCTAAGTGTTTAATATTAGTTTTAAAAATGTTTTACAACTTACTTTTAACTTCCTCAGTGAGATCATATGAAAACATAATATACAAGTGGTTTACCAACATACTGTATCTCCAACTCAGTAAACGCGTGAAAAGTTGGCTACTTGTGGATTTACGTTGCTGTAAAACTTTGATAAGGTTCTGTTTTTCTGCTTTCAAAAAGTTAAGACGATTTTTGGAGAAGTCGACCATTAGTTCTTCCATAAAATGCCGTTCTGTTAAACGATGTGGCGTAAAACCCAAATTGAAGAATTCATGTTGGCAAACTACATTGCCAATGAGGAATAGAACGGTGAGCAATATGCATGATGGGATAAATTTTAATGTTTTAATACGCACTCCTGCTAAATGCGTCGTCTCTGAAACTTTCAAACATGCAAACATTTCAGGAATATTAAAATATTAGCAAAGAGCAGGTTGTCTTTGTGATATGAGTTATACAACTTTATGGCAAATCTATTCTAGTAGTTTAATGGATTGTAGAATGGATAATAAAGCTTTACTACCTTGATACATCCATAAAAGCTGACTGAGTTTAAATATGAAATTTTATAGCTATTTGTGTTGCTCATATAATAAGTGATGTTATGCTGGTGGTTGGATTTGAGTAAATGCTTTTAGTTCAATTATGGCCTACTATAATTAAGACCAAGCGGTGTGAGTTGAGTGATGTCAAGAAAAGTGTAAATTGTGTCATAATGAATCATTGTACTTAATTTTGTGTATGCAGCATTTTTGACAATATAATGCGTCTACCAAGTAAAAAATTATGTAAGACCAAGCAGACTGACTAATTATTTTTTACAAAACTTTAATCAATCAATGAAGAATATTTTTCATATAATATTTAAAATGCTTGCATAAATTTTCAAACCGGGTTTTGAGCTCTTTTAAAAATTTTACAAAACATTATTCACGTCAAATGTTACCAATTTATCTAGTTTTATTGTATTTTTAAACATCCGAACTTTTTACGTGACCTTTTGATTCTCAACTAAAATTACAGCCGCTCTTACCAAAATATAGATTTAGCTTTAGAATCTACGAAACAATTTATTGTAACAATTTTTACAACATTGAAACTCGGGCTTAGCTGATTTTACAACTGACCACCATGCAATGGCAACTTTTCTACAATATTTTAAAGACGTGAGCATTATTTCCATAAAAAGTATTGAAACACACATTGCCCAACCGCAGCCAAGGACCACAAAAATCACCAAAATATTTCCCGTCATTGTTGGTGTTTGCCAGAGAGGTTTTCTTACCACAGAAAAGTCGCGATCATCATTCAAGAACCCTTGCCACCAGTCGAAAATATAAGCTTCATATAAATGTTTTAACCGTTTATTAATAAACAATGGTATATTACCTTCAACCTTAAAAACTTGATATCTTTCAAAATAGAATCGTTCCCCCATATCTACATTTAAACTAGCATTCTGCCTTAATGTTTTGCCAACCTGCATAGACAGAAAAGCGGGAAGTACTACAGCCGTTTTATTACAGTTTTGTAATTTTGCAAATATATTTTCATCGTCCCGTTTTCGCAGTTTTACTCCCAAATTTTCTTTATCGAATTTTGGATACGTCACGTTACTCAGTAAGTCAATAAAATCCTTTATAGTATAACTGATTGATTTCGTGCTGTCGTACAAAGCTTTTTCAGGAGATGTGTCCATGAATTCCTGACCGCCACGTTTATGAATTGCTCCACCAACTTCAGTTGTATAGGTAATTATTGCATGATCGATATGAATTTCGAAATTGTAAGTACGGGAATTAAAGGAAAGATACGGTTGCGGTTGCCTTGTATAATTCCATATGTCTGGAAAAAAGTCTACTGATCTTGAATAAATATCAAATTTGTCGTTCAAAAGTTCTTCCAAATACTTATATGGAAGAGGACTTCTAGGAGTTATCATGTGTAGAACATTGTCACTTTTGTAAGCATTGTTTATCACAATTGAAGCTAGAGCAATTGAAGCAATCACTAGTCTAATATAATGTTTCTTGATCAATTTCTCCCGATAAAAAAGATCAAAGCCCAATATGCTTTTTAAAGCAAGTTCAAAATTTTCAAAGTAAGTTACTACACCTACTACTGATGGTCGTGAACTTATACACAACAAAAATGACAAAAGTGCTCCGGTTAAAATGACAGAATACCATACTTTGTCTTCGTATACGTTGATAAGCTCTGCAAATGGTAGATAGTCAAGCCCTCGATGAGCACAACTTAAAAACTTCATAGAATGTAAATTATCTCTTATGGAAAGATGACTAGGGAAATTTGTAAATCGTTTACTTTCCATGGAAACTATCAAGTCTGCCCAGTCGGGATGCACGTCGTCATATACTCCCCTTGATTCTTTAACCTTTGTTATGTATCCGTTGGTGCAAACCCAATCTGCGATATAATCATTGAATATGATAAAGCTAAAGTTTCGAAGAATTGTGTACCATTCAAAAACGTATGCATGATGTAGTCGGGCAGATGCGGTTGCCAGTGGCATATTCACTCTCGTTCCTCGCATTAAATGATTGTTGCATTTTGTTACTTGTTCTGTAAAAGTTGAAAATCCCGTGTTATATACAGTACTTCGTTGATACTGACCTATGTAAATATTTTCGTTTTGAGAGATGCAGGATATCCGAGTACCCAAGCTGTTGTCCAAATCTGAAAAATTACTGGGATAGTAGGAAGTGATTGTATATTTTCGTTTACAAAATCTGCACGGGCAAATTAGATAAAATCGTAATTCTAGCTTTGATTTACTACGAACCGAAATCATTTCAAAGCTATAAACATCCAATATAAAAGCAAAATAATTGTTTTGAAAGCTTGCAGGTTGTTGTGAACGCCAAAATCCATGTATGTGTCTTAGAAAGTACCAAAAATCGAGATCGAATGACCTTTTTACATGCTGGTATTCACACAAGAAAAGATGTACAATTGGACGTCCACTGGGCATTTTAAAAAACTGTAAAGTGTTGCAATCGTGATATGTAAATACATGGGGCATCATAAGTACCCATGGTCTTCCTCTGTGTTGTAATGGAAGATCAAGGCTTATTTCTGTTATGCAGCTCCAAGGTTTGGAGTTTATCGAAAATTTCAGGAAATTCAAAGTAATGCAGAAAAATCGGGAATATTCGCTAGATAATCCCACCAGATACTTTGATAAGGGACAAACAACTTCTTCTTTTTGTTCTTTGTGAAGCCCAACCGAGAAATTTGTAATGGGAACTGTGTACACGTGTTTAGGTTCATGGAAAAAGGGATTTGTCCACTCACCACGAACATATTTTCTGAGTAGAATTGGAAATTGTGCTGTTTCAATATTCACCCCAAGATAGTTATCAAATAGTGTAAGACATTGCTTGCTAAAAAGTTGTAATAAAAACGTAAGGTCTAGATGCTCTGGCCGGGGAGCAGACGGACTTACACTTTTATAGTAGTCGTCCTCATTTTTATAAACCGTTATTTTATCAAACCATTTTGCTTCTATGGGTAAGTTCAAACTCATTATAAAAATTATAAACGTAATATTTGAACTGCATATTGACAGACACACCATGCTGTTTGAAAATGAATGGTTTAAGCTTAAAATCGTGAGAATTATGAATTACTTTAAAATCAAAACGAATAATGAAAACAACTACTTTTAAACCCAAGTAGCAGACTTTGACAGGAAACGTGATTTATCAATCCAGAACTAACCTTGGTTTGCAATGCTGGCTTACCTATCCATGCAACGTCTTTCAACAAGATTATAATATTGATGACCATTTGGTTATTCTGCATAATTAAAATTTTTTGCGTGGGATTATTAAAAGAGATTTTGAAATTCATTAAATTTCTGATGAGTTACTTCTTTCTACATGATTAGTTTTCTGTACGTTTTATTAATTGCAAGGAGTATCTCATTTCCTAATGCCAAACTTTTAATTCTTAGTATAATTGCCAGTAGATACAATGTAGCACTAATCAATAGTAAAGTGTTAAATATAAAAACATTTTGTGCTAATACCTATTGTTTGCTAGATATTTAAAAAATATGTAGTCAACTATTGAATATAATGTATATCTTGTAGTCAGTTATAATTTTTATTTTACTTTCACGATTTCAGAATCTAAATTCTATTTGCATGATCCGAATTGCGCTATAAAAATTTAGCTATATCAAATCCTGTATTATCTATTCGATATGATAAATATTATGCTTTCGGTACTACGTACTAGGTAAAATCGACAAATCTATCAGTGGAGTGGAAACTCGAGGGATTGCAATTTAAAAAAGATGCAAGAATGTCAAAGTGGTAAATAAAGCCTAAAGCAGCCTTTCGTTTTGATTTATGCATAAATCGTGCAATGTCGTTTATGAAAAGATATGATACGCAAAAATCTAAATACTAATAGAAATTTATATATGAAAATTGGTTAAATTTTAGTTACTTATAGTTGTATGTTGTTGATAATACAATACAAAACATTCTTTATTCAAAGTGTCCAAATGAATGGGTGCAAAGTTGTTGAAAATATTTTTAGTAAAATATATTAGTTTCTAAAGAATTACAGGCTTGAATGATCACAGATTGATGATTTAAACATTAAACTCAAATTTTGCTAAATGACGTTACAGTATTTCTTTACAAAATCGTTCCCACTTAGTTTTTGTTGCTGGCTTTTAATTTTGGCACATTAACAAACTCTTTTTTCTTTGTAGATTGAAAATCGTGATTTTTTAGAGTGCATTTAAAATGCATTAAATTTATGACAATATAGGTAGTCTCAGTCTCATCCTGCATAGAAGCTGGTTGATCAGCTACTCATTTAATCATTTTTAATTTAGGAGTGAATTTCATTTCCTGGAGTCAAAGTATGTACCATGACAGCTTAAAGAAACAATTAATTGCAAATTCATATTATTGAAAATAGTCTATCAGAGTTGCGTACATTACAAGGAGTTGCTAAACATACTATTTTAATATAGCTTGTATTTTCAGTACATTACAAGTCTCACTAAATATTATACACTTAATGCACTTCATATTTTAATGCCCTTACAAGTCTATACATGCTTATTAATATTCTAAATTAAACATGACTGCAGTACGCTTAAACTCCACTAAAGTTTTACTCTGTGATTGGATTTTCACCATTTAAAAATCATTCTTAGAAATTATAATAAAATGCATACATCTTTATTTGAAACCTCGTCTATTCCATAAAATGTTGTTTGAACTCCGATCTTTTTAAAACAAAATGAAGATTCAGAAATCACTTGCTTTACGTTTTATTGCAGTGGCAACTGAACTAGTTAATTTTAATTAAAAATTTAACTGAAAAGATTTCAATCTTGTGTCACGATGCCCCTCAAATTCTGTACAATCGCAATCCTATAATCCCTGTGCAGTATGCTGTATGCAGCCAGGTCAGCAGCAGAACTAGAGTCGGAGTCGAAGCAGCTGATAGACAGACAGCTCAAAGTTAATCGCTAGCTCACAGCTTGGCTTGGAGTAACCCGAGTTAATCCAAGTTACTTTAATTAAATTAATGTCATATAATTAACCTAAATTGACAATGGAGTCTTGTCAAGATAATCTTCCGATTGATCCTGACCCCACACCTCTTCCCACTCAGTTAACTGAAGAGGAAGAAAGTTCCACATTTTGTCTAATTTGTTGTCAGAATTATCCTCTGAACTGTTTTCTTTCTGGAGATGACAGTTTCTCATCTACCTCATTTCCACCAAACGCACCAGCTTATCTGTCCAAGGACCTGTATGTTTATTTCCTGCTCAGACATTGTTTGGAAGTGCCTAGCCAAAGGTTGCAAGATTATCTGAGGAATTGCCCAAGACCAGAGGATTGGGTGAGGATTTGCAAGAATTGCAACGAGAAATATGTGGAGGAGTGCGCTAAAATCTTTTGGGAGTTGTTGGAAGTTCGGAGGAGATTTAGGGAGGCGAGGGGAAGGTTGATTGAGGTGATCAAGGGTGCAGAGCTGGAGGACAACGAAGGGGATGGAGGGAAGGAAAGAGGAGACAGGTTTATTTTCGATATTTCAAGGGAAACGGTGCGCTACGTGAAGAAATGTAAGACTGGATTAGAATTAAACGCTTAAACTTTAATTAGCTGTTAAATTTTAATTAATTTTTCTACAATTGTTTTGGTGTTTTTAGGTAATTACAAGGATTTGAGTGAGAAGCAGGCTTTTCTTGAAGGGGATCTATTGGCCAGCGAAAAAGAGAAAGTCTCGTCGGCAGTAGAACGGAAGGTGGCCAGTTACTTTACTTCAAGCGAAGATGTGATGGACACTTCTCCAGAACTGAATGAGGACAATGCCCTGGATGTAGACTTGAGTTTGGTCAAAGTGGAACCTGATCAGGCGCCACTGACTGCGCTGACTGAGGAAGATGATTTTGCTGAGAGTGCATCCCCAGCCTTTGATGGAGATGATCCAGATTTTAACGTTGAGGAGGAAGAGAATAATTATATTCCAGAACCTATTGATTCTGACTCGGATTATGAGGTGGAGGAGCCGCCGAAAGTTAAAAGAGGACGAGGTAGGCCGAGAAAGTACCCGATAGGGTTTCAAAAGACCAAGCCCAAAGAAAAGCCACAAAGTGATAAGAATGTTGAGGTGACAGGAGAAATTAAGGTTAAAAGAGGGCGAGGAAGACCAAGAAAGCACCCTGTTGATCCTTCAAAGTCTAAAGAAAAACCGCTGGATGATGAAAAGAAGGAGGGAGAAGCAGAGAACGAAGAACTTAAGTGCACTAAATGCGGAAAGGAATACCAATCTGAAAAGCATATGAAGGAACATTACAGAAAGAATCACAAAAATGAGGGAAAGTTCCCGTGCACTTTGTGTGACAAGAAGTTTTCACTGCAATATCGCTTTTCAAGGCATATGAACACTGTGCATGAAGTCTTTGAGTTTAACAAACACTTTTGCAGCTTTAAAGGCTGTGGAAAGTCCTTCCGGGAGAAAAATATGCTGGAAAGGCATGAAATCCTTCACAAGCCACCTGCTCTGAAGTGTAACATTTGCGAGACCTTGTTTCGACACAAGAAAGGTCTGATACGACATCTGAAGCTACACGAGACAAAAGGAGAATGTAAGTATAGTTATCATTTTAATCACTTTATTGGCAGATAAACATTTATAGTAACAAATTAAAATTGAAATTAAAATGTGAAAATATTTCTTAATAGTGACTCCTGGGGTGAGACAATGGAGTGTGGTTAGCAACGTTGTAGTGAAAAGGGAAGAATCTTTGGAGGATCAGGAAGGTGAAAACAGCTCTGCTGAGCTTAACAATGACGCTTCTATGGATTCCATCACCGATTCGGAGTCCAATGATAAGAATACGAAACCTATACCCTCAAACTCTGACAACCCCGAGGATAAGATTGGGGAACTCACTTGTAAGTACTGTGGGAAGGACTATCCTCATAAAAAGAGCCTTAAAGATCATACCAAACGAGTTCACGAACTAGAAGGAAAGTTTCCGTGCCACATTTGCGGAAAGACTTTTGGTTTGCGGTATCGACATTTAAGACATCTAAACACTGTACATAGCGAGGTGGTGGATGCTGCCGTAAAATACACTTGTAGCTTTGACAACTGTGGAAAAGTGTTTCGAGAGAAGAATCTATTCGACAACCACGTAAGAATACACTTGCCACCACAACTCAGTTGTGAAATTTGTGGCAAGATGTTTCGGTTTAGAAAGCACCTCAACTCTCATCGAAGACGGCATGACAGTCAGGGAAAAAGAGAATTGGTTTGTCCCCACTGTTCCGCCAGATACAGTTTTCCTGACGACCTCAGACAACATATTCGCGTAAAGCATCTGGAGGGAGGGGGATCTACGACGAATAGACCAAGGTCAGCTAGGAAACCGAAACAACTCTTTTGTAGCCACTGTGGTAAGGAATTCACAGAAACGTACCGTCTAAACAGGCACATGAGTACAGTACACAAATCCAAAGAACATTCCAAGTATTCTTGCAGCTTTGAAGGCTGTGACAAAGTGTTTCCAGATAAGAGTATTTTGGAAAGGCATGAAGTGATGCATAAACCGCCGAGCCGTCCGTGTCACATTTGTGGGAGACTGTTTAAAAGAAGGGAGCATCTAAATGCTCACATTAGGCGACATGAGGTCAAAGGACAGAAAAACTTTTTCTGTGATCAATGTCCTTGTGCGTATGGTATGAAGGCAGATTTGCTGGCTCATCAAAAGCTCAAGCATCCAGAGGCAGTAGGGTACAAAGTGGAAGTGTACACTTGTCACCATTGTGGGGTGGTGAGATCGGATCAGAGAGCGTTACGAAGTCACATTCGAAGGGTGCATGAGAAAAAACGGATTTGCTGTGAGATTTGTGGCAAAATGATTCAAAATACGCACATGAGACATCATAAGGAGGCAATGCATAGTATTCATCGGGAAACGAAACCGCACAAGTGTAGCGTTTGTGGAAAGGGATTTTCCCGACGGGAGTATTTGAGAGGTCATAGGAAAACGCATTTGCCACTGGATCAGCAGCCAAGAAGGAGAAGGAGACCGGCGGTAGAAGAAAGAAGGGAGGATGGGGAAGGGGTTGAAGGGGAACGAACGCTAGGGAGGATTCTTGGACAGATTTTTGGGCCAGAAAGTTCATCGAATTAGTTAATGATTTTTACAGAATGTATATATATTTTACGCGCTCGCTTTTGTATAGTAAAATATACTGACATGCACAATTTATAATGAATATTTTATAAATATTACTGAAAAAAGTACTTGAATAAATTCTAAAAGAGATTCAGATATGTAACAGATTTGGAAAGATTAAATAATTCTTAAGTGAAGAAATATTAATTCATACTACAAGCCTTCACAACTAACAAAGTCCTTTGATCCCATGACCTGCACATGTACATCAATAATTCGTTTCAGTTTAAATTTTCTCCTCCAAAACTTTTCATGAAACAACTTTGTATTTTTTCTGGGTATGTTAAAGGAACATGCTGACAGAATAGCTCGTGTAATTTTACGATGAACTCTATTTTACACCAAAATGTGTGTATGATTTTTTAATTGGCTTGAGTTACAACCATTCGACAACTTGAAATTGTAGATTTTGTGACAAAATTTGAAATGTACAAAAGTAACATTTTGAACTTATTTAAGTCAAGTATGGCAAACACTGAGTTAACATAAAACAAATTCCACGAGAGTCTCGTCATTTCATTCTTTCGACATTCATTCCAGAGTCACCCTATTCCAACTCCGAAATGGCTTTAATTTCTGGAGGCATACTCCACACAATCAAACGGGCATTCCGAATAATTGACTTATTTTGGAGTCTCCCTTATAAGTGGTGTCCCAACGCCCAGTCTCTTGTACTATTACCAAAACGACGAGTACTGAACAAAATTCGCCTGATAATTGCATACACAAATTTTCTTTTAATTTTAGCCCAAATACTGTGGACTTGGAAATATAACAACATCCTGGTGAAAACCTATTGCATCATGAGTACCACAGTTTATGTGATGATGTTATCGGGCAGTCACCTCAACTACAAACATCCAGAATTTCTTGTAGGTCTGCTAAATAGCATGCTAAATTATGAAAGGCGTAGGTTGGGCAACGTGAGACACTTCATATGTACAGGTGCGAAATCATCCTCAAATAAATTTATAAAGTTTTTAATAATGTACAACGCAATTGGCATAATTTGGCCAATTCCCTACTTTTTCAACACAATTCTCAATCCCTGTCTACCAATATACGCGGGATCATTTCAACTGCTTGACCAGTGTAACGCCAAGGCTCAAGGATTTCCACCGGATATCGTAAATGTACAAATGGGACGAAAGATTTTAGTAGCTGCTATATCGTTTCTTAACTGGCAGTATCTTATGCCTGGAATGGCTGTGCATCTTTGTCTAATGTTGGTGCAAGGATGTTGCTTTCCTTTCTATATCCGAAGTTACGGAATGTAATGGTTGAAATATTAAATTAAAGCATAATAATTTTCATACACAAAATCTAAATCCAAAATGATACAGGATTCTAAAAACTTCTGTTTAGACAAGCTGGCAAATCTGCAATTGCGTCCAATTTAAAGCTTCATAAAATGACATTGACATTTCGAGAAATTCAATTGATGACGATAAATCATCGATACATAAACAGTAAATTCATTATAATTCCTTACATGGTGTCCGGAATAACTAGTGAAATAACTGCGCTTTACAATTGTATTGCGTTAAACTTGCCAACGCAAATGTTCATATTCTCAATGTGGACAGCACTTAACAACGCTTCAACATTCATTTTTGCGTATGGTTGTCTAGCGGACGTATTTAAAGCATCTTTGGAATCTCGCAGGCGGGTGGTTGCTAATGGAAATCTGATGAAAAGGAAGTGCTTTCGACAGTATGTTGCATCATGCCCTACTCTCAAGATAGCTTTCGGTGCAGGAAATTTTCTGGAGCCAGTTACTCCTCTGGTAACTCAACATTTTGTTATGAATCAAACAGTCAGTTTACTGTTGATGGGTTGAAATGAAATGCTCAACATAATATGCATAACCTTAACGTTTGTTTGTATTGCAAATATTATAATTTGAAAATTTATTTAAGCAATCTATAATGAACATTCATGATATTTATAATGCGTAATGAAAAATGCAAATTCCTTGAATAAAAAAATTCCCTGCGTGCATTCAAATTGTCGGCACAAATAAATACGTTATATGTATAATACGTTATGATCTTAATGTGTATTATCGTAGGTTTCTTGATATTTCACTTCAGGTAAAGCAGATCTCTCAGAAATAAAAAAATGAACGAATATCAAGCAAAATCAGACCACAACAAATGCATTAAAATGCAAAATCTTTCAAAAACAAGGTGTGCATGCAAGAACGAGAATAGACTCATGACTCCAGTCAACTCGCTTTTATACCCGAGCAGACCAATTAGGTACTCTATCAAATATTAAATACAATTGGCTATTGTATTAATTTTCAATTGTTCCTATTGTCTGGAACCCCTAAATCATTCTTGGAATCGAGCCAAAATATAGTTTTGCTTCTGACAAAGTTTTTAGTTCACCTTTGTCAAAACTACATTATGCCATGATATACTGTGCAATACACATTTAAATTGTTATTTTAAAAATTAAGCTAATAATAATACATGGTACTAGAAAAAGCGGCTGGACCCAAGAATTTTCTTTTTCGGTGAAACAAGATTTTGTTGGTTGCTATAATTCATAGCAATGACTGAACTATTAAACGCTTATATTTCAAAGCTTTATATTTTAGGGTATTATGTGACAATCGTACTATACAGTCGTGCCAACTGCTGTGCATGATGTATAGATTACACCGAATAGATGCATTTACAATGAAAATCAAGATACATCACAAAAGAGTATTACACAAAGTAGTATTTGCTGTTATATGCCATATTTATTATTTACTATATTTAGTGTGTAAAATTTATAAAAAGCGTTTGAAAAAACGATTTTGCTTTGAAATACAGCATGATGGTTTTTAACAGAAAAAACTAATGTCGCTGATTTCATTCATACATGCATTAACGGATTTCAATATAATATCTATTAATATCGACTATAATTTACAACAGTGTTTAATAATATCGCCATCTTTTTTCGAGTTAGTAAAGTAATAAATACAAACTTTTAAAAATCCAAAATATAGTAAGCATAATGCATTTAAACCTCATACAGGCTCCTAAATAAACGGATTTAGTTGATATGTGAAAATACAAGTACTTTTAAACAAGTTAATACTCGGAAATATTCGCATCAGCGAGAATTCCAAGATTTCATTTTGTACTTTGTACGTAAATTGCAATGAGTCTTATACCAGGTTTCCTAAAACACGGAGATAGTAGTAAAAAATGTAACACACATGATACCACGTAGAAATTATCGAAATGAATTTATAATGTTTAAACCATCAAATGAAAAATAGACAAATACATTTTAAAATTCGGCATTTTCGTAGTAAAAATTTATTTAATCTTTTACCATTTAATCATCATGGGTTTCGCTCAGGCAATTTTAAACGACTAATAATCTTGTTTCAATTCTAGATTATTCCAACTAAAAGAAAATACAAAATTAAAGTGAGATTTTGAATTACCAAAGTGTGACAATTTAAGCCACATGTATCTATTTAGGCACGTCTTCACATAGATTGTTTAAAAGTTCGTTGGGTGAAACATATTTAAGTCAGTTTGTTGCCTAATGGGTGAAAATTATTGTAGTGCAATTGACTTACGTTTATTGCATTGCTAGTTTTCCACCCAAATTTACCAGCTCTAAAACGGAACAAAGCAGCTAAATTACCGTCGTAGAAATTACTACAAGCAGATTATAGCAAAATGCGGGTAATTACATAGTTAAATATTAAATACTTCATAACATGCGCGTTTAATTTATTATTGCGTTTGAAATTTATTGCGTATTATCTAGAGGTCAGAATAGAATCTTACAATTACTTTTAGGGAAAAAATAACAGCCTTCTATTTGCCTTACAAATTAAGATTCTTTAGTGCAGTCTTCTATCCTAGCAGTTTTCAACATTCTGATATAAGAAAAATAAAATACAAGTTTAAATTTTATATGAATTATTTTATAGCGCTGGCTGGATTACCCTTTTTTCTCAAAAAGTTTTCAAACTTTTCTCGATATCCACAACATTAAATATAATGGCAGAAACTCTTCGGCTCAAGTGTGCTATCTGTGGAAAAGTCTTTGTCAATTGCCAGGATCTTAAGAAGCATCTATGGCTGCACGAAACCATAATAATATTTTCAAAACCTTTTCCATGTAGCAAATGTCCAAGACAATTTAGTACCAAAGATGGAGTAGCCGCACATGTTCAAATTGTTCACACAAATTCTGAGGACCAACTTTGTATTTATCAAGTGTAAAATACTAACAAATTTGTTAAATTTAATATATCCGAATGAATGCCTATAACTAATAAAAACAAATTATGAATACTCCAAATTATCAAGTATATTGGCTAAAAAACTGGCAGACAAACTTACAGTGAATTAAATCGTTACTAGGTAAAATCAATGCAGTTTATGTTTTATGTTATGTGGGATTGCTAATCATGCACTTCTGTACTTCTATCATATATCCACCAACACAATATACATTATATACCATTTTTATATTGCATAATTTCAAGAATAGCCATTTCAATAAACAAGTAAATATTCTAGTAAGCACATAATTATAATTTTACTCTCCTTCTCATTTTTATACCTGCATGCATCAATGTTGCATTTCTAACTGATAATCAGTTACTGATTATTGTATGCACAAGAAACCAATGCGTGTAGCGACTATAGATGCAAATAAGCTACATATAACGCATATAGTTCTGATAAGCGCATGACTGACTGACTACATAATATTCATATTCTCCTACAATTCAATAATAAAGCGTTGTTTGACTTAGCGCTAACTAACAAACTACCACCCAGCATCAGCATCATCAATTCATAGTTTATTCGAAAGTTTGCCACTTGTATTCAATATTGAAACATGCCTTTAACAAGTAAATAGCTGCTTAACGCCTTAATTATAGAAATTAATCATTAAATATTAGCACATGCTCCATATCCCAAAATCAAAAGTTTTCATGAATTCCATGATAATTTTTTATGCTTCCTTTATGCGTATGCATTTCCTATACTTCCTTTGTCTCAAATTGTCCAACTTTTGTCCGTTGCAGAAATACTTGCAAGCCTATTGCACCACAGTGCCTATCTATTAAGCAGAAAAGATGCTACGCATTCGTGTACACTTGCTGCCGCACAACAAGTTTAGCCAACACACAGCCTTCAGCTGATAAAAAGCCCACTACTGACTACTCTTGGCCATAACCTCAAGAAAGTAGGGCAGAGTTCCAAAAAAAAAGTTGACGAGTGAGGATTTTGTCTTAATTAATTAGCCAACAGCAAAATGGGGAAAACTGGACAATGACTTGACTAGGACGCTAAATAATTTACCCACTTATTTATTTAGTTTGACTTAAGTTGCTCCATTTATTCTCTCGGTGATTCCGTTTCCCGTACAGTTTTAAATGGCCTGTTAAATTTAGTGTGAATTCTAAGTCTCTCCGCTTGGGTTAAGGCAGCTTGTCCAGGTGCTCAAGGGCCTTAATCTTTACTGATCTCATTTATTTCTTCAAGAAAGCTCTCTTTTACCGCACCACAATCTCTTGTAAATTTGCTGAGGAAATTTGCTATTTTTCGGAGGCTGATTGCATTTAAACTTGTGATAATGTTCAGTTCAGTTTGATATTCTGATTTTTCTGTAAATTGTGTCGATAGTCTTGTGTCCATTGAGTTTGTCTTTATAGTCAGAAATAGTTAAGTAATTTGTGACGACGCGAGTTTAACATGGCGTCTACCAGTAGTAGTCAAGGCAGTTCATGTTCCAGTTCCAGCTCAAGTTCTGGTCTCAGTTTGACTAAAAGTGAGAATGGTCATTTTCCTGTGGAGGAACACATTGTGATTAAACCGGAGCCTGAAAAGGTGGTTAATGGACATTGCCGGGCGCTTAGACGACGACGTAGACCAGCTCCACTGAAAAAAGCACAACCCCGAGCTTGTACACCACCGCCACCACCGGAGGAGGAGGAGGAGGAATGTCCAAGAGCTGTTACTCCTTCAACACCACCTCCCAAAGTGGGAAAGGAGGATGACAAACTAATGATGATGGTCAAGAGCCCACCCACTCCGCATAAAATTCAAAGTCTGGATGAGAAAAGTCTAAGACTGGACGAAAATTATTTGGCCTTTTCACCCACCAAGCCTGCTTCAAAGAGTTACATTAGTGCCAGCATAAATGCCAAGCCGTTGAATAGTACTCTGCAGAATAAAACGTAAGCTTTATAAACTTTCCTGTTGTTTTTCAATTTAGTAAAATTTATAGAAAGCAACATTATTAATCTGTAATCTATTTTCAGGGTAAAGTTCCTGGATGGGGAGACCCGAAAGAAGGATAAGCCTTCTTTAGACGCTGGTCCTGGAAAGAAGGAAGGTCGAAAGGGTACAAGGTTGAATGGCACCACCCCCAAATTGACTGACTATTTCGTGCAGCGTAGGAGTAACCGTAAAACTCAGGAAACCATTCAAGCCGAAAAGCATCAATTGCTGGTTAAAGCAATTGTGGAAGGACACCAAGATGGACTAACGGTAATTAATTGTTGTGTATGTTATTTGCATGCATTATTGTGGTGCAATGCTGTGTTTGATCAAATTTTCAAACCTAATTTGCTTGAAACTTGTAGGTCAAATCGTTTAACGGAAAAGGACGTGGAGTAGTAGCCACTAAACCATTTCTCCGACACGAGTTTGTGGTGGAGTACGCTGGCGAGTTACTAACCAGTGTAGAAGCTCGGAAAAGGGAAGCCAAGTACGCTAAGGACACTGGGACTGGTTGTTATATGTATTATTTCCAGTATAATAATCAACAGTATTGGTAAGATATTTTGTTACTTAAAAATATTGACATTAATTTTGTTTTAAGTTGTTTCTTAACTAATGGTTGTGTCGTTTCATAAATTTGATAGTGTGGATGCTACCAAGGAAAGTGATCGTTTGGGAAGACTTGTAAACCACAGCAGGAATGGAAACTTGGTCACAAAAGTGGTTGAAGTTAAGGGTAACCCAAGGCTGATTCTAATTGCTAAAAGGGATATCGACATTGACGAGGAACTTTGCTATGACTACGGGGATCGTAGTCGGGAAGCTCTCGAGCATCATCCCTGGTTGGCGAATTGAATTTATATTCGCGCAGTTTGTTTATCTGATATTACTTTTTTTGTACTCCTTTCGCTATTCACAAAACATGTTCATAGATTAATTTAGTTTTAATGAAAAGGCACCTCTCACTCTCACGCTTGTGTAAATACATTGTTATAGGATAAGTTATAGTAAACCTTACGACGACTTTTGCTACAATAAAGCACAAACCCAACGACTAGAATAACTACAAAGTGGTCTTAAAAATAAAAATGGTTTTGGTCAATGAGTATGGCCTTACACGGTAATTATAATGAGCTTCTTGCGTCCTGAACGTGTACGCTGTTGTTCGTAAAAATATCAGTTTGAATTTAACTAGTTAAGTTAATGAAAGGAATTATACAGGTTGACTAATGAATATATTGATGAGTAATGAGTAGGATGACAAAATCATTAAAAAGGAAAGTATTTATGGTTCCGTGGTAAAAATGGAGTGGTATCTTCTAGCGGATAATTGCATTTATCTTTTTGTAGTCGACTGCCAAATTCACTCCTATTATATCGCGATAATCATGTATGATTTCTGATCGAGAAGCCATATTATATTTTCCCAAAATTAATGATACGATTATGATAAGAAACTGTTGACGAGTATACCATAAAACTGATTGAACAAAGGTATGCAGTGAGTAAGAATGAGAAATTCATTCACATTTTATTTATCTTGTTTTTTATTATTTCGTATTTTTTGTACAAAATATATGTAACTTCCGTATACTGTATACCATACTGTTGTAAACATAGCGGAATAAACTAAATCTACAGTGTAAGCATAATAAATCGATTTTGGTAAAAAATCTTAAAACGTGATTAAGCACACTGACTTGAACACACAATTTTGTAGTACATTAGCAATAGGTTTGTAGAAATGAAGATTCATCTTAATCTCAAGATACGTCGGCATGTTGTCATGGTCATTGTCATTCATGACGATATTCTGCTGGGCATAGACTATTAATATCATGAATTTATGAAACACATTTTAGATCTTAAAATTGTTTATTGCAATTTATAAAACGTCAAACAATTCAGGATTCAGGTTATTCTAAATCTCTTAAATTAAACAAATTTTCTAAGCATACATTACTTTAGCCTCCAACTTCCTACTTGTGTTGTAGTATCAAGAAGTTTACTGTACTTAAGTAAGCTTTCCAACGTTTCTAAGGAACTTTCTGCTGTTGCATGACAATCATTACTATCATTTCTAGATTTGTTACTTAGAAACACTTCAAGATTCGAAGCACTTTCTTTCATTAGCTTTTGTACAAATGGCAAACTATTCCAAATGGAAAAAGTCCAAGTGAAAACGAAAGGATGGACCATAAGGATTTTACAATGCTTCAGTTTTACTTGAGCCCTATGGTTACACTTATAATATTTTAGGGCAACTTCATCAGTCTCCTTTTCCATTTCACTGTTCCTAGTTGCATTACTTCTCCTGTGGTGCATCCGGAGACCTATAAAGTCTCCATGGGTCATTTTAGTTGATGTGGTGGAATCACTCCAAAGATGTTTTACATTATACACTTCCCCATCTTTGGTATTCAAAATCCACTTGTCATCTGCCAGCGTTTTTCCGTAAAATTCCAGAAAGCCTTGAAAAAGTGTCAGAACACTTAAAACAAACTCTTTACTGGTATGATCCTCCTGAAGTGGTAAATTTGGATTCTCCATTTTCCGCATAGATTTCCATTCTTGGGTGTATTCAGGGTCTGCGTGGAAACCAATATCAATTCCCATAAAGGGTTCAGGTAACTCGGTATGTGGTCTTTGCTGAATATCTCGCACACTGGGAATGATTCCCTTCAGACACAAAAAGTGTATCACTAGCCATTCCGTTGTTAACGGTTCAGGCAAGCTCAAGTGCCTATTTATACTCCCAAAATCAAAATCCCCAAATTGTACTGCATTTATTTTACACCAGTAAAATACCATTGAGATTAGGGAGTGAACCCGAGCATCAAATGTGCACATGTACTCCAACAAACGACAGAGTTGTACTTCCACAATAAATTGTTTGTACGGGGTCAGCATAAAAGTAATTTGGCGTTTTTTGTAATGGTAGAGTCCCAATTCACCCTGAAACTGACATTTGGTACTCTTCAAGGCTTGCAAAATAGCAAAATCCCGCTGACCTTCGGTACTGCTCAAAACTTGTTGAATAATGTCATCCCCTAGCTCACCAAAGTTGGAATTTGGTCTGTTGCTGTAAACGAAGAAGAATACTCTCTTTTCGTCTCTGTTAAAGTCTAACTTGAGGTGAAAGTGACTGAAAAGCCCGACCTCAATACTGGGATCCGTTTTACGGAAAAGTGTTTCTAAATCCCGTTTCAACTCCAGAATACTGTTATACTTGTCCTCTGGAACTTTTACGGATTGACATGCTTTCTGGAACTGATCTTGGATGGATTCCTCCTTATCCATAGGACATTCAAGAGATAGAGCTTCCATTGTCAAGTTGTTGCAGGGATCAGTGTCATTGGAATTCAAGATTTGTTCCAGAGCCTCTTGTACTTCTTCCTCCTCATTTTCACTATTTTCTGAATTATCAACCACTGTGTTGGCAGCTTCTATCAGCCTTTCCTCACAGAACAAAGCAGCAATTTTCTGAGCATCCTTTTTCTTTAAAGCATTTCCAAAATCTAACAGCGGAGGTTTATACTCCCGACCATTAATAGTGACTGAACAGGACCAGAACTTTTTAGAAGGCAGAAGTACAAAGTTTTCAACAAACGTAAACTGATACTTTGGAACTGACCATCCACATTTTCTGGCATAAGTATTTAGAGTAGCAATGGCCAAGTTGGGTTCACTTCTCGACAACGGTATCCTGGGCTTATCCTTCTTTACTTTTTTCCTCGACCGTTCCTGATTCTCATAATCATCTTTTTTAACTTCATTGACTTCATTTTCTGGTTGGTTGCCGTTCAGTTGGAGGGTTTCCAAACGCCGTTTTATCCCACATAACTGTCTCTCTACCAAACTCGCCATTAAGTTGGACTTTGGTGGTAACATGGCACTCCCTAAAATCGATAATTACACAAGTGTCTTAAAAGAAGAACTGGTTAACTAAAAACTAGTCGATAAAATAGGTGATGACTTACATTCCAAATCTCGTACGTTTGTAGCCAACTTTATCTGCACCCGTTCATCGTCAATCCGAAACTCCAAGTTCTGGACTCTGGAGAGTAAGCGTTTCACTTGTTCGCTTGAAAAGATAACAGATAATTAACATTTTAAACTTAGGAAAATATTTTAATCAAGTTTACTATAAACTTACAATGATCCAAGTTGGATAATGGCCAAACAGGGTCGTTCCTCCCAGCAGATAAAGTCAGTAACGCAGTTATCCTCACCCCTGGACAAATACTGGATGATCTTTTGTGCTCCTTCACTTTCCCCCGTCATTGGAAAGCTGGAGAAGATGTTCAGATAACGCCCCTTGGCCTTCGACCCGACACCTAGGCCACTCAATATCTCCACACATTTCCGCCTTGCCACAAGTTGATGTGGGTCGGTTGTCAAGTGTTGAAGCCAGTCGGGTTTGGAGCGGAAGTTTCCCTTGCACAGGATACAATGCTGGGGATATGTTGATCCTGGCATGATTTTGATTTAAGTAGTTAGTTTTAATTAAAGGAATTAAGAAGAAGTGAATCGGAATCTGCTATAAGCGCAGAACACGTGTTGACTCACGAAGTTCATCGTGTGAACAGCTGTCATAGACTCTTTGTTGGTCAACAGTGGGGCAATATGAAATGTGGATGCGACTCATGTATGGTTGGAGTTGGAGTCGATGAAGTGTAGAAATCGGTTTTTGGGGGTTTCTGAAATTTCTGAAAAGTTTGTTTCTTAAGGATTGAAAGATATGATAAAATTATGACCTTTGTTCAAATAAAATATAAAAACCTTTAAAATAAGGTTATTACTAGGTTAATGCTTCATATAAATAACAATACAACATAATATTATGTCAAGCAATCAACTTGATTGAACCAAGTCTTCGACTCAAAGACTTCGAGACGTGCTTTTTTAATGCCTTCTTTTTATGACTTTAAGCGGATAGCGCTGCGCTGGTGGATACGGAGACAATAGAAGAATTAACTTACTTTTAAAGCCAAAATCAAGTATGAATTGTTCTTGTTATATTCTTTTACATATAGAAATTGTCAGCCATTCATTAATAAAATTGATTCTCTGTTATTGCGAAATGCTGGTGTATCAAATCAAAGAGAGCTCTGATTTAGACATAAAAGTTTTCAGTAAATTTCAAATAAATCTTTAAGATTTATAAAACGAAACAAAGCAGTTTTTGTATTAAAGGAGCTTTCATTGCAGTCACTAGACTTACTAGTACTTTGTTTTAGTATTGTGGTAGTTAAACATGGACGCTTATATAATTTCTAGTAAAAATTTAGCTTGTCTTTTGCATATATTAGTTGTGCTTAGTACATTTGCATTAGCAAGTGACTTTACAAAAGAAAGCAAAGAACACTACCCCTCACGGTATACACTTTCTCCGGTTTACTTGAGATACTTGGAGAATTTAGAAGATCGTATTTATGGCATACTCAAAAGAAAAATTTCCACAGTAAATGACACAGAACACATACCGCTAACTGTGCACAGGTATTTAATAAAATCTATGTTTTAATTCATTTTTTACATTAACAAAAGCATAAAGATTGGTCATAGTTATATTTCAGAATACGAAAATGCAGTGCAAGTACATAAAAGACTAGTACATTTGCATGCCACCGAAAAGGATTTCTGGTCAAGGAGTGATTACGTGGTTGCATTCAACCCAATTCTGTCCTTTCAAATGATCACACGCTATATCAAGTACTTCCAGAACTTGACAATATCCAGTTTTTTGCCTCCCGGTAAGATGCTAGATTATGTATTCTTTGAAATATTCGGGTATATTTACTAATAAGCTTTGAAATGGTTTTAAAGATACAATTAAGCCTGCACTGCATCCGGGAACAAACGAAAGAGACGATGCTTTCGGTGCTATACTATGGCTGCAGTACATTTATGATATAGACGCACATAAAGTGAGAATATTTGGATTTTTTCAGAAAATCCGAATTATTAATGTATTATAAAATTAAGTATCTTAATGTTGCCAAAATGTTTTATACAGTTGGCAAACGGAAAATTTTCTCCCAACACATATCTGTCGGCACAAGAATGTTTTGATTTGGGAGCGTTTGCAAAAATGTTAAACTGTTTTATTCTTGCTTTCCAATGGTTTGATGTGACATTGCAAAAGCTTCAACTTAGCAACGATGAAGGTAACGAATCTGAAATGAAGCTTCTAAAACAAAACACACTTGACTTTATTAAGGAAACAACACACCAGGTTTGTTTATGGGGTGCAATGAAACACTTAAAGCATAAATGAGCTCATATGAATTTATATAAACTATTACATCATTTTTCTGTGTTCGTTGCACAGCATAATACATTTTTGGAGAATTATCCCGATGGTGATAAATTTAGTTTTGCCGTACCAATCCACTTCACAAGTTACTCGGATATTGCTCACCTTTCCAATCGAAAACTTGTTGTTGATAGGCTGACGGGAACGTTTCCGGACAAAGAGCATCTAAATTACTACAAAGCTACTGAAGCCAACCTGTTGGCACTTTGTAATGGAGAGCATTTGTTACCTAATACCAAAGACAAAACCTATTTAAAATGCCACCTGGATACGTCCAGACATACATACTGGAAAATAAACCCTCTGAAAATAGAAGTGCTTAATAAAAACCCTGACATTGTGCAAATCTACGACATTTTCAACGACGAATGGACCGGCTACATAAGAAACCTGACCTATTTCAAGTTGGAAAGACCTGCGATAAAGCAGCGTGACACTCTTAGAACGGCTGCGTATGCATGGCTCAGGGATGAAGATATTTCGGCAAAACCTATCATAAAAACTATGGAGTTTATTACTGGGTTAAATGTTGCAGGAGCAGAAGCATCTGAAATGCTTCAGGTTGCTGCATATGCATCTGGAGCACTTGTCGAACCACATCATGATTCGGTCAATATCTAGTTTGAATTGTTAATATTTGCAAAAACATGCAATAGAAATAATGTGCATGTTTTTTCTTTAGTATGGACTAAGCAAACCGGAAATCATAACGGACAAAGGGGATCGCGTTACAACCTTTCTAGTTTACGTATGTTGAGAATATAGACTCGCAAATTGGTATGTATAAAGTAATTTTATCTTTTGACATACAAATTTTAGCTAAATGACGTTCAGGAAGGCGGTCGTACTGCTTTTCCTTTGTTGGGAGTATCAGTTGAGCCTGTGAAAAATTCTGCTGTTTATTGGTATACGAACCTTAAAAACGGACAGGTTGATGAAATGACGCTTCATACAGCTTGTCCAGTTATTAAAGGAGAGAAATGGAGTAAGAACCAAAACAATATAAAAAAAACTAGGGATTATATGTTTAATGTCACTAATTTATAATTGTTTATTATGTTACTTGCATCATTATTTTAGTTGCGACAAAATGGACACACATTGGCCAAAACTTTTTCAAGAGACCATGCGGAATTACTCCCACTGAATAATATATTTTGAAATCGAACAGCTTGGAATATTAGTGTTAAATTTTTATATGAATAAATTGTTATGTGAATATTTTCCTCTTTTTATCCCTGATCTATTGCATGTTGCAGCAATTCATGAATCTGCTATTAAAATGTTAAAAGTTATCGATATCAATATCGTGACACCAAACCTTTGTTATTGCATGACCACATTTCATGTATGGCCTTGAACCATACTACCGAAACGGAAACACAACAACGACATGTATGCATTCATAATTCGCTTTTTTTGGCAATCATTCTTTCCAATAAAGACCAAATAAGAAATTTTTGCATATATTACCTAAGTACGTCAGCACTATGTCAATTACTAGAATAATTAGTAATATAATCTTAGGGTTAATAAAAACATTGTTTTTATTGCCATTTATTAATGGTCGTAGTCATATTATATCAAATAGAAACAATAATATAGTTAACGTGCCAGTTGTACCGGAAATATATTTGAATACCTTCCGAGAAATCGATTCATATCAGAAAACCCCAGCAGACGAAAAGTTTCGTCATTTTCCACAATTTTCAAATGATTTTGTTTCCAAGAACGGAAACACTTGGATTATTAGTGCGGAAACAAGAGAAGTTATTTTTTCTTGTGTGTCTTCTAATCCAATTAGTTGGACGTTTCCAGAGCCCAGTCAACTCTCAAGTTTAAAATTTTTCCAAATTGACTCAACCGAAACAAGGAAATCCATTTTTACCCCAGAATCCGTTCGACCCGAGGGGTTCTATTTTCGAATTAACTTGAGAATTAATTTTGCTGCACTAGACTTTTTTAGTGTCAATGTTACGTGCAGTAATGATGTGCGACATTTGTCTAGCAGCATTCATATATTTTTGCAAGGTAAGTTGTCCATATATCTGCCCAGACTTTTCAAATATTTAAAAAAATGTTTTTACATCAATCAGGCAAGAAACCTATTGAAAGAGAAGGAGAAACCATTCAGATTTCTGCAAAACATGCTTTTCAATTTGGAAGGGGATTAATACCTTCTCTCATCCTTCCTTGTCGACCATCATCTCCCAATATAACAGTTTTACTTGAGAGGTACTATTTATCACGTTGGCAGCCAGCACCAGCTACTCACAGTCATCAATCCCAACGTCCCAAACTAGTTCCAGTTTTCCGTTGGCAACCAATGAATGTAGGAAGGGATCTAAGCTTCGATCCCAAAACGGGATTTTCACTAAATCGCAATTTTCTTCAAGACCGAATATTTGGCGTTTACCGATGTTCTGTTGTCTTTGAGGACACCGACGCACCAACTGGCGTTGGCATTGGCAATACCGTTGATTTGAATGTAACCAAGGAATCAATAAATGAGGTGGAGTCTGTTAAGGTGCCCTTCGTTTCTAAATCCGATATTTATGCAAAAGCAAGCGTAACCATAAATCAGTTCCGGTACCCTGGAACTAATGTCCTGTATTGGAAAATTACTTGTTGCACCGGAATTGAAAACGTGCTTCCAAAACTTTACACTTGGCATTGTCAAACTCCGTTGCGATGCCAAATTTTGAAAGAGGTGTTTATGGAAAATGTTGAAAGGGATTTGCATCAACTTCCTATGGACATGCGGTTAAGACAAGGAAGCCCTGTTGAAAATACTACCGACTGTGTAGCCGGTACATTGTATGGTGCCAGTCAGGTAGTGGCGTGTGAAGGGGAATATGTGCACTTTGCGGAACAGTATTTTCGAATGTTTCATCCGTTGGCTGGCATGCCAGTTGAAAACAGATCCGAACTTATAGAAAATGATGACAGTTTAGAAAACCATCAAATGTTACCTTTAAAGGATCGCCATTCCACAACGCTAACTACTTGTATGTATGAAAATGTTTACGTATTTCACCTTTTACTGTCCAAATTGTTACATTTTAAAATATATTGTTTGTTTCAGATGACACAAAGAACAAGAAACGTACTCATGAATCCAGAAAAAAGCTAATACTACACGTGTCCCGTTTAATACACCTACCCCTCCTACCACCGAACCACCCCCTCCCACTATTCCCCATCCCATTACACAAACTGTACCCCCCCTATCCCTACGTTCTCCTCCCTGTCTCTCAAACCCTCCCACCATCCACCATGTCCCCCAATCTCCCTCCCACTATTCCACATCTCGCTCCCCCCAACACCTCCCTTTGTATCGACTGCATCACCAACATATCAATGGTGTCCACACACCAATAAAACAAACATCCTTCCCCCCACCAAGCCTCCACCCCTCTAATGCCCCCATTCCCCCCAACCAATTAGCCCCACAGTCATCACCTCCTTCCTAACAAACCACCACTCCATGTTTAACACCCATCCCGCCTCAGCCGCCTCACCCTCAACATGCCCATTCTCACCAAAATTAATCCCATAAATTATTCTCCTTATTACTCCCCACCTCCCATGCGAACTCTAATATATAATGCAGCCATAAATTCCACCCCTCTTAAAAATCCCCTAATTACCCCTCCACACCCTCATAAAGCCACTACAAAACGGTGTCTCCCTCCAAATACGCCCCCTCTGTTCTTCCCCAGATATACTACACCAAGGTGCTCACAGTGCACTCCAACAACACCAGCCCAACTAACTGAACACTATTCCCAATACCACACAGACAAAACACCTATCATAAAAGCTGCAAACAAAATACAGCCAAGACCAAAATACAGAAAAAAACAAATCGTACCCTCCTCCCCCTAACTCCCTTCACCCCCCCCCATCTACCCTACCCACCCTTTTACCCCTCCTTTCCCAATCGCCAACGAAAACACAACTTCCCCACATTGTCATCCCTGCCCTCACGAGTGATAAAATGCATTGCGACAAATATTAATGGAACAGCAACCCGCACAATATATGTATTTGTTAAAGGTACTAAATCAACTATATTGATATCCATTTTAAAAAATTTTTATCTGATAACATAATGATATTTTTCTATAGAAAAACCTGGCATTGCATTACCAATCATTTTGGGCATTTTGGGTGTTCTGTCTGTTGCAAGCATTGGTCTAGCAATATATTACTGGCGCACAAAAAGGATTATACGTACTATCGAAAGTATTCTCCAATGAAACTTTGGTATTTGGTTCATGTTGAAATATTTCTAAAGCATTCAATATTCCTTTGTACGATACTGCAATTTACATTATTTTGTTATTATAAGATGTTTGCGTGAGAATTCCAAAATTAGCTGCTTAAATCGCGTGCAATAAATCAATTTGTGAGCGATCTTTATTTGGCTCTTATATTTATTGAAAAGGATTTGAATAAAATTTATTACAATTTAAAAACTATTCGAAGGTCGACACGAAAGCACAGAACGTCTATCGTACCATTGCTTTAGTCCTAACCCAACAAGAACTAGGCTCAATATTCCTACGAGACTTAGTGATATCGGCAACGCCACACTCGGTTTTTCTGAAAACAATAATGTTGTAATAAGAATTATCATAATTCAATTCTATTCGAAAAATCAGAATTTTTAAGCAAAAATTCTTACCTATTACAAATATATGTACAGTTCTGGTAACCGTCGAGTTAGCATTCTTTGCAATGCATTCAACCTTGCCTTGATGTCCATGTTGTATAGACGAGAAATCAAATCTAATTTTCATCTTATGTTTCTCCTTGTCAACATCAACAGATTCGTCTGATGCTTTAGATGACCCTTGTTTTAAAGTACTTTTCTGTGTTTTCCATGGAATAACCTGTTTCTTTCCGTCCCTTAAGACGGTCATTATTGGAGTGGGCAAACCTTGAATAATTGTGCAACGCACCTCATTATTCTTCCCTCCCAAATAAAAGTAAACCGTTTCTTCCTCTGGTTCCGAAAACAGTGGAGGAACACTGGGTAAAACTTTTACCGTTTTTGAAACTTTATCCCACTTACTGCTTCCCAACGGAGGCATCCAACAGTCCACTGAGCTCATTCCCTTTGTAGCTGTGATTGTTTTGGCAAAAACATATTCCATATTTTGTGGACCTCCTCTAAAAATTGAGTCGCCCCCACTAAGATAAAATATTTTTAGTAGCATCCTGTTTTGAGAACTTGCAGTATCGTCGTCATCCCCAGTTTCTAATACAGTCTTTGATCCATTCTGCCAATTGAGTCGGAGATGAGGTCCCTTTGCATAAAAGATTTTTGCACCAACACATAAAAACATCAATGGTTCTCCTTCGTAATATACATCTCGGTCGTACTCCAAAACAGTAACGGAGATTCTTTTTAAGTTATCACGAATTCTCCCTATTACTGATTGCAGAGCCAAAGCATTGTCAATTGCAGTGTTATCAAGAGGTTTCTTTTCCTTGTGCTGAAAAACTATTGGAGGACCTACTTTTGCTGTAGTGGTTTGAAAAACCAAGGTATCATTAACACGACGACCAACAAACATCATAATTTTCTGACTAAGCGGGGTCACTGTTGTCGCTGGAGTGTCTGTAAAAAATATCATGTTTGTTATAAATAACTCATAACTACAATATATTTTGTACATATATATATTTGGAAAACTTTTGTAAGTTAATAGACTCACATTCAGTTAAGGATACACCTAGTTCAGCTTTTGTGGTGTTATCACTTGGGAATCGCTTATTTCGATTAGCCACTGGTCCTACGCTCAACGGGCTAAATACGTTGTTATACTGCTGTATAAAATTTACATTTTCACCTTTGCAAATTACAAATGCACTGGGAGAGAACATCCATGTTTTAGCACATCCTCTTTGATTGGCCTTTTTGGGTAGGGGCGTTTGTGGTAAAAGTCTTATGGGTTTTGCAGCTTTTGTTCTCATTTCAAATTGTTGGAATGTGCCAGGAATAGCTTGTTTCTGCAGCTCACATTGCAGGGGAGTATAACAGTTTTGTGTAAATAAAATGGGGGGCTTTTCTGGTACACCGGAACAACATGAAACGAGAGTTTGGGCCCAAGCCTTGCTGTAGTGGTGTTTATTTTTAATTTTAATCTTAATTTTCTTGTTTGGTGGTAAGGCTGGTTGAGAGTTTTCAAAATCAACGGATGCAGTTCCGCGTAAAATTGATATAGGTTGAAAATTGAGATCTTCGCCTGTATTGGTGTTTGATGAGGAAACGTTGAAGAAAACATAGTTATTTTTGTCAGGTACTTCAATACTTTGCAAATTCTTGTCATCGCTGTCCGTGACAACAGAGCATCTGAAAATGGCGAATGCACGACCAATCTTTAAATTATTAATGTCTGGAAGAGTGAAACCGATTTTTGGATCAAATGGCATGTTTGTAACAGGTTTCCATTCCTGTTTGGTAGGATTTTCTATTTCTAGAAGTACGTTCAAGTCAGGGGATGAAGGTCGACAAGGTATGGTCAATGGAAGTACTTGATTAGGGGCTGGTAGGGTGTAGGTAACATTTAATGTTTCTCCAACTTGTTCTAGTTCGTTTTTGCCTACAGATTAAAATATATTTAATATTTTGCAAGAAAAATCCTATACGTGATTTCTAAAGATTTTAAATAATAATTACTTACCGTCCATATAAACATAAATACTGGACTGATGCTCAGGGTGAATTTCCAGTGACTTGCAAGTCAAATTTGTACTTAAAAACTCCATCCGCTGTAGCTGAATTATAAGCAAACTCTGAAATTGAGCATTGAATGGCTCTTGTACATCGGACGAGAAGGCAGAGGTTCGATAGTCTGCCGTCATTAACCCAAACAGCGATTTATACGGAAGATTCTAAAGCAGGATTTGTTGCCAAATTTTTGGAAATTTGAATGATTTAAAATTAAATAGAAATAAGAAATATTAGAAAGTTGTTTACCTCTTTAAAAGGAAACGTCCATGTAATCGGATAGCCTGCCTTACAGCTAAATACAACCTCGTTAATTCCGTCGGAGACAATATAGTCAGTGCCATTTTTTGAAATTAAGTCATTCTGGAACTGGTTCTTGAAAAGAAAGTTTTGATCTGGTTCTGTAACTCGTAACCTATCAACTTCTACGTAACCAGCTAAAGCTATTTCAGGAGGATTTTTATTGCTGTTTGAAATAGGTAGTTTTATTGATAAGCCACAACTTGCAAAATGGCATATATATAACAAGTATAGCCATTTAAGTAATGAGTTTGCACTCATTGTTTTTATGGAAATTATACAAATTTCTACAACTTTTTTGTCTATTGTATAGAATTTTGTAATGGAAGCATTTCGTATTCTTTAGAGCATTGAAAAATTGAAAACATAGAGTGTCTGTAAGTTAAGTAAAATCTAAAAATGGTCAGTCAGATGACGGAAATGACGTAGTAAAAGTAAATCATGAAAAGCTGTAATTTGTAACGTCTGTTTAATATCATGCGATTGAAGATTGTCATGATCAAATCGATTCTAGTATAAATTCAATTTTTTACATTGTTTGAGAAACAGGCACGAGTAGTTGTATCCACGTCAACAGCATGAATATTTGGTTAGACTAGAATATCTTGTCGTTTTGCGTGTAAAATAAGATTTATAAATTCTGGTATGCGTGCGATTAGGTAAACCAATGATGAATTCGCTAAAAGTTTATCATAATCATTAGCAAAGTAGCAAAAAATAATGTATATTATATATAACATTTATAAGCGGCGTTTATTTAAAGCATGATTTTTAAGTACGTATTTGTTTACATATAAATGTTCTTAGAAAATTTAAATCCCATCAAGTGAAATATGTAGACTCCTTTAAGCTGAAAACTCTTACATTTCAAAATTTACATTAGACTCTACAAGTTTTGATTGATTCATCATTGATTTAGGATATTTAGGAATAAATGCAGCTACAAATTTTACACTAGGTTTACTACTAAAAAAGAAAGCATTGCACTCATATGAAATCTGAGCAACTCTAAACGTTTGGCAAGTTTCTTTCTCTATAATCCATCCCAACAGTCCTTGCCACTGCCATGCTAAGCCGGTGATTTGACTCAAGATGTTTCTTCAAATGGCGCTGCAATTTAAAATAATGTATTTAAAATGAGTAAACCGAAAGTGTAAAACAACTATTCTTTGATGTTTGTACCTTTTTATAAAACTTAGTCCGACAAAATATGCACGGGTAAGCTTCTACAATTGACGTATGCAAGGATGGCGAAGTGTAAGTAGATGCTTCGGGTCTGTGAAGATTAGCTGTTAATAATGGGCTGGTGGTACGGTTGGCAATATCAAATATATTTCCTCTTGCGATGATATTGGAAAAAGATGTCTTCATACTATTGTCATTTGTAACTTCATTTTCTCGCACACTTTTCTCTTGAGTACAGACGGTGGCTCCAGCCGAATAATTAGATGATTCTTGCACCTCTTTCTCCATCTTTATTTCTGTGGAATTTTCTGTCATGGGTTTTTCTTCTAAAGAAACTGGCATTCTAACGCGTTCCAACTTAATACAAGCTTTATACAACTTGATGTCCTGTATATTTGGATTGAATCGGTTTGTAATGAATTTATCTTCATCGTTGTTATTCGTACTATATTTGCGGGCTCTTAAAACCACAGGATGTTTCATGTCGTGTGAGAAATGTCTTCCGGTTTTGTGAATGCCAGTTTTTGTATGCTGATACAAGGCAGCATGAAATCCAAAATTTTTGTCACAGGAGAAGCAGTTATAAGGTCGCTCTTTTGTATGAGTTGTCATATGATTTTCAAAAATATGTCGTCTCCGAAACAATTTATCGCAGAAAATACAGGTAGTTGCATTCTTCCCAAAAGATGTTTTCCCAGAACTGACGTTTCTTTTTGTTTCTCGTGCCAAGTTTAGCTTATTACAAATTAGCACTTTAGCATTAGCAGCCTTTTTTCTTTTAAATTCTGGTAGTTTCCGAATTTCATTTCTTTTCAAATTAAATCTGACTCTCTTCAATGTTTTACATGAAGCTTTCGAAACTTTTGTTCCAAGAAAATTGTTTAGTAGATTTCCAGAGCGACCATGAACTTTAATACGATGAGCGAATAAGCCCGAGTTAAAAGAAAAGTTTGCATCGCACTGTGTACATTGGTAAGGACGTTCGTTGGAATGATAATTAATGTGTTGCTTTAAATAATCCTTATTCGAGCAAGTCTTACTGCAAAATAGACAAACTGTGTCATTATATTTTCTTAAAATCTTCTGTTGAGACATATTTGCTCAAATTTACACAATAATTTTAGTCAGTGAAGAATATTTTCTCAGTAGAGAAATAAATGAAGTATTGCACTTTTCTACTACATTATGGGTTTTGAAAACCTTTTTTTATTATCGTTTTCTAAGTTGTTTTATAATCAATTGAAGAAGTAATTTGAAAGATCAAAGCTAAAATGAGTTGTGAACAGTGTGCTTGATGTAGTTGAACATGAGAGAGATATAAAAGTTGAACTTGTTGTTTAATAAAACATGTGTGTGCCTATCTCACACTATGCCGAATCTTCTGATAAAACTTGCTACATTATTACATGATTGGAGAAGACCAGTAGACAGTGGATGTGGGAGTGCGACGGAAAACAAATTCGATTACTTCAACGAGCTTGGTATTCAAGCTTTTAGCTAAATAAGAAAAATGAAATAAATATAAGATACGTGGATTTAATATATAGCAACAGAATAAACAAGATGCTCACAAATGTACCTATTAATCTATCAAGCAAGCTTTGGCACTTCCAGTCTAGAATTACAGAGGTTTTTGAAACAGATGCAGTAAATTCGGTCTGGATGTCTCTTATCTCTTTGACAACTATCCTCTGGGACGCTGTTGTTATACGACTGGTAATAACACGATCGGTGTGTGACAGTGGGATCTCCTTCATTCCACGCAACTTCTTGGCATGCACTCACAAGACCATTTTGCTCATAACATTCTGTGCTTTCTCCCAAACCTTCTGAAGTGCATTTTCCATCATAGCACTCGTTCTTGTAGCAAGTCACTTCAAGAAATAAAATCTTAAGTAATTACAATTACAAAACTACTTAGACAGCGATATTTTTTTCAAATTTTTTATTTAACAATGACGTATAACAACTTACAGGATTTGGAGTTTTGAAATAAGGTTATTAGCAATACAGCAATGATGACAGGAACATTTGAATTTAACGACATGGTTAGGAAACTATTTTTACTAGAATTATTCACTTCTATTTCTACAATATTATTTTCACGAACAAAAGTTATTGGTTGCAAAACACTTTATGATCTGCATTGTTTACACTAAATTGGTTATTAATCATGCCAAGGCTGTAGTGATGTTGATAATATGACAATTGATAAAATATACTTCTACGGCATCACTACCATTTTATGTTATGATAAAACAGTAAAATTGGAATCCAGTAGGTTGTATTTTATTGAACATTGCAATACGAGAATTTATACTAAACAATAAACTTTCAGAATTGTATATAAAATTTTATATACAATTCTGTATATTTTATATTGTATATTATTTTATATACAATATTATAGAACATGATATATATGGTATATTTCACAAAAATATAATCACGTGAGATTTAATGCTGTATACAATTCTTCATGAGCATTAAGGTTAATTACACCTTGATCTGAATTTTCTCCTAAATAACAACTTTTATATTCTTCTGCTTCTAAAGTTGTCGACTGGTAGCTGAGCAGTTTCTTTAGTTTAGTAAATGTTGGCCTTTTGTCTGGATTAATATCCCAGCACTTAAGCATTATCATGTATATTCCATCGACATTATATTTTGGCTCGTCCAATCTTAACCCTTTTTCTAAGCGAGAGGGAAAGTTTCCTTCCCAATTCAAACCAGGATAAGGTAGGTCGCCTAGTGTGAATGCTTCCCAGAGTGTAATACCAAACGCCCAAACGTCTGTCTTTTCATTAAAAACAAGCTTTCTTAGTGATTCTGGAGCCATCCAACGCCAAGGAAGGGGTTCTTGATTATGTTGTTTTACATAGTTGGTGTAATTGTATAAGCGTTTTGATAGCCCGAAATCCGCAATTTTAGCGGTTTTGCTGGAGTCCAATAAAATATTTCGCGTTGCAAGATCAGCATGAACCAGCTAATAGGTAGGATTATAAAATGAAACCTCAAATCTCAGATTTATTTACAAGTTTGTGTGAACTAGAAATCAAAATTCAGAGTATATATACTTACATGTTTCATGGCTAAAAATTCCATTCCATCTGCTATTTGAATTGCCCATCTTTTGAGATCAGGAATAAATTTTGCATTTAAATTCCCATTCATCATTATTGTTGAATGTAATTCACTCAAATGTTGATGTAAAGAACCATTCGTGCACAATTCCAAAAAGAGAAGAACGTGTCCTGTTCTTAGTTTCTCTGTGTAGGCGCCAACTAAAGCCACAATGTGTTCGTGCTTATCAATATAAGTCAGTAACTTAATTTCAGAAAGAAGTCCTTTAATTGCAAGTTTATTTTCATGAAGAGATCTCCCTTTTCCTGAAACAGTTTTTATCATTTTTACAGCTACTTGTTCCTCCTTGTTATCCCGTTTGACAGTTCCCATGCATACTTTACAAAATTCTCCAGTACCAAGGCACTTCGTTGTATCTATAGACGAATATTAATATGCAACTTTGAGAATTTATTTATTTATTTATTGCACATTCGCGACAGAATCCTTTAAATGAGTATAAAGGTAGTTATTTCTGCCACTACATTTACATGCGCATAATTTGCGCATGTGCATGCGGATTTGTGCGCATAGTTTTATTGTAAATATTAAACCAACGTATTTACCGATTTTAAAAGAAGAGGGTGGTATCTCATATACAATTTTATCATAGCTTAGTGTTGTTGCAACATTTTCGCCAATAAAACCTTCAGTAGTATAGTCATTTGCTCCTTTAAAGAACGCATTGATTTCTGGTTCCGTGAAAAATTGATGTTTGTTTCTGTATCGATGTACGAGAAACGTAAATATAGTCCCAAGTACTAGAATCGCAAGTAAAACTCCAGCTACATATACTGGCCAGTTTAAGGTAGAATCATGTCTTGGGAACCGAAAATTGGTGGTTCTGTTTGTTGATCCATTTAAATGTTGTTCGCCAACTATAATTAAAATACGTGAAGAAATATTTTTAAACATTCAGAGTTTGTGAATCATTTTTATTAGTTGTACCGTTGCGTTGACAATCGGTTTTGTTCAAAAGTTCTTCTGGACAGTTAACAGAACGAAATTCAGCAAATGGATTTTTAGCACTTTTAAACCAACTAAAACGCCACAGACATCTGTAGTATTATATGATTTTAATAAAATTATTCAATATTTCAAAAGTTTTCATTTGAATGTAATGTTGATTTTTTAAAAGTAGCAATACCCAGCGCGAATTTCATTTGGAAGCTGTTGACATTCGTTTTCACTCTTTACACCTCCGTACCGTTCACCCCATCCACTTCCGCTTGCTCCCCACTGAGGTTTACATCCGTTAAATGTACCCACTCCTGCACCAGGAATCTGTAGGTTGAAAAAGTTTTCATCTAGCCAGCCAACCGTGTTAATCACCTGAAGAATCATCCTTTTTCCAGCAACAGATTCGGTTGTAAATGTTAGCTCATAGCAGGCACAACACCAGTTTACCTCATGTTGACCCTGAATATGGGCTGCAGTGAAGCCATAAGATAATGTGTCATTGACTGCCCACGGTGTATGGAAATTGCATGCAAATGCATCTAAATTGCATTTTGTAAGAAAAATTACTTAAACTTTTTTTACAAAATGTTTATGTAACCCTGTATTTGAATAATATTTCGTTTTAATAAAATACTAATAATTGGAAAAGCATAACGTTTATGCCTTAACCTGAGCTTACCTCCTCCATCACAACCATTTTGTTCATCATTTCCTTTCGTAGTCCATCCGTCAATAGCACATGATAAGACTGGTGCGCTTACGAGAGCTCTCCCATCCCACGCACAACTAGGCTGTTATATAAACATGGGCAATGCAACGATTTGTGTATATTCAGGAAGTTTTTAATAATTTATAAATTATATAGCACTTACTTTGCAACAATCCCAATATCCAGTTGTTTTTGTAAGTTTGCTAAAGACAAAATCATTGATAGTCAGTAAAACAAGCAGTAAGTCGTTTGCAATAATCATATTATCCAATTTATATGATAACTTAGATATTTCCTGGTTTTATGAACTGTAGAGATTATATTATAAGTTTCTCGCTTCCGTAAAATTGGAAACGTTTCTATAAAATAAATTTAAAAGCGTCGTTTAATCTAGTGATGACCACTACCTAGAAAATTAAATTACACAAATGTTGGTTCATTGCATACATAAAACATAACAGTTACATCATCTCTTCACCTAAATAATTAGTCATTTTGGATCTAGATCGTTTGTCGCATTTAGTGTCCCATTCTATAATGCGCTTCAAAACGGGCTACAGTCATTTCACTTAAACAGAAAAATTTTTTAATTTTAAAATACATTAATTCTTTGAACTAATTAGGTGTAGTAATTAAGGCGTTCTTTGAGTTGTCGTATAAATAGAAGTCAATGGAAACAAAACGTTTACGAGTTCAATTGAATCTTATAAATATTCAACGCTTTTGTAATGAATATGTTCAAACTACAAAAGCAATGACTGATAATTGTGGTGGGTTATGTTCAGTTACTCCGATTGTTGATATATTCCACAGGTAGTACCATGAACATCATTTTTACTAGTTAAGTGCGCAACACTATTTAAGTTTATTCATTAGCGCATAAAATCTGTAAGGGAATGAAGTAAATTCGGACAAGACCGAACTCATGCATAAGTCGACACAAATGCAGTATCCAAGTTGCGTTAGCGTAAAATTGAATGGTAAGCCAACTGAATTGAAAGGTAACTGAAAGAAAGTTAGAATTACCAAATTTAACATTCATTATTAAGAGTTACTAACACAACGCACCCAAAATACAAATATAGATAAGCACGACAAGATCGTGAAGTAGCTTACACATTTGTCACATTTCAATGCCGCAATATTTTACAATCATGGTGAGTCATGATTGTTTTAGTATTGTAAGAGTATATTCGCACTATGGGGACGTAAAACTCAAACAAATTGCAAATAAAACGCCATAACACCTATTTATGCACACTTTAATAAATAAATGAAATTGTCGTTCATGATTTTTAAAATTTAAAAGCATATAATGTATAACATAGACAAGAACATGTACAAACATCAGTTTTTGTATACAAGAATCTAACAGAAACCTGCCAGAAAATGTCACTAAGGATGAATCATGGCTTAAAACTAGTTAAACCACTAAGAACACTGCAATCGTAAGCAAGATAAATATTTAATAAGTTTAGGAACTACTTGGCAGTATAATAAGAACCATATCTGGTAAATATTTATAGTTCCATTTCAAGTTGCAATTAGAGTACATTTCGGCAATTGAGTTTACAATAGCTTCTTATGTTCAATGAAATGTTCTAATACTTCATAAGTGCTTTATTTTGCTTTTGCTGACACAGTGACTTCATCTGCGCTTTATGTTAAGAACTAATTTTTAAAATTTCGTAATTCCAAACACTTTAATCTGCTCATTAGCAAATCTTTCAAGTCAGTGAATGTTGGCCTTTTTTCTGGATTAATATCCCAACATTTTAGCATTATCACGTATATTCCATCGAGATTGTGTTTTGGCTCTTCCAATCTTAACCCTTTTTCTAAGCGAGAGGGAAAGTTTCCTTCCCAATTCAAACCAGGATATGGAAGGTCGCCTAATGTGTACATTTCCCAGAGTGTAATACCAAACGCCCAAACGTCCGTCTTTTCATTGAACACAAGCCTTCTTAAACACTCTGGAGCCATCCAACGCCAAGGAAGTGGTTCCTGATTCTGCTGTTTTGCATAACTGGTGTAGTTGTATAGACGTTTTGACAACCCAAAATCACCGATTTTAGCGGTTTTGGTAGAGTCCAGCAGTATATTTCTTGCTGCAAGATCAGCATGAACCAGCTACATTATAAGCATAATATTAGAACAACATCAAAGTTCAGACTTTGTGTTATAGAAATACACCATTTAATACTTAATTACATGTTTCTTGGTTAAGAACTCCATTCCGTCCGCAATTTGTACTGCCCAAGTATTCAGATCAGCAAAAATGCATTTATTTTCACACTCGTCTCCGTTTGCACTCAAGGTTCTAATGTACTTTTTATTTGACTTTGATTGGCTCAAATTATGCAAATACTTGTGCAAGGAGCCTGCCTTACACAACTCCAAAAAGATTAACACATGTCCGGCACTCAATTTCTCTGTATAAGCTCCTACAAGACTTACAATATGCTCGTGCTTGCCGATATAAGCCAACAATTTAATTTCAGAAAGCAAACCGTTTAACGCAGTTTTATTTTCGCGAAAGGAACCGCCGCCTCTGGAAACTGCTTTGATCATTTTGACAGCAACTTGTTCTTCTCTATTATCCCGCTTGACAGTTCCTATACAAACTTTGCCAAATTCTCCAACACCAATGCATTCCATCATATCTAAATTTGCGCAAAAGCATGTTACAATAATTTTGATAATATAATAATTACATATGCATTAGCTAATCACAATGGAAATATATTCTTACCCACTTTAAACTTCGTACGTGATATTTCATACAATTCTTTATTGTATTTTAGTTTTGTTGCTACATTTTCTCCGCCAACAGCTTGTTGGCCGCAATATTCATGCTCTCCTTTAAAAAACGCATCAATCTCAGGTTTTGTTACAACTATGTGCTTATTTCGGTATCGATATATCAGAAATGTAGGAATGGTCACAACAATTATAATTGCTAGTGGAATTGCAATCCAATACACTAGCCGGTTTATAATACGATTTTCATGCTGAATTACTGCCCGAATCTTGGTGGTTTGATTTGGGGATCCATTAAAATATTGCATTTTAGCTATAGTATTTTTAAAATATATATATACTGCTTGCCTGCTAGTAAGTTATAATTGGTACATTGCGGATAGATTTTTTGTCTAATTTTACCATCTCGTTTGCACTGCGTCTTGTTCAAAAGTTCTTCGGGGCAAATAACCGGTCGAAATTTTGCAAATGGATTTTTAGTACCCTTGAACCATTTAAAATGCCAGTAACACCTAAAATTGTCAAAATTCATAAATCGAATTCTATCTTATGTTGAATTGATAGTAAAAATTTGAATCATTCCGATACCCAGAACGGATTTCGTTTGGAAGCTGTTGACACCCAGTTTCATTCATAACCCCTAAGTACCGATCACCCCAACCACTATCACTTATTCCCCATTGCCGTTTACATGCATTGCTTGCACCAACACCTTCCCCAGGAATCAGCAAATTGAAAAAGGTTTCGTCTGGCCAGCCTGCCGTGTTTGTTATTTGAACAATCATCTTTTTCCCAACTACAGGGTCTGAAATAAATGTCAACTCGTAACAGGCACAGCACCAGTCCCATTCACCTTGACCCTGAACATGAGCTCCAGCAAAGCCGTATGATAGATTGTCATTGGCTGCCCATGGTATGTGAAAGTTACAAGCGAATGCATCTAAATTTTAA
>CM056169.1:23386970-23654409 GCA_029691765.1 Entomobrya proxima
ACATATATTATTAGCATTTAAAAGCTTAGACGCATTTTTTCAAATAACACATGTGCAAAAACTTTCAACGTGATTACTTCCACCTCCACCAGCGCAAACACTTGGTTCCTCACTTCCAACTCCATCGGTAGTCCAGCCGTCAATAGAGCATGATAAAACTGGAGAACTTACTGGAGCTTTTCCATTTAATGCACAACTAGGCTAATCATTGAGAAGTTGATAAAGATGACGATTTAGTTACAGAAACTATTAACCTTTGATAAAATAGCAAAGCGTACTTACTTTACAACAGTCCCAATAACCCGTTATTTTTGCAATTTCACCATAGGCAAACTTCTTGTAAATACACAATGCAAAAAGTGATAAAACTTTCTTCATATTTAGTTTTAACGAAGCAAAGTACTGTTGACCTATGTACAAAATGTGAGGTTTGCATGCCGTCTTTTCAAACCAAAATATAACTCACAATAATCAGTAAATTGACTTTGGACAACGCATGCCGAGTCTCATGTAATGCTGGTTTGTCACAGTAACAAGCATACACAAACAAACGGTGTTATGTATTCAATTTGCATGTGTGGCTTTTTCTTGAATGAGACATACATAACTGCTTACAAAAATTCTACGACATATTGAATACTTTTGTGTGTGCTTCAATGTATATCAGCTCCCATTTGTTTTAAAATTCAAATTATGAAATTTTCATAAACTCATAATAAATGTTATTTATGGTGCAATTAGCCACGTAGAATCAAGGTTTTCTAATGCCTATATAACGAAATGAATAGCAGAAAATTTACTCCCACTAAGAAATATTGTGTAGGTATTCACACAAAAAAGTAGTAAAAACGTAAACATATCTCGAGCTTGGCTGGAAAAACAAAATATCAAAGCTTTGTACTAATTCATAAAAGAAATTATGAAAATACTAAGATGTTGCTGCAAAATTATAACTATACTTTATTTATAGTGAACTTATACAACCGTTTACATTCGCAGAATATTTGCATATCACAGTTAAGTAGATATCATAGAAACGTGTTACCAATATATTTGGGTGTAAAATCTCTTTGATTTTGATCATAATCATTCATATTTTATATTTTGTGAATTTTAGAAAAGACTTAATTAAAAATGGTGAAAGTTATATAATATACCAAAATATACCTTTGGCTTACACTAGCTTACAGGCAGTCTAGGATCAGGGTACCAAACGGTCCCTTCAAAGGACCAAACGGTCCCATGCTCAAAGGGACCAAATGATCCCACCAGAGGACCAAACGGTCCCACCAGACGGACCAAACGGTCCCATGGAAATTCAATGGGACCAAACGGTCCCAGTAAAAAAAGAAAACTATTGTAAATGCAAAATCACATACCATAAGACAATTTCGTGTGTCTCTGCGGTGTGTCTTTTGTGCCGTCCGGTCTAATGCATTTTTCTCAGAGATGGCTAATCCGATTTCCACCAAATTTGGTATACAACCTCTAGAGAACCTCGTACGGTACCCTTTTGAATTTCAAGTCAATTGGTCGACTCTAAAGGTCAGAGGTGGATCAGCATTTTTACATAAGACCTATTTCATGCGGTACATGATTTGATGCAACGGTACCCTTTGAAAGTTAAATTTTAACAAATGGACATCATAATCTTAATCATGGTAAAAATGGACTTAAGCTCATGTGCCACATCAAATAGATCGAATGTAAAAATATATAAGACCACTGGTGACCTCTGACCTTTGGAGTTGACGTATTGACCTGAAATTCAACAGGATTCTGTCCCAGGTGTCCTATGTATACCACTTTTGGTGGAAATCCGATTAGCCATTTTAGAACCATTGGTTTCATTAAATACAAATCAGTTTGTAGAATAACAATTTTTACGAGTCGAAGACACTCTAGTTCTGATAAACGTTTGATGGGACCGTTTGGTCCCACGAAAGGGACCGTTTGGTCCCAGCAAGGGACCATTTGGTCCAATTTAAAGATAATTGCTAATTAAACGGTCAAGACAATTAAAATTTCAAGGTTTTATATTTTCATTAATTAAACTAGAGCGTTTCTGAATTTTGTGTGCATTTGATTAATTAAATTCATTTCTTAACACGTTAAAAATTAGCATTTTTAATTATTTTCATATAATTATTTATATCTCAAAAAAGCCACGGTGAAAATTCGATATGCCACGGTAGAAAATTTTGTTTTTCAGCGTTCTTTCTATTTCAATTTTAAAAAGTCCGTAAAACGGTGACACGTTCCGTAAACGAGATTATTTTGAAATTCGCTAATTTTTCGGAAATTATCTGGGATTATTTGGTCCTTTCAGGGGACTGTTTGATCCCACAGGGGACCGTTTGGTCCCTTCATGGGACCGTTCGGTCCTTCTGGTGGGACCATTTGGTCCTTTTGGGCATGGGACCGTTTGGTCCTTTGAAGGGACCGTTTGGTACCCTGATCCTAGACTGACAGGATTGCAGTTATTTTTTCAGATTTGCGAACAAAATATTAAAAATAGTCCTTATGAACTATGCTGACATTTTTCCTAAAGGAAATGTGATTGCATTCGCAAGAATAAGTCACTTAAAGTTGTAAAAAAAAGTTCAATACATTGCCACCCAAATATATTTAGGTATTAGTATAAAAGTAACTTGTAATTATTTTTACCATAATGGCAAGATTACATTTTGCAAACACAATTTTTCCAAAGCAGATTTTTAATAATGGAGTGAAAATTTTCTCGTTAACATTTGCTGAAAAAAGTATTGCCTCAAGAAATTTTGTCTACTTTTTTGCAAAATTTTGCAGCTGGAGCTAGGTAATTTTAAGTGCACAACACAACCAGCTTAATACATAACTAAGACAAAATTGATTTTTGTACTTCTACGTCAATACGATACTAATGCAAGCTTGATAAAATATAATATACAACTTAATTTCTGTTTATCAAGTTGTAAATAACCAAAAAATATTTTAGCAAACAGTTAAAGATGTTGTGGAGCAAAATATTTCCCATACCGGGAATCGAACCCGGGCCTGCTGGGTGAAAGCCAGCTATCCTAGCCACTAGACCATATGGGAGAGAATGAATTTATATTGTAAAAAAGTTTAAGTGGACCAGTTTGATGAGAACATACAGAATTAAAGTGCTATGGATATAAGCAGTATTATGCAGCTTAGAGTATTGTTATCTCCGCTACTCTTTAATATGTACGCTGTTTATGTCATTGCGTGTTGCATTTTGATCGAATCCACTAGATATTCTCAAAATATATGGACCCCAAATTTAATATAATTTAGCGATGCTTTATTATTACAAAGTGTAAAACTACATTGCATAAATGATATAAAACACGATGTACGTAGGTATGGTGTGAATAAATAGAATAGAATGTATTTTTAAGTGTTAAATACATAGTTTCACTGTCTACAGTCTGATATTCTAACCTAACCATAACACTCTACGCAGAAGTTTTCAAATAGTCCATGAAAAATTGTTAGCCAATAATAAAGAAACCGAATTAAAAACAAAATAAAATATTAACAAAGCTATCTAAATGGATACAGACTTACATTTTCAAACAATTATTTCTTATCAAATAAAACAATTTATTTGCCATTACAAATTTCCACGTAATTGGACTTTAGATCCTTATCTCCCCATCCCCAGTAAAGTTCAGTTATGTCTTCATTATTTTGATTATCCTCACTTGTGTTTTGTCCGTTGTATAAACCAGCTGGGTCTAGCATAGTTTTATGCTGACTTGGCATTCAATGCGAGCCGTCGCCAGTTCGAATTATTCGATTTACTAGAACTTTATGAGAGACTGTTTTCAAGTCATATGCCCATCCAATCCAGGCAAAAAAGTCTATGATTATTGTAGACAAATTCCACTTCCAACCCAGCTCAGATGCTTTATAGTCCCATGGAAATGTGTGGTGGTAATTATGCCAGCCTTCACCAACTATTATATGAATACGAATAAATGCTTGAACTAGTCTTTAATAATACATATATTTTATGTCAGAAGTATGTTAACGTACCGGCATATATTGAAACCCATTTGTTGTCTGTGGGCTGAATATTTCTGCATAATCACAGAAAATGGGGAAAATTTTAATAGAATTTAGCATTATTATTGTATTTTTTGCAATAATTTGTCATACTTGTCATATGGCTTATCGCCCCACATATGAGCAACACTGTTAACGCAGGACACAGCGTTTAATGAAACGGAAAAAGTTGCCATGTTCCAAAGTAAAACATGAAACAATGACATTTCAGGAAATAACCAACGGCAATGGCTTATTGGAAGTAAAAAGGCAAACAGAAAGCTTAGCTGATAATAATATTTGCTTTGAAATCGCACTACTGGATCAGCAATCAGATCAGACATGTCTATAGTCTTTAGCTTTTCTTCGCATTTTGGATGTCTAGGTTGCAATAACCAACCCACATGACAAAACCAAAATCCTCGGAGGGAGTTATGTGGATCGGCGTCCATATCCGTGTACTATAGATTATAAAATATCTTACAATTTATATGAAAACTTCATTTTTTCATGTTTAGTGAACACGAATATTTGACTCTTTTAATAATTGCAAATACCTTGTGATGAACACGATGTTCCTAAAATAAATATATAACGTTCGTTCAAAAATAAAAATAAACGTTTACGTGAGATACAATAAAAACAACTTTTGCTTACCATACACCATTTAAAAATAGGATTATGAAACGATGTGGTTTGCCAAATCATTAAAATAATTTGCAGCGGAAGTTTTGCCTTGAATGCTCTATGTGTCCAGTATCCTATATATTTAATAAAGTTAATGTGATGCCTGACATTGTTATATGTAAAATTAACATTACCACTTAGAGTCTTTTATCCTAAAAATATTTGCGTTCTCTACGACACCGGTTTGGAAACAAAATAATATTATTTTCCCTTTTACCAAACTTGCTTTTGCTGAAATCGAAGATTCCATTGCCGGGGATAATGGTCCAGACATTTCATATATTTACACAGTTTTGGTACCAAATCTCCAGGTTGATGTTGTTTTTTGGCAAGTATTGTTTTAAATTTCATTTTTCAATTCCAAACAAGTGTATTTTTTAAACGTACGTCAAACATTTAAGAAAGAAAACATTCACAGTTCAATGTTAATTTTAGATATCAAAATTATTTCTGTGGAATAATCGTCCTAAAAAAGCTACAAAATCAAAATCAAATAGTAAGACATTTGAAGAACAAAACGTACGATGGCTTCCAATTGTCACACCTAGTCCACCAATATACGTATAAAAGGCACCTAATAAACGAGTATTGAACCATATAAATATGTTTTAATTTATTAGCATATAGTTTGTGAAATGCAGCAGAATTATGAGTGAAGTTTTTAAACGTGAAAGTATAAAAATATATACCTACCCAGCAAAAACGTTGCTACAGGAACATGACCAAACGGTGTCAAATAAAAAATGTAGTATAAACCACAGGGATGAATTAAAGCCAAGATCACTATCCACCAAATATGAGGTTCAAGTCCAAAGGGTTTATCAAATTTTGTAAACTCTTCGGGTAAATCATTTTTGGAAACGACATTTTGAGATATTTTTGTTTGATTGCTTAATGCCATGTTTAAAAGTGTTGACCAATGGAAATCAGAAGGAAACATGCACAAGTTTGGGAATTCCAATCAATCGTTTCCAACTTTTAGCACAACCAACACCGCTACTCTTTAGCAAAGCTGAGAAAGAAATACGAATTTAATTAATGTATTCGGTGGTTACATAGGTATTCACAGTGTGTGTTTTTTGTATTGAGTTATATTTTTAGCATATATTTCAATCAAAACCCATAATTTATTTATATTCTTTATCTTGCGCGCGACTAATCAAGTCTAGCCATTGTTACTATAAAACGCCATGAAATAATTCAAGGTATTTAATAATTTTATAAATGCATTAATGGGTTGTGTGCTTTTTTCGTAATTTTACCTTAATACTATAAACATTTTAGAATGTTGTCATTTTTTTAGTAATAGAATTTGCATGTTGTTGCCTTGTCCTAAAATTTGAAGGTGTTTGTGTATTTTACTGTACTATTGTTTTCCAGAAACAGTAATCAGAATGAGCTCTTCGACAAGAAGAGACAAAGCATACATTCTCGAACGTCATGCAGTAGTGACCAGTGTATTCTTGTTAATATTGATAAATCACTATTGCCCTCCCAGAATATGATAATAACACGTTGCAGAACGTCTAGTTTATTAGGCATGGTACTTAGTCAGTACTACTGAATACTTTTTCTGTAATACAGATTTTATACGTACTTGCTTTAAAACTTAACTAATCCTAATCTGCAAAATAATCATAAAAATAGATTTAAAGGACGCTTCATAATAACAATGGTAATTTAGTTTTGCGTTTCCCATCATAAAATAACAATGGAAGTTCTTTGCTGAAATGGTCACAAGTAATGTCTGAGATAATGTGGTGGAGTTAGTTAGAGTCCAAATCTAATTAAAAATGCAAACTTTTAACTTTGAGTTTTAACTTTGACTTTCAGTAAAATTTTACAGAAACAATTGAAATGAGTATTTAGGTAGTACTTTGTGAATCAGCTAACAGAACCCGAAAAGTAGAATTTATAGAAGTACATTTGTAACAATTCTCTTGGCATACCGTTGTCATTGACGCAAATTTTTTAACTCTCGTATAAAGAAATAGGTACTTTGTTTTGAAAATAAAATCAACCTACCAACATGATATATAAGTCATAAAAATAATAACATAACATAATGTAAACCAATCAAGTTGGTCCCGATCGATGTAGGTTTTAACCTAATTTCTCAACTTTTGCTAATTTTATTGTGCATACCTGGGTCAGATTTGCAACGGCGTCGAAATTTGCAATAATTGTGTCCTAGTTGTAGGAAAGGATTTAAAAAGCAAGCACGTAGTGTTTTGATGCATCTAAAAGGTTGATGACTAGAGAGGACATCATGGAATTATGAAATGCATAATAAAACGGCGCCGAAGTAGGTACATGAAAAAAAACATTAAAAGGCGCCGCAAGGAACAAAAGAAAATGTGACCTACAGCTACAGCTTGTTATTCTAACAGCTTGAAATGCCAGCGAGAAATGTTTTGTTGTATTTTTTCTCAAAATCTACTTTAGGTACTCTTATATTTTCCCGGTTTAATATCTTCTTGGAATAAGCGTTTTTTTCTCTTGCAAGTTGTCAGAGCCAGAAGCCGTAAGTAATAGGCAAAGATAAAACTTTATACAAATCTTCGATTTTTTACATCTATCTATGGAGATGAACTAGGAATTGGAATGAGATCAGGAATTTAGGTTTTATATTGTCCTGCACAAATTATTCTGTATACAACTTGGTGCTGTTAGAGTTGTAGTAACCTTACATAATATTACCAAGAAAATTCTATCATGTAAAGTAAGGAACATGTAAATAGCGTACAAAGACGCGTCTTTTCATGATGTTTTTGCTTCCAAAGTTACGTGAGCTTTTAAAGGAAGCTTAAATAATCACTGCTTAGTAAAAAGCAAACTTTTTATTTACAAAACTACACAACGATATACAATAATTATCAAGATGACTTCTTCAATCAAAACAAATTATATATAGTCTCCAAGAGTTTGCTCATAAAATATTATGAGTATATTTTCTTTTTATTGTTGTTTTAGCTGTAATTTATTCATGAATCATGTATTTTTACTTTGTTGCGCTTAGAATAGAATTCATTCGGAATTCAGAATATCAGTATCAGGAAGTTCTGTGCGATAGTGATATTTGGCAATTGGATATTTTATTATGCCACGGGTGACGAACCGACAAAGTGACAAAGTATATTTATAAGTTTACTCTTGATACGACAATGTTACTGCAACAACTTCATTGGAGACAAATTACTTTTCTTTTGATTCTTTCTGGCAACTATTTTGGCACAGTAGCTCCAATGCAAACTCTATACTCTGGTTTATTCTTTTGCATTTATTATTTATACAGTTTTTAGTATACAGCTGAGCCCTTCTCATTTCTCATGTGCTTTTAGCACGGATGTTTGGGTTTCATATAATTTGATATTTTATACAGAAAGTTTCTACGTTCTATTATTATACTGAGACTTGACTTCCAAAAGCTTGCAAAAATGTGGAGTTTCATTTGGCTAGATTGCCAGAGATATTTCAGCATGCTGGTAGGTACATAAGTGAAAGTATTGTTTGTGGTATAAAATCAAGATTACCTATATAACTCTACACAAGCACACAGGTTCTTTTGAGATGTAGAAAATAGTAGGTACGTCAACCGTTTAGTCTACAATGCACACATGCTATTTGATTCCTAGCGAAAAGAAGAAAAAGCAACTTCCGGGACAAAACATGTTAACGCGTATCCCCCACTTGAATAGCCTGCCTTTATTCCTATTGACTTCCCAAAGACAATGTACCACTGCTATACGAACATCTCACCTCTTCACATTTCTGCAAGGTTATAGAACAAGGGAGAAAAACTAGTTTGTAGTTGATATTGCAATTCATTTTTTTTCAGTTTTTGCGTAAGAATTAGTAATTTCTCCTTCTTCTAAGTTTGCAAGTTAGGAGTTTGTCTATATTCTGTCAAAATATCGTTTAGCAAGAGTTCATCCGCATGTACATTTTTTCAAAATTCAAATGTCAAAATTTCTTATCTGCGCTCAGGTAGATATGATAAAGCACATTTAAAAGTCCAAAGAAAAAGGAAAGGTGCAAGTGAGCCAAAATGGTGTTGTAAGTACTTAATATTTTTGTTGAAATAGTGTGCTGAGCTGATGGTGTGATGATATATAGTAAATAGCGTGTGTTTAAGGTTTCCCTTTCTTTTCTGGTACACCAACATGCACGGTTTGATTCTTAAAGTTTTAGAAATGTGGAGTCGAGTGAAATAGAATTAAATTGTCCTGTGCTAGTGCTGGACAAAGGAATGTGTGACGTTAGCAAGTTAGTATTTAGGTTCTGGTTCTGAGCACGGGACATACAAAGCACCAAACATCACACACCCACATCTACCGTCCACATGGCATGAATGGGAATAGTCATAGTCCATCCACATTGTGTTATGCTGTTTGGTCCTATTTTTGTGTGAATTTCTAAAGGACTATGCCGCTATGTATGACCTTCCAAGATTTGTTCGTTTCCCTTTGTTGCAGTTTGGTGACCTGAATGTCACACTGTCCATTTGTCGTTAGTCAACTTGTTTTCCATGAATGAAAATTAATTTGGGGCTGGTATGCACCTGGGTGCATTAATTTAGCGGAATGATTCCAACAACACTGTTGGATCCTCTGAAGAGCATCCTCGTGTTCAACCGCAGACGTATCTACATTGACAATGTCGTTTTTCGAATGCACTACGTATGGACTGTCACTCTACTTGTGTCATCGGCCATTTTGGTCTCATCTAAAATGTACATTGGGGATCCCATAAACTGCATGGCCAGTCAAGACCTAAAGGACATTGTTAAACAGTATTGCTACATTCATTCCACATTTACACGGGGACGCTTTGAAAAGGGATCATGGATCTACGAACCCGGTAAAACACAATCAGTCTTCTGAATATTGTAACCTTGTAACGAAATTTAACGGAAATTGTAACTTTGTCTAATTTGTTTAGCAAAAGACACTGAGATTTACCCAGGGGTGCGACCAGGTCTAATCGAAGATCGTGTAACAGTTCATTCGTATTATCAATGGGTGTGGTGCGTACTCAGCTTGCAAGCTATTGTCTTCTTTTTCCCTCACGTAATCTTTCAAATAAATTTCTACAGAAAATTAAGATTCTAGGTTAGCGTCTTATCTATGGAAATTTCTTTTTCCTTTTAGTGGACTTGGGAAAAGCTAGAAAGAGGCACAACTATGATGCTCGTAGGTGATCTCAATTTACCCATGTTGGCAGGTAATGGTAACGTGGAAATAGTTCACGACCAAGTTTTCATGACCAAAAGAGAAATATGTTCATGTTTTTGTTAATTGATAGATGAAAAGAAACTGAAGCAACGCCGTAAAATTTTGATGTATCTCCGTCGCAACCGGGGTCATCACCAGCGATACGCTTTGTACTACGCTTTGTCGGAGGTGGGCAACCTGATCAACATAATAGTCCAACTTGTTCTCACAGACTACTTTCTTGACCACGCTTTCTCCACCTACGGATTCAAAGTGTTTCAGCTTACTAATCAGCGTCCCTACGAAAGAGATGACTCGTTAGCTCGCGTATTTCCCACTGTAACTGCTTGCCGAATGGCCACTGGCGGTGTGGCTTTTGGTAGGGTGCAACATGACATCCTCTGCATCCTTCCCATCAACATACTCAACGAAAAGCTGTACATTGTTATGTGGTTCTGGTTTTTGTTTGTTTTGGTAGCCAGTGTTCTGGCATTGTTTTACCGGCTTGCAACGTTGTATAGCGAATTCAGAATTTACATGATTCAGCGGAAGTTGCGCGAAAGGGACCAACGAGTCAGTGTTGCTCATATTTGTTACTACAACAATTACGGCGAGTGGTTCCTTCTTTACAATCTGAGCCGGAATATGGACACAGTAACATTTGGTGACCTTATTGAGGATATATACCAGGCTTTTCGTAAGTGGGATACGCATAAGGTACCCGAGGAGGAAATGGCATTAGATGTTCCCCCACCCAGTCGTGCCCCTAGCCGTGCACCTAGCCCCATTCCTATGAAAAAAGACTTTCTGCATGTATGACAATTACCGTACAACGGACATCATCAAATTGTAATCAACAAGGAGTTGATGCAATGGGAGGAGGAGAAAACATACCAATTTATATGAAAAGGCCACTTGCAAATTGAAATGACTTATTTGCGTTTTGTTTGGATATAATTTAGAAATTGTTGTCACCACAAAAGACAAAAGTGCCTAATATTATTGTTGACAAGCACACATGTTTTGCGTTATATCATATTCTTTTTACTTGTAATAATTTCTACATAAACAAATAAAAACTTATTTTTTATTCTGACAATTAATAAGTGCATGTGTATTAATGCTGCTTCTTTTGCATATACAAAAAAGGAAATCATTAGTTTGTCAAGATTAATAAGAGACAGTCAACGTCACCAAATGCCACGACACAATGAAATACCGGAATTGGAAAGTTAAAATCCAAAAGTTTAATTGAAATAAAAATTACAACTCGATTATGGGTTAAGAACACGTTACGGCAATTAGTATTTATATAGTTTACAAGGGATCTAAAACAGTATAAACATTTTCTTGTGCTTTTGATTGAAATTCCTCTAAACTTTCTCCTAAGAAATCTTTTTTTAAATTCACTTGTTCTAAACCAGTTAATCGGTTCTCGAGCAATTCTTTTAATTTAGTAAATGTCGGTCTTCTCTTGGGATCGTTTTCCCAGCATTTTAGCATTATCACGTATATTCCATCGAGATTATATTTTGGCTCGTCCAATCTTAACCCTTTTTCTAAGCGTGAGGGAAAGTTTCCTTCCCAATTCAAACCAGGATATGGAAGGTCGCCTAACGTGTACATTTCCCAGAGTGTTACCCCAAACGCCCAAATGTCTGTCTTTTCATTAAAAATAAGCTTTCTTAGTGATTCTGGAGCCATCCAACGCCAAGGAAGTGGTTCTTGGTTTTGCTGCTTTACATAATTTGTATAATCATATAGACGTCTTGACAACCCAAAATCCGCAATTTTAGCCGTTTTATTTGAGGTTAACAAAACATTTCTTGTTGCGAGATCAGCATGTACGAGCTGAAATTAAAAAGTCTAAGGTTAAAAATAAAAACATCTAAAGTAACACAAACTGAACTGCCTGTTTTATGACCTTGGAATGCATAATGTGCAGTTTACTTTATGCACCTTTCACACTTACACGTTTTATGGCTAAAAATTCCATTCCATCAGCTATTTCTATTGCCCATCTATTCAGATCGGTGAAGAGTTGATTGTCCCATCTACTGACTTCTTTCAAATCACTATTGTCATGTGAACGAACAGGGTATTGACTCATGTTTTGCAAATATTTGTGCAAGGAACCCACTTTGCACAGTTCTAAAAATACTAGTACATGTCCTGTTCTTATTTTCTCTGTATAAGCTCCAATCAACGCAGCAATATGCTCATGTTTGCCGATATAAGCCAACAATTTTATTTCAGAGAGCAGTCCTTTTATTGCAACTTTGTTGTGAGAGGAGCCTCCGCCTCTAGAAACTGTTTTGATCATTTTGACAGCAACTTGTTCTTCTATATCGCCCCGCTTTACAGTTCCTATGCAAACTTTGCCAAATTCTCCAGCGCCAAGGCATTGCGTCATATCTAGATAGGATTTGGACTTTTCCTGACATGGATCTTGAAAAACATTATTTATTAAAATCACTATTTGAAGGTAAATACTTACCCACTTTAAAGGACGAGGGCGACATTTCATACATGTCTTTATTGTAGCTAAGTACAGTAGCCGCATTTTCCCCATCAAAGCTTGCTTTCTCATCAGTTTCCTGTTCTCCTTTAAAGAATGCATGTATCTCGAATTTGGTTATAATTATGTGCTTGGTCCGATAATGGTAAATAAGAAATGTGGTTATCACGACAATTACTAAAATTGCCAGAGGTATCGCAACAGCATAGATAAGCAAGTTTATGGTACGATTTTTATCTTGAATTCGTGCATGAAACTTGCTAGTTTGATTTGTTGATCCGTTTCCGTTAAAATATTGCTTCGTCACTATAATGGCAAGAGATTATGGAAATACTGTTTTGATAAATTGTAAATGATTATTTTAAGGATTTTTTTTGTATAAAAATGCTGAATAAGATATTATACCATCTCTTTGACATTGCGTCTTGTTTAAAAGTTCTTCAGGACAAATAACCTGTCGAAACTGGGCAAATGGATTTTCAGCTCCTTTCAACCATTTGAATCGCCAAAGGCATCTGATATTTTGAATTTAAAAATGCTAAATCTATAAACTCCAAAATCATAATTTGAAATTGTAGTTTTTACCCAGAACGAATTTCCTTTGGTAGCTGGTTGCACTCGTTTTCACTCTTGACTCCTCCGTACCGTTCACCCCATCCACTATCATTGGTTCCCCATTGTGGCTTACATCCATTATATGTACCAACACCACCACCAGGAATCTGCAAGTTGAATTGATTTTCGTCTGGCCAACCGACTGTATTTATTATCTGAACAATCATGGTTTTGCCTGCAACAGGCTCAGAAGTAAAAGTTAACTCATAGCAGGCACAACACCAGTTCCATTCCCCTTGACCCCGGATATGAGCTGCAGCATAGCCATATGATAGGCTGTCATTGATTGCCCAGGGCACATGGAAGTTACAGCTAAATGCATCTAAATATTTACAAAATGTAAATTGTAAATCTTGAATTATAAAAGTTGGTAATAAGTATTGATTAATAAAAGTTGTCAGTCTTACTTCCACCATCGCATCCACTCTGCTCTTCACTCGCAAGCCCTTCGGCAGCCCACCCGTCTATAGAGCATGATAAAACTGGTGAACTAACTGGAGCTTTTCCATTCCATGAACAACTTGGCTGATAAGTCATGGATATAGTAGAAAATTTAAGGGTCTGATTGACATTGATGCAATTTTTTCAAAAATAGTTCTTACTTTGCAACAATCCCAAAATCTTGTTGTTTGTGCTAGCTCGCCATGGATATGCCCCACTGTGAATAAAATTGCCAAAAATAAATAGAAATATTTTGTCATAATGGCTTCATGAAGACTTTTCTGAGTATTTCAAAGTCAGCCGAGGTCAGATTGCTTGTAAGAGCTCTTGTCAAGCAAAAAATGTGTTCACATTAATTCTAACATAATGTGCAGTACCTAACACTGTTTGCTTTTAGTAATGACTGGTAACGTGCACCTATAAATAAATTGTGCATTATACTTGCTGCTCGCGCACAAACACTCATCAGTAAACCAAAACGCGATTTTACAAATACAAAAATGGTAATACATTTTGTGTATTTAGTGTCAGTATAGATTTTCCAGCTTAGCTTACAAAGACTTCTGAGGAGCAATTAACCAATTACAGATTCTTCGTACTTTTCAACACTTCAAACATTCAGTTCTAATGTCTAGTAAAGCCAAGTGAGGGATCTCGTTTTGAAATTTAAAATTCATTTACTATAGCATTGAACACAACAGTCCGACCAGAAAACATACAAATTATTTGTTTCAGCTAAAATAGCATTCGGTTACTATCAAATTAGTATTCAGCAGTCGTGGATAAGATAAAATGTGGACAAGTGTAAATCTTCAATGTAGAGATTTTAGTAAGTAAAATATTGAATGTCTGCGTATGAAATGTAATACACTAATTAAGACAAAATATGTTTTCTAGAAATTCAAACAGGGTTTAACCCATTAGCGCATGGAAACTATATACATATTAATGCTAAACTAAACACCGGAAAAAGCTTGCAAAACATCTTAAATCATAAAATGGAAAATGCATACATAAAATTCATACACTAACAAACATATATCAATATTTTTGCAATATTTGCATGAATTTTCATTTTTAGTGAAAGGTTGACATCACTGTCGCTAGTAAAAGCAGTGTTAATAAGTTGGAAAATTCGGTAAACTAAAGCATTTTTCTTGCATAATTATTATTAATGTTGCATAATATTACATTGCAAGCGCGTTTCATATTTTAGTACTATTAGAAGCATTGTTGCATTTATTAGTGATACTGTTTAATAAGATAAGTAATATTAATACAAAAACTTAACATGTATTGAATACTTCCGTGATCGCAAAATTCAAGTTGCCAATTTTATTTACCAAAAAAATCATGCATGGTTTTGTGTGTGAAAACTTGCACAGGCAAACTTCTATTGAAGCTAGTAAACGAGCAGCGATTTTTGGGTTTGCGTTGTACTATACTCTGGTTGGAACTTTGATTTGAGTGACGAGAGATGCCGAGTTGAGTAGTATGCTTGTAGTGTTGAATAACAAGAGCTTAGGGTTGTACAAATTCTTTGCTAGAACATTACGGTATTTCTGAATATGTGCAAGGATACTGTGCTCAGTCTAACTCTTCCTTTACTAGCTCCAACCTAGCTCAATGTTCATGGTCAAGGATTCTGTCTCAGAATCCCGAAATCTCTTCATGGTCTACTGCCACTCTAGAATTTATTCGAGAGAGCTCGAGCTCGACCTTTTCTCATAAGCTAACACAGGATTTCCATGCACATTTTTCACCAAACGTGCTCGGACATTGGACTTTGCAAAATGCTTCTGTTGTTCGTTCGTGTCTGTCTTTATTACCACAAGTGGCTGCTATCAGGAGGATAAAAGTGAACGGCATGCATTTATGCATGTTGCATGGTATGCAGTATGCATCGTTTTTACACTTGTGTTATTGTGCGTTGGTGGGCAATATAGGTAGGTAGCTATGTATCCTTTGACAACTTGTTGGAGCTCTCTAAAGCCTATTAAATGAACTTTTCTACAAATTTTAATTATACTATATTATATTCATTTAATCAATAACTTATAATAAATATGGTTTAAGTTTTGACGCAAATTAGCATGCAAATTTTGATCCCTTCTAAGAATGTATCTTCAAAACATTTGAAAACAAATGTAGATTTAAGATTATCAACTTATGATTTCTTTAACATAGCTTCTGCCCACTTCTGATTCTGATTGCTCAAATTTACTTAAACGATTATCGCAATCTAATCAAAATGTCAGTTAAGTCAATACATATATTAGCCTACGTAATATCGTTTCGTAATTTGTCACTGCCACGTTGTTATATCAAAAGCTTACAACCGTTTTAAACACATCAAAAACGTGTCTAAAATATTATATGTTTATGAATTGTTTGAATAATTATTATTTACTCCTCCACAAAACATTTGACATTTCTTAAAATATTGATATTAACTTTGGTTTACTTAAATTTAGTAACTATGTAGTTTTAACAACAAGCATTTTGCGGGTGACATAATGTTCCGATTTCAATCAACCCATAGAACCACACCCCACTCAACATTTTGGTCTAAAGTTACGAATTAGTGTATTAGCCACGCTTTTTGTGCTTTGCTTAAACGTTACACAATTAAAGAAAGGAAATGATTCGGACACACGTGCTACGTTTTATTGAAAATATCTGTATTACATAAACTGTTGTATCTCTTTCAAACGTTCGATCATTTGCCAGCTAGTTATCGTTTAATGATTTTCATAATGTTGATTGTTAAGGAATTTTGCCCATTATTTGCTGCATCAAATGAAGCATCTTCTGTAATATCGGGTAGTATATTTGGCTACAATTCTAACACCCGAAACTTTAGGATGCATTCAAGTAGTTCATTTTTCTTGCGTAGCATTTTTATAACTGTTCTGAGTGTAATATCCATCCTTAAGCTGATTTTACTAATCAAACGAAACAATAAACTTCACCCCGTAAATACCTGTATGCACGTAATGATGTGTAGCATTATCATGGTGCTTGTAATTTTGTATGGGTCACGGCACAAAATCGGATACGACTACACAACATTTCTAAATGCAATTGTTCAAATGGATGAGCAATGGATTGCCCAAATTCCCGTCTCACAGAAAATTAAAATGGTTAATTTTTATATCAAGTGGAACCTAAAGATTACAATTAAAATTGTAATATTTTGTGCAGCGGTGATTACAACGGTAGCACCTTCATCAGCACTAAATGTTCTGTACTTGTTAAGCTTACCACAAATTGTATCAAGCTGTGATACCCGAATGCTGATATTGAAACGTTTCAAAATTATCAAATCTATGGTAACGTTTGGCGTTAATTACTATTTCTGGAGAATTATATGCGTTACGGGACATCGTGTTGTTACAGATATTCTACTGGGAACAATGTCAATCGCATACCTTCAGCAAAAAGTTTTAAGGTATTGAAATTCATTAAATTGCATATATATTAGTTTATATTTTTAAAATCTAAAAATTTTTTTTTTAACATTTCCAGACGGTTTCTAATACTTTTGAAGAATCCAAATGTGAAGCTCAGTCTAGACAAAATTTCCATGGAAATACTTGGCTATCGTAACCTACAACTTGTAGTAACTCGCTTCAACCTATGCATGCAATCTATTTTGTGCCAAACTTTGTTGTCTTCAGTTTTTGTAGAAATATCAACGGCGTATATATTATTCAAATCACCCCATCTTTCCCTACCCTTTCAAATATTTTTTGTTATAATAGTTCTAGAAATGATTTTCATTATCCTGGTAGTCTATGGTTCTGTAGGGCGTCTTAATCTAGAGTCAAAAGAATTTAAGCAAGTTTTGAACTCAAACCAAGTGAATTTGAAGAGGTGTCGTAGATATTTTAACAGATTTACGAAATCTTGTGTGGAGATAAAAATTCGATTTGGATTTTCTAATCATATTGATGCCACAACTCCTCTGGTATTTCAGTCGTTTTGTAACAGTCGAATTACAGATTTGCTTTTACTGCGTGTATAACCAAGTGCACGTACGTAGATTTCTGTTGGTGAGAAGTTCTCACTGAGAACACTTTTTGAGCAAAGCCCAATGCAAGGCAAGTAAATAGCAAGCCGAGAAGAAACGAACAAGAGCACGACATAACCAGTTGTTGGAATGAGTAGTAGTAACTAAAATCGTGGGGTTGCGGATGCTATGCTAGAACATTACGGTATTTCAGAATCTCTGCAAGGATGCTGTGCTGCCTCCAAGTCTTCTCTTAGGTTTTTCCCGTTTCGTGACTAATCGTGAGTTGCATCTTTTGATCTTGTAGCCTCGCCTATGATTTTAATGGTTGTTACTCTAGAATTTATTCGAGAGAGCTCGAGCTTGTACGCCTCCCATAAGTTAACACAGGAATTCCATGCACATTTTCTACCAGATCTGTCCGGAGACTAAGCTTCCCCAAACGCTTCTCTTTATCTTGTTGCTTTTTATGATTCTGCTGGTTAGTTGGCCCACTATGTCTTTGTTGCCATTGCAGCAATGGCTATAATATCCTATCGTAAACCAAAGCAAACCAGGATTCTCATATATATCATCAACGCCGTTTATTTCTATATGCTACATTTATATGCATGTCGTACATAGTATAAAGTTAAGTAAAGTCTAAGGCATAATAAACTCTACGATAGTAAATTACGAGCTTATGTATTTTAGAATTTAATTTTACGAATTTGTTAAAATTTGAGACTTTTCCTGTTTGCATTCGTGTGTGCAAAGATGGCTATTTATGTTTATATATTAATATTTGTCCTAATAGATTGTCAACTTTGCTGTTTACATTCTGCAAAGGTGGTAACCGATAAGTTTGTATATTCACATTTTGTCCACATAGATTTTCGACGCTTCTAGTCTGCATTCTTCAAAAATGGTTAATCCATAAGTTTATATAAGTATTCAGATTTGTCCAAATACATATTCAACTATGTCAGTCTGCGTTCGCCAAATATGCTCATAAATGTAATTTTTGATTTTCCAAAAATACAGATAGTTACCTATACGTTTATAAGGATTTCAACAGTCTTGCTTACTGTAATCTTTAATTCCGTTTCGACTTTCTTACAAATTACCAAACATGACTTGAAACACCAGTTGGTTCCATAAAAATATCCTTGGGTACATTAAAACATTAAATGGCATTAAAATATTATTTGATGTTCCCAAACATTAACATACTTATCTAGAATCATAAAACGTAGATTTAATACAATTTTAAGGTTTTATTTCGAAAGCATAAACTTATGTAACAATTGTTTAACTAAAAACGTAAATATGTTTTTTGCTTTTAAAATCGCCGTAAATTCATCAAATTTTAAAAAAAACTTATGCATTAAATTATTTTTGGATAATATTCATGATTTGAAACATTTCTATGACCTTTATGAGTAGATTATACTTGACTGGTTAGACCAGTTATTTGTATTTAAACTATTTAAATGTTAAGTACTATTTTTCCATACGGAAAACATAAAAATTCACACAGATCACAAGTTTCAAATTTGATTTAGTTTTAAAATACGTCACCATGGATATATGTTGTAGAACATTTTATATTTTTGTATATATCCATACGCGTACGGGATGCGTCTAAATGTCAAGTCGTAGCCTGCTGTTCGAATATCATAAAATAGGATTCGGTGTTTGATTGGTAGAAAGTAAAATTAATTTAAAATATTAATAGCCTTCTTATCCGTGATTAAATTAATTTCTTACTAAATTAAATTGCTATGAATTTTCGGATAACATCACACTGTTGACTTCGTTAAGATCAAAACAAGAATAGGGTGTTTCTATCCTACGTCCAATGTCGGCTTTACACCCAACCCATCGTGTTGCTAGTAAAATTAAGTAATTAGACTGCCTGGCATTATGCGCTGATTACAACGACAGTACAACTTTGAAAGTAGAAAACGAACTTGGCTTAAACATTTAGCTGTCTTCATATTTTATTCTAACAAATTTTATTTCTCTAAGATCATTTTGTATTTGAAAATGTTAATTTTTCAGGAATTTCGCCCTTTGTTTGCCGCAGCAAACGAGTCTTCTTCTGTAATATCTGGAAGTATCTTTCATTATAACATTTCTATTCATAAGTTTACTATACTTTGCAAATCACATACAAAAACTTCATTCCTTCTTAGAAGTATTTTTATGTTCCTTTTAAGCATAATATCGTTTTTTAAACTCATTTCGTTAATCAGCCAAAATAGCAGTAAACTTGACGCGCTAAACACTTGCATGTTAGTGATGATGTTTAACGTTACCATGCCAGCTGCAGTGTTGTATCGCTTCAGACACAAATATCGACGCGAATACACAGCATTTCTAAATGCAATAATTGACATGGATTTTAAATGTACTGCACATATTTCTACAACACGAGAAGTTCAATTGGCCATCTTTTATCTAAAATGGAATTTAAAAATTGTAGTCAAAGTTGCCGTATTTTGTGCTGCCCTGATTACAACAGTTGCACCAACCATAGCAATAAATATTCTTTACCTGTTCAGCGTCCCAAATTTTACCGAAAGTTTTAATATTGATATTCCAGTGTGGATGTTACAAACATTTTCAATATTTCACTCTGGAGTAATATTCTGTTTGAATTATCTACTCTGGACAGTGATATGTGTTTCAGGTCATCGTATGGTTACAGATATTCTACTGGGAACCATGTCAATTTTATACCTTCAACAAAAAGTTCTAAGGTAGTTCAGTGCTAATTTTTCTCTACTATTTATTTTAAAGTAACTACATATTTTTTATATTGAAGGCGATTTCAACTACTGCTTGAAAAGCACAATTGGAAACTTACACAGGACAAAATTATTTTGGAAATACTAGCTTATCGAAACCTACAACTTGTTGTTGATCTCCTTAACATTTGCATGCAATCAACATTATTTCAAACTTTGGTGTCTGGTGGTCTTATAGAAATATCAACGGCTTATATTTTACTTCGATCATTGCATCTTGCTCTACCATTTCAAATATTTTTTGGCATTTTGGTCTTAGAAATGGGCTTTGTTATTTTGATAGTTTATGGTCCAGCAGGACGCGTTAATCTAGAGTCCAAACAATTCAAGTGGATATTAAATGCAAGTGCTAGTCGGATAGGGGTCACAAAGTATAGGAGAGCGATGGACAAATTTATTAAATCTTGTCCAGAGATAAAAATACGGTTTGGGTTGTCAAACTATATTGATGCTACAACACCGTTAATTTTTCAGTCGTTTTGTATTAGTCGGTTTACAGATTTGCTATTATTGAATAGATAATGAAAACCAAGTGTTTAGAGGGGATAAATAAAACACCACATAATCTAAATGGTTAAAATCAGAATATAAATTTCAAAAAATTTTTTTACATGATTATTATTTAATATGTCTTATTTTGTTAAAACTAAAATCTGTCTTTTAGTTATCTCTATTTATCATATTTTTTATATAACATATTACTACAACAAATTAAACAAGTATTTGGCGTATCATATAGGTTTCACTAGTATATAATCACTTATGGTGTTCCATCCTACTCGTTGTACACGTATTTCATTTCAGAAATAAAGGACAAAGTTTGCTCAGTGTCAGTATAAACTTGTCACGTTTGTATGAGTACTAAAATATTCAAGGTATTTTAATACCATAGACTATTGAAAGGGTAGTATAGTATTTAGAAATATGCATGCAATTTGGATACAAAGCTGTTTTCTTTAGAACTGAATTCCAGTTTTACAATTTCTCTTTAAACTTTTCTCCGTTATACTGATTCCTAGCATTTCGTATTTTAGCTCACAAACTAAATTCTAAAATGCTAATTTCTGAAGACTTTTGTCCCTTATTTGCTGCGGCGAATGCAGCTTCCTCTGTAATATCCGGTAGTATTCTGGCTTACAACATTCACACTCATAGATTCGAAATCCTTGGCAAATTGTATAACAACAGCGCATTTTTCTGGAGAAGTTTTCTTTCGTCCATTCTAGCCTCTATATCTCTGATCAAGCTTTTGTTTCAAATTAGTAAAAGCAGCAATATTGACCCGGTCAATACCTGCATGCTGGTTATGATGCTAAGTGTTACAATGGCTGTGGCAGTTTTGTACTGGTCCCGACACCAAAACGGGGATGAGTATGTAGCATTTCTAAATGGCATTGTAGAAATGGAAGAAAGGTGGATGGCCCAAGTTCCTATATCATGGAAAGCTAAAGTTGCTAGTTTCTATATCAAATGGAACTTGCGAATTTTTATAAAAACTGCAATATTTTGTGCGGCCATAACAATGACAATTACACCTTCTATACCTTTAAACGTTCTGTATTTGCTAAGTGTTCCAGATTTTTGTGCAAATTTACATAGCTCAAAGTGGATATTAGGTTTGCTTAGAATAACCAAAGTTCTGGTAATATTTTGTCTAAATTATATACTTTGGACGGTGGTATGCATTTCGGGACATCGTATGGTTACTGATATTCTACTGGGAACAATATCAATTTCCTATCTTCAACAAAAAGTTCTCAGGTACTTATATAAAAGCTTCCAATAAAATCAATCTAAAACCTTGAAACTAATTTAATTTTGTTATTATTTACAGACGATTTCAACAACTTCTTGACAATAAAAACGGTAGGCGCACTCAAGACAATATCATGCTGGAAATCTTTGGCTATCGCAACCTGCAGCTTGTTGTTAATCTTTTTAATATTTGCATACAATCCGTTGTTTATCAAACCATGGTATCCGCTGGGCTAGCGGAAATTTCCACCGCGTATATTCTTCTTCGTTCAAAACTTTCCCTACCTTTTCAAATATTTTTTGGCATATTTTCTTTGGAAATGGCAGTGGTTATTCTAATAGTGTACACTCCTGCAGGTCGCATTAATGAAGAATCGTTACAATTCAAACGTGTATTAAATGCAAGTACTAGTGCACTAGATCTCAAGAGCCATATGCGTTTCTTTAATAGATTTATAAAATCCTGTCCAGAGATAAAAATTCGGTTTGGGTTTTCCAACTTTATTGATGCCACAACTCCATTAATATTTCAATCCTTTTGTATTGGTAGAATTACAGATTTGCTGTTATTACAAAAATAATCTTAAGTACTGCAAATAATAAAGTTTTTGATTACTTAGCACTAATGTTTGTATTCTGTATTCAGAAATGTAAAAATAATGGAATTAATTTAATTTCTTTGGCTTCTTTGTCCACTTCAACGGCCCCCTTGGTTTGAAATCTTCTCCTTTCTCCTGATGTAACCTGATGTGTTTTTCCAGGGATTCTTTGCTCCGAATCTGATTGCCACAAATATCACAGATAAACTTTCTTTCTCCGGTATGCATTAAACTGTGCCTTCTTAGATGTCCTTTTTGTCCAAAGGTATCTCCGCAAATTTCACACACCCAAGGTCGTAAGCCCAAATGCACAAGGTCATGATGCATCTTCATTTGACTCTCTATCCAAAACGCCATTCCACACACGGGACATATATGCTCCTTTTCTCGGCCTTTGTGACACTGTCTTACGTGGTTGGTGAGTTTATACTTTTTTCCATAAAATATCCTGCCGCATCCCTCCACTTCACACTTCCATACGGTTTGTTTTGGCGGTGCCATTATTCTAACGTGTTCCCTTTTATGCCTGTTCAATTTGGTCAAATGTATAAACGTTTTGCCACATTTTTCACAAGGATATTCTGCCAACTGCCATTGGTGTACGGTTATGTAATGCTGCCTTATCTCCAGAAGTCTTGAAAACTTCACTCCGTCACTGCACAGTCTGCAGAAATATTCTTTGCGCTTGTGCTCATACAAATGGTTAAAAAGTTCCTGCCCAGAGCCAAATTTACATGGACAGTGACAACATTCCAGAATTTCCTCAGCATTATGAACTTCCTTGAGGTGTTTTGAAACTTCACCGATATCGATATTTTGTCCACAATCTTTGCATTTTTGACTAGTGATTGGTTTTAACTCGTCATGTGATCCAATGTGAAAATCCACGCTTTGCTTGACAGCAAATCGCTTATCACAACCAGGGAGTGGACAACTTAGTTGCTTATCAGATCCCCTTTCATGTGCCACTTTAAGATGGGTGCGAAGAGACTTAAGTCCTGCTGAAAACCCACACGCATTGCAAATATATTTTCCATTAGCTTGGTCGCTCCAAAACTTGTGGCATGATTTTTTCTTGTCACGTAAATGCATGTAGAGTGCCAAAGAATTGGAAAACGCGTAAGGACAATCATTATTAGGGCATTTAATAGCGTAGTCACCCACGTGACCTTGCAAGTGCTTCAGAATGTTTTCAAATGAAACTTCCTCCCAGCACAGGTCGCATTTCTGGGTTTGGTTTAGTATAATCGCCTGTTGTTCTTGGGATGCCAGCTTTGGGTGAGCCCGACTATTCAAATAATGGCTCCTGCGACCAAGTTCCGTTGCAAAATACCTACCACAAGTGCAGGGAAATGGACAGTAAGTTTCAGCGTGGTTTGTCGAGAAGTGCCTGAGGACGAGTTTTTTCCCTTTAACTGAATAGTTGCAATTCTCTTCAGGACAACTGTACCTTTCCAAAGTGCTGGACCAAGCGGCGGCTAAGGTTTCTTTAATTGGCACTTTAGACTTTATCTCCACTGCTGGAGGAAACTTCACCTCTTGCGTTTCAGAGGATTTATCTTTGAGATCTTCAGCTAGCGAAGGAATTCTCCCTCCAGTTCTACTAATTGTGATTAAAGACGATTCTGGCTTAGACGTTATGCTGACAGTAGCTGAATTGTCCAACTTTCTTCTTTTAGATGGAACCACGTCTTCAGAACCTATCCAGGAGTCTTCATTGAATACTTCATTTTCGTAATTATCTTCACAGCTCATCATCCCAAAGTCTCCTTCCCCTTCATTGTCCTCATCATTTCCTTCATCAGATAGTTCCTCTGTCTTTACACCTGTGTAAATCATTAGCCAAACAAGTCGATATCTGTAAAATACCGTTTTTTACCATTTAAAACATACTATTTTTTTAAAACAACCTTCATTTAACCCCTCAGCCTCCTTAGGTTGTCCCGAAAAGCCCCCAAGACACTCCAAAAACTCCCAAGTACTCTCAATCTCCTCCTGAGCAACTTTCGCCTCCTCCAAATCCCTCTTGAACTGCACCCTCCTCCAACCATGCTTTCCGCCCGCATGACTCTCCTCAATCGTACTCCTCAGCATTCTCACCCTATTGCCCACCTCCTGCATCGCCCTCTCCACCTCAAGCACCTTCTCCCCACAAAACTGGCAAAGAGGCGGCAACCTCGTCATATCCGAAGGTCCGCCATCCATCCCCTCCAACCTCTTCTCCTTCTGCACCCAAGGCCATACCAAATTAAACACGGGAACTAGCTTTTCCACAGGAATCCCCACTTTTGGCACCACCCTCAACTCATCCGAACTTTTACCACTTTTACTCTTCCTCACCCCCGATTCCTGGGTTCTTCTCAAACAGAAAATGCAGTGATCAAGTAACCTTACAATTCGTTTTTCCATTTTTTCCGGTTGCCCACCGCCACCAGCGCTGTTGGAATAGCCCTCCATCACTCCCTCCACAGAAGGCTAAAGCCTAGTCCCCGTCCGCGTCCCTCCGACACTGCTCCGACCCAAGTCGCTAGTCGCTGCGCTCTGAAGATGAAGATGACGAGCAAGTCGCTGCTTGCTACGTCGCAGTGCTCAGTGCTCAGCTGTGTGTTATAACGCAACTGCCTATCCCATCATACCTCCCTATGCTCACTTCAACTTTCTCTAACGATCTACCTTCCACATCATCACCATATCAACCAGGTCTCCATCTTTAAATTATTCAGAAATTTAAAATTTAATTTAATTTTTTGGCAAATTCTTGCCAAAAATAGTTGCAAAACCATGGCCATGTCCACCTTGTCCAACTTGGACAAAGATGTGGCGGATGAGCTGCAATTATTGCATATCTTTCCAATTGAGGTAACTTTACTACTTTATGTACCTACTTGTTAAGTTAAATTTATTAAAAAGTGGGTTTTAATGAGCTATTTAATTATTCCATTAGGTTTGGGAGCACATTCTGTCCCGAAAGAATGTGAAAAATGGGGAGGATGTCAGGAATTTGAGTGCTTCCTGTAGATTCTTCCACCATGTTTTGGGGGACAACGGCTTGCTGTGGATCTATCTCTGGAGGGATATCAGAAAGGTGCTTACAGATCTTGAGGAACGCCAAAGGTCAATCAGGGATAAGGCGCTTGGACCACATCCGGTGGGAAGAGAGTTGACCAAGAAGGAAAGAAAGGCCAGAGATGAAATACATGATACCTGCGATACCTGTGGTTTCAGGTTGATTTCCACTGGGATTGATGAAAGTGTTGGAGCGTTCAGTCCGGTGGGAAGGGCTTGTGACTTGGAGGATGACTGGTGGAAGATTGACAATCAACAGGATGAGGATTTACTGTGGACGCCTGTGAGTATTGATCATGATCTTATGGAGCGTTTATATGACTATCAGCACGATGAAAGGGTGGCCGATGAGGACATCAGTTTGGGAAAGGAGCTAATTGTGATTGTCACTCCGCGGAATAACTGCTCTTTGCTGGAATTCTTGGAAAAGTTTGGAGAGCAAATCTGGTTTTGTACCATGGGAGTGTCCCAAAACTTTCCAAGGAAGGTTGAATGTCATCGAAGACTTCGGGAGGTGCTGACTTTTATGCCCAATTTAAAGGGCTTGGCTGTGCACTATGGAGACTTTCACGTTCGGAAGTTCCCTCCACCCAAATACGACAGGGACAACGTTACTTTATTACCCAACCGGCCCATGTACGAAATGCCGTTTAATGGAAAGGGTTTAAGTGAGGAGCTGGAAAACAACCCGTTGCCACCTTTGGAGCGTCTCCAATTTCTGAGTACAACAGACTTGTCGGGATTTCTCAGAGGAGTGATTGGTAAAGCGTATGCCAGCAAGGTTAAAAGGCTTCATATTGCTAGAAGCGACGATGTGGCTTGGACAGGCTTTTTCGAGCATTACTTTGCCAACAAGATGAGCTCTTCCCCGGATCGTAATCGGTATGCCACATGTTCACCATTTCCTTTTGTGCGAGAGGATCGGGAACAGGCGAGGAAGAGGAGGAATGAATTCAGTCTCTTTTCATTCGCAACCTGTCAAAGACCTAAACGATGGCGGAAATGACATAGGAGGAAGAAGGCGGAGACGTCATGGTTTAGTTTGAGTGGTTTACTCTCTCGGTTGCATTTATAGAATGGATGACAGGTTATTTAATTTATTCATCTTAGGTGCTATTAGTGTGCATACGTAACTATGTAATCTCTAGTGTTCCAACACTTTAAATGTTGATTCTCATGTAATAAGTATTACACTGTACTTATAATTCATAAGTAGTTAATTCAATTGACTGTCAATTGTAGGTTGTATTGAAAATGGAGAACGAATCTGTGAATGAATGAGGCTGCTAAAACAATAGCATAGCAATTAAGCAATAATTAATACTAGAAACGCTCTTTTTTATTTTCGCTATTTAGAGTAACATTTACACTATATTATAGTGACTATATGCGGTGTATACGAAAGTATGTACGATGGATAAAAATTAATTAAAAAATGACAATTCACATTGATATCATTAAAATAAACACGTAGAATAGTATCTGAATAAAATGCATAATAATTATAAAATCTGGCAATCTATCTATTTCTTTCTCAAAACACTTATCATGAAACCTAAACAATTCCACCATGCTGTCTTTCATGTTTGGTAAAGCTGGTTTGATCTTGAAAAGTAGCATTACAAATGTTGCAAGTAAATGGCTCAGCACCATGCATCTTAATTTTATGCTTTATCAGACTTGCTTCATTGCAAAATGTGACTGATTGGCCATCGCAAATGTCACAAGCTAGTCGTTGCTGCAATTTTTTCTTTTTCTTTTCGTGTTGGAAATGCACATGACTTAGCAAATTATTCTTGCAGTAGAATACTGTAGCGCAGTGTTCACAGGGATACTGTTTTAACTGCCAGAGGTGTACGGTTATATAATGCTGTCTGATATCCGCATGTCGGGGAAACTTTACACCGTCATTGCACAGATGACAGAATAGTTCCTTGTGACGATGGTCATATAAGTGGTTGACAAAATGGGATTGGGATGAAAACTGAAAGGGGCAATAGTGACATTGCAGTTGAAGAAGGTCCATGTCATTGGCATTGTGAACTTGTTTTAGGTGATAAACAACGTCGTCAATATCCACTACCTCCCCACATTCCGCACATTTTTGTTTGGTGATTGGTTTTAGCTCGTTATGCGTTCCAATGTGAAGATCCACACTTTCACGGACTGCAAAACGCTTATCGCAAAAGGGCAATGGGCACGGAATATGCTTATCTTTGGATCTTTCATGGGCCACGGTAAGATGTCCCCGGAACTTGCACCGTTGATCCGTTGTAAATCCACAGGAGTTACACACAGTTATTCGATTGGTTGCCTGTGTCCAGAAATCTTTACAACGCTTGTGCTTTCTGAGATGGGCATGAAATGCCCAAGAATTGGAAAATGCGTAACGACAGTCGGTATTCATACACTTCATGGCGTAGTCACCCACATGACCTTGTAGATGCTTTAAAATCTTGTCAAATGTGACTTTCTGTTTACACAAGTCACATTTTTGGGTAGATGGATATGTTTCGCTGATGGGTTGACTGTCTTCATCTTCATCGGAGCTGAGGTGTTTACGTGAATTATTTTGGGCGTTTTTTGAGGAAGATGAAGATTGAATAGGGGATTTCGTAGAACTTTCCACCTTTTTCCTTTTACGTGGCCCTGCTTCTTCAGGTTCCACCCAGGAATTCCCATTGTCACAATTTCCAGCATATTCTTCATTTCCACTGTTTACCCATGAAGCATCACCATGATTATCTTCCAAATCTGCCGAAATAAAACTGCTTGATTCATCTCCCTCCACTTCCAACTTTACAGTAATCGGTTCTGATTCTAAACTGCTGTTGAAATCTCCAAGACACTCTAGAAACTCCCAGGTACTTTCAATCTCCTCCTTAACCGTTTCTACCTCCAGCAAGTCTCTCATGAACTGATCCCCTCTCCAGGAATGCTTTCCTCCCCTCTGGCTCTCCGCAATAGTACTCCTCAACATCTGCACCCTGTTCTTCACCTCCTTCAGTGCCGTTTCCACCTCCATTATCTTCTCCGCACAGTACTGGCAGAGGGGAGGTAGACTCGTGTATTTCATTTGAGCCGTTGCCAAGCTCACCCCAGATTGCATTCTGGAAGCACTAAGGTTTCCATTCATCACCTCCTCTAAACTCATCCCCTCCTCCATCGACTTCTGCTTCTGCACCCAAGGCCATATCAAATTGAACACTGGTAGAATCTCCTCATGAGGTATCCACACTTCCGGGACCACAACCAAGTGTTCCTGGCCTTCCTCCGAGTCCCTTCTTCCTTCCAACCGTTTCTCAATCTTCCTCAGACAGAAAATGCAATGACCCATTAACCGAACCGCCCGTTGTTTTGAATGTGCAGTGCTCCTAACACTCTTGTCAGCTTTCTTGGTGCCAACCTCCATTATATTTCCTCCCGAAAAATGGACTACAATTAAATAAATTTAAAGAGGAACAAAGATGTAGATTACCAATTTAATTTCTGATTTTTAAAATAATATTTATTATAAAGAGTTGTAAAATGCTAGTTACCTGTTAATCTTACAACCAGTTAGTCTTCAGGTTAGGTTAAGCTAGACATTGGTAATGCATTCACTAACAGCCAAAAACAGTTCAAAGTCAACCAAACTGCTTGCAGATTCAGCTGTTCACTAGAGCAATACGCATTGCAAATACTGCATTGTGCATTCATATAGGTATCTGCTAAATCCATGAACCGAACCTGAGTTCAGCAGAATTGATTTGTTTTTTAGCTTTGGCTTTAAATAGCTGCATTTTTTTCTTTCATCACTGACGTTCTTTCTAACCTAAGCTGCAAGTCCACTAAGTGCATTTTGTGTTGTGTACTTCTGTGATTGTCAGGACATTTAAGTAAATGCGACCTTACTTTGGGTGCAATATTCTCTGTTGAAAGTTGTTCATGCAAATTGATTATAGTAGTATAAAACGAATATTCGGAGAATTGAAAAATAATATTATTAAGTCACGATAGTGTTTTACTACAGCTCAAAAGGAAACTCACGGCCGGTCACGGCTCTACCTTTAAATAATAGCCTTGGCAGTTGGCATAATGTATCATTATAAAAGCAACATCACAACAACTTTCAATTTTTCAGACACGGAGCAAAGTTTCAAAATGTCTCTTTGATAAATTTAAAATTGAAATTTCCATGTGTAACTTATCATAAACCCGGACGTTCCCACAATGATATTCAAAATATATAGTCGTCTAAAATACCTCTTAGATGATAACACGATTGAGGTATATGACCACATATTTCGAATTAAGCTCTATGCTAGTAAAATAGCATGATTTGTCTTTTGCAACAAAAGAAGCTGGACTCCTTTTGAATCACATAGTGGCTTACATAGGATTTGTTTAAAATATTCGATAACGAACATTGCAATGCACAAACTACAACATATTAACCAACATATGAACACATCACTAAATTTTTCAAAATCAATTCTATCATCCCCAATCACTCTCGTCAATTTTCTTTCCTCGAGATTAAGTTTTCGTAGCAACAAAAATGCTCTTGATTGCCAGTAATCCCATAAATTTTGCAAACCACTCTCTCGAATCCTCGTCAGTGTTTTCTTTATCCAGTAATAGTTTACCGTGTAAACTTCCCAAAAGTAGGGAACCATACCCAATTGTTCTGGTATCATAAAACATTGAACATTTTTATAGTTAAAGTCCTCTTGTATTGCCTTTTCATCGTGTTTTCTCTGCAAAAGTAGTAATGAAGTGTCCTCAATTCTGGCAAACTTTTCCAGCAGCCAGGGCACACTGCTGGAATAATACTGAGTTCCGTTCATATTTATATCTGTTGTGTCATGAAAATGAAAAGCAGTAGACAGCCGGTTTTTCAGACCCCGTATTTTAAAGTCAAGTAGATAGGTTTTGGTTGGATTATCAGAGTTACTGGCTCTATCCCATAATAGCTTATAGCCGTCTTCTAGAATTGATGCTAACGTGGGATAGTGAATAGGGGGCAACTTTAATACTACTAAACTTAACAAACCGTTTCCATAACAGGCTGAAACAAACATGCCAATTAATACGGCTGTTAAATATAAAACACTGCTTCTAAGCCGTTTACTCGGTATGGATTGGCAAATGAAGACACCCACAAAATCCAGGAAGTCATAAAATAGCAAATAAGAGGGTGAAATAAAGTGATTAAGTCCAGTTATAGCAATAAGCATAAAGAAAACTAGTACCCACAAGTCTAGAGACAAAGGTGAAACCCAAACACCAATGTGCTCTCTATGAACTTTCTTACAATAAGAAACGGATTCTGAGTCGTGTTCTGAAAATAGCATTCCACGTTTTCTATATGTTGATTGAGTATTAAAGTTTCGATAATCCACTGTTCCGCGAATATATTGTCCAGAATTACTCAAATCCACCATGTACTCTTCATCCACGCTTGAGAAAATATCAACGGTGAGATTATGAACGGAAGATATCACAGTCAAAGCTAGTAAATCGTGTGAACAAAATTGCAAATCAAATGACAGAAATGACAGGCGTGAACAGGCATATCTGTCATAACCGTAATATTCTGGAAGAAAATATTCTCCTCTTCGAGTAAATGCTAGTGAATCCACGTATCTTGTGTTTCCATTCCAAAACAAGGATTTATGAAGGATTTGAGGATTAACAAAGTTTTGTATAAGTGTTTTAGGATGCCATAAAAAAGAAGTAGTTTCCAGGCAATAACTATTACAAACTACGGTTATTTTTATAGATAAATTTTCTGTTGTGGTATATGGTTCAATGATTAGTTTGGTTGCTGGAAGGTTTGCATAACGTTTTTCAAACATTTTGTCTAATTTTGTATTTTGTAATAGAGGGCTATTGAAAATGAACAAGAATATGTTTTGCGAATCTAGCCCTAGTTGATAAAATAATTCTAGCGTTTTGTCTCCTGAACTGTATGGTGTCCAAATTATATGATGTGGCTTACTGAATTTAAGATTTTCTGGTTTATAAAGAATATTTGAATCAGAGGAACTGTTTTTGTAAAATAAAATTTGACAATGATTTTGTATTAAATCACACAAATCATATATTGTATAAGATAATATTAATGGTCTATGTTCTAATGGGAATGAAGTTAGTTCATGATCAATTATTTTTAATAAGAGCGAGCAGAAGTTATTATTCATGGAATTTACACTCGTCGTTGCACTAAGATTTATGAACACAATAATAATATGCAGTATTTTTACAACTACAACTATGAAAAGTAAGTAGTGTTTGTTTGTTGCAAAATATGAAAATTTGTATGGGGTCACCTTGCAAGTTTGTGCAAATCAAAATGTTGATGATTGGCAATTTATTGTTTTTTCGATAGTTTAAAGACTGTAAAGTGCAAGTTTACGGCTTTCAAATGGTATTTTAGTGCACAGTTGAAGTGTTTTGCATAGAATTAAATAACATAATATACCGACACTTAAAATATAAAAAAATAATAAGCTGTTTCCCAGTATTGAAGAGACTTTGAATCTTATTTTTTGCATACTTTTTATAACTTGAATATGAAATGTTTGTTTTCGTTAGCACATCGTTGACGACAGTTTATAAAGTGACTCGACCGATTTTGTACAAAAGCTGACATAAACCAAATAAATAAGGCGGACTTTTGTAGCTTCAAGTTGTGCCATGCCCACATTTTATTTGTGAATTCAAAAATTATTAAGAGATATGTATAGATTTTTGTTCCTAGCAAAATAAAATAAGTAATATTCTTTCAAATAACAATGACCTCGATATAGTGCTTCAAATTACAATAAAATCAATGTTTTCATAAAATGTGAAATATTTACAAGTGTGACAATATTATCATACAATACGCAAGCCATTTTGTATTTACTGTTTACTCTATATAAGTGTTCGATACCCAAGTTGCCACTATACCAGTTCAACTTCAGCTTTAACACTTTGCTATGATAGCCTATGACTGAAACATAAATCCAACAGATGAGTCATGAATCAGGAAATATAAAAGGATATTGTCAGAATTGAGCTCAAACGACAATAAATTCAACATTGCACAGTATCAAATTACATAAATATTCCGTTAGTTTTACTGATACTTTAAAAATAATCCATAAAAACTACCACGTGAATACTAGTACTACTACTCTATAATGAATACCATATTGATTTAAAAAATCCTATGGAGTCAATTCAAATCACAGAAAAGCTCAATTTCTCCCTAAAATATTATAATACCATAGCGCGTAACTGATATAGCAATTATTGACTGAGTAACTTAATTTTAAAATTTTTTAAAAGGGTAATATAAAACATGTAATAACGTGTTAAAATTAAGCTAAACAGACTATAAGAAATAAGGAAACCATAATCTCGACTATTAATTTTCTAATCTCAAATTATTCTTACATTATATAAATGCAAACAACATTACTCATTATTGCACATTTTGTTTTATGACTTTACACTTTTTGGTAATTCGTAAGTTGGTTGGGTAAAGCGTCTGGTAAAACCTATGTAAATCCTTTTCTTTCCCTGTCCCAAGATGTTTTGATTATCGTCCATCCCACTTGGTGTGTCACAACTAGTATCCAGATCCTTTCTTTGAGAAGTATCTTCAGGTTGGAAATTGTGCATATCAACCTCTGTGCTCTGATCATCATCACAAATTGTCATGTTATCTGATTCAATTGAGCTACTAACAGAATCAGATATCGTAGTAGTTGTGGCTGTTTGTATATTGGTTTGATTGTCAGTATCTTGCAAGTTTCTATAATTAAAAGAAAAAAACATATATGATACACTACGATATACTAAAATTATTGTTTATAAACATGAGAATGATTTTTAAACTAAACTTGAATTTATCATTTACTGGTTTATGTTATTTGGAGTATCTTCTAGAACAGGTTCTTCATGCAAAGGAACTGCGCTAAGCTCGTGTGTTAGCGAAAACAATGCCGCATCACTGTGAAAAAAGGTGTGCTGGTTGAGTTGAGCTTCCCTTAAAAATCTCTTGGAACATTTTGGACACTCGAATGTTTTCTGTTCGTTAAAATATTTGGCATGAATATTTAGTTGAGCTTTGGTCTGAAACATAGCGTGACATTTGCAGTAGAATTTTCCCTTGACATTGTGTTTGTTCATGTCTTTCCCATGAAGTTTTAGGTGTTTTATCCGTTTTACTTTGCTTTTAGCTTTCTCAAGATTTTCTTGCCACTTCTGTGACATATCCAGTACTTGAGGTGACAAAGATGCCGCTGTCACCCTGTCATGCGTAAAGTTTGAAGTAGGAACAGCACTTTGGACAGACTGCATAAGATTACAAAATGTTTTCGCAAGTTTCATTTTGTCGCTCAAACATTCTGAAAACTCATCCATTTGTTGATGAAAGGGACGGCTAGGGTCCTCCTCAAACCTTATATTCCGTTTTAGCCACGCAGTAAACTTTCTATAACTTTCGAGCTCCTCATCACTTTGCCGCTCAGACAAGCTGTTATCCATTTCAGCCATTCTGTTGGTTGCCTCAATAATTGAAGCCCTTACTTGAATACCAGAGTCATTTGATTGTTCATGCGAATTTGTATGTTCATTGTTAGGTTTCACCTCATGAGTGTCAACTGTTTGTGAGTCACCCATCTCTATAGCTTTGAAGCACAATAGTTCAGTTATAGTAAATTTGTCTTTAGTCTTCAACTTTGTATTAAAACATGAAACACTGTGTTACTTGATTTCGATGCACAATGGAATCACTTGTGGAATCACTTTATTCCCACAAACGTCATGACAAACTAACCAGTGCAGTTAATATCCACTAAATGTCTAATGGCGGTTTTTATCAAGCAGAAATATAACGAATACAAACGTTTTTGTTTTATTTTATCACTAAAGATGGAAAACAAGTTGTGTGTATTAAATTTACCCTTAGTGTTATCACACGTGGATATACGAATTTACACAGCCGTTCATTGCACACATGCATCTCTTTCTCTTCTTCATTGTCTAACCCAAACTGACATCACTGAACTACTTGCATCTCGCTCTCGCATCCTATTCCAGCAGAAGGACGACAGTATCGCGCTCGAGCCGATCGGGAACGACCGTATAAAATATCCCTACTGCACTGACTCCAGCTCAACCTTTCACTAGTCAACACGTAGTCTAAGTTTTTATATCTATATGACACGAAATTTTATATAATATAATCTATATATTTTTAGAAGATGATACGCACTCACGCAACAACATCTCTGCGTTTGTATGTTACGAAGGATTTTTAAGTGAACTTGAAGTCAAAACAATGTTTTGCTCTAAACTGGCTCTTGTTGAGGTGCACTACGGTAGCAGACACACAAACAACCTTGTTTACATGCATTTGAATGTTGGGCTGCCTATGTATCGGATCGGTTTCATTTTCCAGTCTCAACTCTTTTTGAAATGTGGACTCTTCCTCAATTTTCAGTCTGTATGGTTTTGAATGCAATTTATATCTGGTAAATCTTGTTGGGAAATCTGTAAGACGATGTTGATTCTCTGGAACGAAACGATAGTTGATGGTGTTATGTTTCAGCTTTTGCTATATTTTGCCATATACGCAACCGGTAAGATATAATTATTGTTTCAATCAACAAGCTATGCAATTATCATTGTGAACGTTGCATAGCTCTACGATTCTTATTTCCCACTAACCTACAATAGCGTATTTCTAGTAAAGTTTTAACGATTTGAGCATTGCGCAATAATAAACACATTAACATATCCAGATTCATCCTTTGTTAAATGTTCAGCGTAATATCATATCATATCATATTAATATTGCATGCATGCTTTGAGTATTGAACCAAAACGAAAAAGTAATTCAACACGTTTCCTTTTCTGTGTAGCTACAAAAAGGTCGCTTCTGTTTTAATAAGATTAAATGTTACTGAGGAGAAGCATTTTTCCAAGAAATTTGTTTTTCGTTGTAAGTGCATAGGGCTTACTTGGTAAGATTCACTGCTTCACTTGTTATTGCATATTGCACGATTCGTGCAAGCACTTTTATTACTTTGTACAACACCTTATTAACCATTTGGTGACATGATATGCATGTGATACGGAATACTTTGTTGATGCAGTTGTGCTTGACTCTGATTTTCCCTTTTTTACTAATAAACCATAACACAAAAAGACAGACCAGTTTGAAAATATACCTTCCTTGACTATTTTTGTTTTCTTCTAAATGACACAATGTACTCTTTTTGGTTTTGGTCCTTGGGTCGTAAAGTCTGTAAAATCGCTTCTATTTCTTCGGCTTCAAGTTTGTTAAAATTTTTGCTTCCTGAAAAAGGAACATAAAAAAATGGGATCAGTTTATTGCTATAACCATTATAACACAGTTATTATGATTTTTAGCCTTTCTTTCAGACTTAAGGTAGTTACATTTTTTCATTTGAAAATGCATTATGCCCTTGCTCAACGGTTTAAAAAATAGAATGAATGGTAATATTAGTTTCCACATGAATTAAGCCCTATACCAGATAGAGCAGGAAAATGCAGGCTTTATGGTATTGTGCAAAAAGGCAAACTATTAAAGCCACCGACTTTGTTGCATGAGTAACAAATAATACTTCTACAACTGATAAGTGCATAAAGTACATACCTACATAAAATGAAATCCTTTATCAGCAGAGGAACTTGAGACTTGGTACTTGAGAAAACTTGGACTGTATATAACTCTGCATAAGATTCGACCTTTTTTCTTTTCATCTAAATTTAGCCTTGCTTCAAGCTATCTATGTTTTCCAGTCAGTCTATTTTACAGTCAAGGAAACTGTCACGAGAAACAATAAGATAAGAAAAAATCTTACCCCGGCTTTAAATTTAAAAAAATGAATTTATGAATATATAAAAAATATAATGAGTAACATATAATGTTTCATGAAGAACATTATCAGTGTATAATTAAAGTGCAACCTATAAACAAGGAATGCAATACAAAGTATTTCGATTTCAATAACACTGACAACTTTATCAAATATTATATTGTGTTACCGAATAAAACAGATTTATCAGAAAATTCAAGCAGTGAAGAAAATATCAAACCAAAACGGATAATTGAAACAAAACTTACAAACAATTAAGAATTTGTTACTCATTTTAAGTTGCGAATGTGCAATACTTCACTATTTTCAAACTGAGCCGGATTTATTAAAATTCTTGAGACGAAGGTAAGACGAGAGTGGACCCATGACTCCAGTCAACTAACTTTTATACCTGAGTAGCTCAATTAGGGTACTCGCCCAAATTTTAATTCAATAGGCTATTGCATTAAATTGTTTATAACCGCGATTAAATGATTCTGAAAATCGAGCCCAAATTTAATTTTGTATTTAGACGAGGACGAGGCTGAGCTTCTATACCACTAAATTTGAATTCATAAAATTTAAACCGAAAATTACATTAAGAAAGTAAACATAATTTAGTTATTTTTGTTAGGAAATACGTAAAATTCAAAAAAGTAAACAGCTTTGAGTGTTATCCGAGACGGTATGTGGGTAGTGCATGTTTTGTATATACACGCGAATGAAGCAATTAGCGGCTGAACTCAATTATCTAGTTTTACGGTGAAATGAAATTCGTTAGCTATGCAGCATATAAAGACAATATAAAGTAATAAAGTAAATGTAATAACAATGGAATGACTTAATGTGTCGTTTTATTCCAGTCCATTCATATGAAGCCATTATTGCATAACAATCTTAATATGATGTATCGTAACGTCAATTTACTTGCGTAATATTAATTGTGGGGTTTAGACACAAAATTAGACTGCGTAGGGCCCCCAACTTTGCCCCAGAAAATTCCAGAAGGTTCGGATCACAGGATACCCCAAAAAACCAAAAAAACTAAAAAATCCCCCAAAATCCCCAAAGTTTTTTATGCTGCTTTTGCTCTCCTTCTCTGCTTGCTCCGCTTTGCCCACTGCTTCTACCCAACCAAAAATGCCTTTTATGCTGCCAGTTTTATAAAATCAATGCAGAAGGACTTCGGAAACGTCAGGATTTACGAAAAGACACAGAGAGAAATTTATACAACTTTTTAGCAAATTTACAGAGATCTGTAGCCCATGAAAGCTTCAGAGAGAGTCTAAAAAGAGAGTGTGCTAGCTTTTCAGCTAGTTACAATAGTAAAAAGGACGGTTCGTCCCAAAAATGATAAGGAAATTTAGAGTTGATGAGGTGGGCTCCAGGAGTCTTCTTCACTTTTTTCTTATGGAGAATGCCACACAGCAGACAAATTGTGTGGCCTTGAATGCTGTGAGGACAGGAACCCTAAACTCTTTGCCATTCGGCTTCACAAAAACTAAGCTCGTACGAGCAAAAAGGAAAGGAAAAAGTTTAACAAACTTGCTGGCTCGTAGAGCCCAAAATATTTAAAATAAAATTAATAACGACAATTAGGCAAAGTGGGCGGAATTCCTGACATACTCCCACCTTAATTAATCAGGATGGGGATTAATTAAACAAAAACAAAGGATTTCCGCTTTCACCGGAAGTTGCCACCTGGAAAGGTAAAAAGAAAAAAAGAGAACCGGACGTAGACGTTTATAGCCTAGCCGGGTATAAGAGACACAGGACGTGAGCGTTTATAGCCCAGCCTGTCAATGAGGAGGAAATAGGTAGGATAAGGTAAGGTGACAACCACCAAAAACATTTTACAACATATTTTCATTTCATGATTTTTTTTATTTTAATTTGAATGAACTTTTTTTTAAAAATTTTATTCCAGGTACTGGAGCTCTGGATCTCTTCCTGGACTTCTGGTCTACGTTGCGGAGCAGCTTGCTTGCCCCCACAAAAATTAGTCTTGTTGTTGGAGAAGACGGCTGTTGGTCTTCCCCTTCTTTCACAAAACGGTCCAGTATCGTCAACACCCGTGTTTGAAAGGGCTCTGGTGGTGTTGACATGTTTCGGTGGAAGGGCAGCTCGGGGAACTTTACACTTCTTGGCGCGGTGGCAGCGGCGATGAATGGCGTTGCGGATAGTGCGGCGACTATCCGTTACCCAGTACTTTTCCCGGAGGGAAGCTTGACAGTACTGGACTCCAGCGTGGTAATTCCTCTCATGCTCATCTGATATGAGCAGCTTCACAAGGGGATTGTTTCCCGGTATTGGAGGCGGATGTGTGGAAGCTTTATCCTCTTTCCCAAGTAGTGGCGTCTTCAGTCGCAGGATTCCCCCTTCGTCTAGGAAGGCTGGAAGCTTCTTGTGATTTTCGGGGGTGACTGATGACTGAATGAAACGGATGAGGGTAGCTTCAGTAGCGGTAATTGGAGCCGGGGGTTTCAGCTTAATGCGTTGGCGGTCATCCTTCAAATCCCCCAGCAGCCCCAACACGGATTTTGTTTTTTCGTGAGAGCTCGGCCCGAACTCCCACCCACGGATGTCAAGTTGACCAGTTGATTGGATCTCTCGGGCTTCACACTGGACCTGTATTGCGTCTTTCATGGGGGGAAGACTTACGACGGGATTGTCCACATGATGGCACGAGAGCAGTTTCTTTTTTGGTGCGGGGAAATAGGGATACTGGTTGATGTGATGCTGGAGCGTAGCACCCAGCACGGACAGACTTGAGGACACCCCTAATACCACTCGGATGTGTCGGCATTCTTTAATTTTTGAGTAGGTGGGCAGGTACTCCCACCATAGGAAACGTAACTTGTCCGGATCCCCCTCCTCCACAGACATCTGCTGAGAAGCCTTCGTGATGTCGGCTACTGCTTCCACTTTGACAATGTGGAAGCGTGTGAGGATGGACGGGATCAACTTGATTAGGTTTGGGCCTTTCCCCAGGACCTCATTTGTTGATGGCCCAAACCTGGATTTGGCCGACGCGTCGAAGACACGACGGATAGGAGTGGTGGAACCCTCCTTCATGATAGCACGGTGCGGGAGGTAGGACGAGGATGATGTGGGAGCGGCTGGCGGCTCCACAATCTTCTCTTCCTCCCACGTTTTGAAAACTTGCCCGTATGCCCCCAAACTCCCTTGTTGCTTGATACTTCTGGTGGTGGCTTGGAGGCAGCTTATGGCAACACTTTTATTGTTGGGGAGTTCCGGGTGGCCCTCAATGAAGGGTAGACATACGGTGTAGCGGCCACTCGGCTCCCGTTTCACAGGTTTATGGAAGTGGACGAGAGCGGATTGCTCAACTTCCTGTCTAGTTTTTGGCTTTGCGGGGTCCATGATGCCGATAGTCTCCAGTGCCCTGAGCTTGCTAAGCTCTTTTTCAGGTTTGGTGGCCTGGAGAGTCATCATGGTCATCCCTCCTTCTGGTGGTGGTGGGGACTCCTGTCGCCCAGACACGGTCCACCTCAGCTTTGTGTGGACAGCTACTGGTCCAGTCATCAGGGGAATTGACGCTCCCCCCAACTTTAGGAACTCACAGTAGTCAGTCCCAATGAGCACCTCCTTTTCCTCCGATTCTTCAGCATCATCTGTCAGAGTGATGCCTTTTTTCCTGCACTCCTCTTGGTAGGAGCCAGGGGGATGACGAGCAATTGGACCAGAAATACGGGGAGCAGCTGACACTTCCATCTCGATCTTCCTTCCTTCTTGGATTCCGGGCTTGGGCATGGGAACTGGAGCCGGAATTTGGGATAATGAAGATGATGACGACGAAAATTGCTGTTGGGGTTGCTCATCCTTCTTGGGTTGGGTGGATTCCTTGCTGTTGAGGTGGTGGCATACCATGACGTGGTGATTATTGCCACAGTAAATGCAGATCATCTTGGTCTTGCACTGTTTGCTTCCGTGACCAACTCGGAAGCAGTTGAAGCAGGCCCTGTGGTCATTTATGGCCTGTTTACGTGCCTCCAGGCTCATCTTGGTAGCAGCTCGGCAGTCGGAGGCGGTGTGACCAGGAATGGGACAAAAGATACAGGGACCCTTCCTTCTTTGCCCGGACGTATTTATAAAACCTGCTGCTGTCTTTGGAGCACTGGAGTATTTTTTACTTGTATTTTTGTTGACGGGGCTTACGGATACTTCTGTTTCTGCGTTGGCAGCTGTTGTTGAGGTTTCCAACGCCCCCTTAAATGTTAACCACTCCCTGACGATTCCCCCAAGTTTTGGTGACTCCCTCTTCGGAAGACTTGACTTCAGGTGGGGTTCTGCTGCTGTAATTGGAGTGGCTGTTGCGTTCGTGGCTCCTAGTAATTTTTGTTTGCAATGGCGTTCGATGAACGCCATGCCCCTGATGAAATCCACGCGACGCCCAATTTGGATTTTGGCTTCAAAATCCAGGTTAGCAGCTCGTAGCTGCTCAACATAATGGTCGATGAGCCTCAGGACTTTCTTGTGCTGGTCACGGAGGAGGATGAGTTCCATCTCGACTGCTTCCACGTCAATGGTGGCTCCGTTGACCATGGTGTCCAGGGCGATGATGCTCTGCTCCAGCAGAGCCAAATTGTCTTCCAGGTTCTTTTGGGCTGTGAAACAGCCCCCTTTCAGCTTCAAGGAAGGTACCATGGTGATGAGGATGATGTAGAAGCACTTTCTACACTTTTTTACTTTTGGGGCGAAGTGAGAAAATTAAAGTTTTTTTTTAATTTTAATTAAAAATGGGCGTATCCTGGCAGGTTCGCCATAAATGTGGGGTTTAGACACAAAATTAGACTGCGTAGGGCCCCCAACTTTGCCCCAGAAAATTCCAGAAGGTTCGGATCACAGGATACCCCAAAAAACCAAAAAAACTAAAAAATCCCCCAAAATCCCCAAAGTTTTTTATGCTGCTTTTGCTCTCCTTCTCTGCTTGCTCCGCTTTGCCCACTGCTTCTACCCAACCAAAAATGCCTTTTATGCTGCCAGTTTTATAAAATCAATGCAGAAGGACTTCGGAAACGTCAGGATTTACGAAAAGACACAGAGAGAAATTTATACAACTTTTTAGCAAATTTACAGAGATCTGTAGCCCATGAAAGCTTCAGAGAGAGTCTAAAAAGAGAGTGTGCTAGCTTTTCAGCTAGTTACAATAGTAAAAAGGACGGTTCGTCCCAAAAATGATAAGGAAATTTAGAGTTGATGAGGTGGGCTCCAGGAGTCTTCTTCACTTTTTTCTTATGGAGAATGCCACACAGCAGACAAATTGTGTGGCCTTGAATGCTGTGAGGACAGGAACCCTAAACTCTTTGCCATTCGGCTTCACAAAAACTAAGCTCGTACGAGCAAAAAGGAAAGGAAAAAGTTTAACAAACTTGCTGGCTCGTAGAGCCCAAAATATTTAAAATAAAATTAATAACGACAATTAGGCAAAGTGGGCGGAATTCCCAAATTTAATTTTGTATTTAGACGAGACTGAGCTTCTATACCACTAAACTTGAATTCATAAAATTTAAACCGAAAATTACATTAAGAAAGTAAACATAATTTGGTTATTTTTGTTAGGAAATACGTAAAATTCAAAAAAGTAAACAGCTTTGAATGTTATCCGAGACGGTATGTGGGGTAGTGCATGTTTTGTATATAATACGCGAAGGAAGCAATTAGCTACTGAACTCAATTATCTAGTTTTACGGTGAAATGAAATTTGTTAGCTATGCAGCATATAAAAACAATGTAAAGTAATAAAGTAAATGTAATAACAAGGGAAGTAATAATATGAGACTTAATGTGTAGTTTTATTCCAGTCCATTCATATGAAGCCATTATTGCATAACAATCTTAATATGATGTATCGTAACGTCAATTTACTTGCGTAATATTAATAATAACTTGGGTTTTATTGTCCAGTTTTCCTCTGGACAGACTCTGAAGATAAATTACAGCAAGACAAGGTGTAATTTTAATCGTAAACAAATTAAAATACAGGAACTAATAATTTAAATAAAAGATAGTCATGACAAGTTTTGGAGCACAAACAAAATTATTTGAGGAGGAGAACTCATTCGATATGCGTATTAGTTAGTTAGAATATGTAAAGTATTGTGTGCTAGTCCTTTTACAAGCTGCAATTTACACTCCTTTTCCTATTTCAAACAATAATATTTTTTAAATTAAGCAGGATTTACAGAAATTTTTCTAGCTGAAAGCAACTGTAATACCTACACGGTACTGGCAAATTTTCTAATTAATTTATCAAAATGAATAATATATTACATTCTTGATTGAGTCATCCTTCTTTTTCAAGCAGCATGTTTTATATATTGCGACATAGTTTAAAATTTCTTAACGGATCCATCTCGTGACACATTTTTTGTATAAAAATGAAGGATTTAAAATTTGTTTTAATTTTACTCAATATAAATTGACATTTAAGCCTGCATTTACGTTTATTGTAATTTTAAAACTTTTCCAAAACAATAATTATAATGCATAGCAGGTTTACCAATTATATTTTAAATTTGAAAAATTTATATAGGTTTAGTTCAGTTCAGATTTTCACTTAATTGAAGTGATACATGTAGGGTTTTAGTGGGACTAGTCCGCTGCTCTGGTATCATAGTGCCCGTGCATAACATACTGATAAGTTGGCTTGTCTGTCCATCAACGCATTTCCCATCATTTGAATTTCTGTGTTTATCAACAGCATTTTTAAGTCATATTATAATACAATAATGTAGGATTTAAAATCAAAGTATTAGTCAAGACTAAAAGAATCTCTCATACATTATACTTCAAAATAATATTTACCTGCTATGATTGTGCTTCTCGAATTCAATTTTTGTTTTGAACAGTTTTCCACAAACAGAGCACGATGCTTTAATTTGAGAAAGCGCATTTGGCATGCAATGTACTTCTGCCAAATGTCTTTTAAGGTGTCCAAATCTTAGAAATGCTTTTGGACAAACATGACATTGAAAGTTTCTTGCCAAAGGAGCATTTCTCGGCCGTTTTCTTGGTGGTTGATACTCCCATGATGATGACAATATCGGTATTGTTGACTCCACATTAGACATAATTTCTTCATAGAGTGGGTCACTCTGCGTAAGTTCTTGTTCGGTTGCGGGGGTTGGTTGCCTGTTGACTGGGAGTGAAAATGCACTCGAACTTGGATCTTGTTTCCCTGACAAAGTAGTGGTTGTAGCAGTTGAAGACGGGGTTGTACAGTCGCTTACCAAATCGCAAATTTTTTGTAGCATTCCAAGCTTCACCTCCAAATGGGCTTTTAGCTCTTTCAATAACCTTGACAAGTTATCATTTATATGCGCAATCTGATAGTGGGAGGTTTCTTTTACCCATTGCACAAAACGAAACATTTCTTCACGTTCAGCTTCTAAGATTTTAAGCTTAGTTTCATTATTATGCAATTTAATTGCCAGTTCAGAGTTTGACTTTTCAAGGGATAGACGTAGTTCCTCCTTTTCGTGATTGCAGTTGCTCAAAAGCTTTCTATGTTGCTTTAATGATGCATTTCGCCAAGGGCATGTAATTTTTTACCCCTAAATATACATTAAGCCATCCTCGTATTATCATGCCTCATCCTCTCGTGCCAGAAAATTAATCATTATTAGCCCTTAAATGATATTTTGAGGGATAAACAATTATTTGATGTTCACGAGCATAAAATACGTGTACATCCTCATTTGTCAGGCATGCATATAGAAGGCTTGGCTCAGAAGGCATTTGGCTGGCAACAAGTAAGCAGCATCATGGGCAGTAGCAGTAACTAATGATCAGATCTGCCATATGCCAATACGGTTTTTGAACACAGAATTTTTGAAATTTTCGAAATTTACTTAATTTCACTAAATGGGTCCATTTGTCATTTCTTGCGGAAATATTTAATTTCAAAAGTTAGGATGCCAGATTGTTGCCTATTAGATTTGTTAAAATGTCGTCTCTCAAATTTTTTATATCTTCCTTCTAAAAAAAGTTATGCAGGATTCATTGATTTTGGTGCACTTCCGGTTTACAGCAACCTTGTGTGTATTCTTCGTCACCACTGCACATAAGCCGTTTATATTAAATATTTGAAACACTAATCATGTAGAACATACAATTAGCTATTGATTAGGCGTTTTGAATCAGAAATTGATTGAGGAAGACAAAGTTACAGAGCCATGACTGTCCAGAAACTTTTGGGAAAAAATTGAGTAAGGATGCTCAAATTCCTCAAACCCTTTCATTTGTGAGTTTTATTTCCAGTCTAAAAAAATCAGGTATTTTCAAATTTGGTACACGTTAACTTTAAACCTCTGTCCAGCTTCCCAAAAAACATATGGGGATGAAACCTGGTATGTAGTTATTATTGATAAACATACTTTAATAATAGTATAAATGGTTTAAGTATTGAAGACAAGATTTTTCGGGGGGTCCCAATGACGATTTGTTACTCAAAGAAATTACACAAAACACTGAAAAAGATTAAAATAGATATAAGACTGTACTTAATTTTGAATAAAATGACAAAAATAATTGTTTATCCCTCAAAAAATCATTTAAGGGCTAATAATGATTAATTTTTTGGCACGAAAGGATGAGGCATGATAAAATGAGGAAAAACAAATGTTTTTTTGAGGGTCGACTGAAATATTCCCTTCGCCGAGCTAATAAAGCTTTTGCGTGGTTACGCCAACGTGTAATCTGAGAACTTTTAGCTTCCAACTCGATTTGTAGTTTTGATATTGCATTTTTGCTTTCTTCTTCATTGCCACTTTTAGCATTTTCAAGTTCAGTATTAAGGGACGCCATAGTCTTACGCAAGTCTGCAATCTCAGTTTCTTGCTGTTGTATCTTCTCATGTTCCTTTGAAATTGCTTTCTGGAGCTGTTTGACTTCCTTACACTTTTTGTAGTATTTTGTTTTCTGGAAACTTATTTCACTTTTCAAAGTAGGAATTTCTTTGCGGAGCTCTTCAAGTGATTTAATTAAAGCTGTATTTTCGACAGAAAGTTCGTCACATTTTTGTCGTAATTGCTCCAGTTCAATGCCTATTTCTTCGACTTTGTTTTGAACTTCTGAATCTCTCTCCAGATTTGTCTCAAACTGCATGCATTTCAAACTTTCAATTTCTTTGTTCTGGCCACTGACTTCTGCTTCATAATTCTTAATTTTGGTATTTAGAGATTGGATTTTCTCTTCAGCGCTTCGTAACTGCTTGTTTTTATTTTCATGTGAATTTTTAAATTTTGTTTTGTCACGGCGCAGCTTTTCGATAAGGTCACGAAGATAATTGTTCTCTCTTTCTAGAGAATTCTTACTTCGAAACCCAAGAACTTTTTTGGGAAAAGCATCCATTTTGCTGTGTTGACGACAACTTTTAATAATTTACAGTGTACATAAACCAAACCGTGTCAATTTAGTTAAACAGTTTGCTAGATATTTATTTAATACTACACTTGTGATAAAGACACAGTTGACAAACTTCTTTTTAAAAACTGGTTCTATTTGGCTTATTGTACTCCACAATATCTCACTTTATCAATTAGCAACACAACTTCCAATATATTCAATTACAAGTGAATTCGATTCAGTGTATTACTTCACAACGGTTGTACTAATACATGAAATGAAAGAAACCTTCCAAAAATATATAATACTCTCCCACCGAATTTGTTTATGGAGTAATAGATTTCCCTAGATTGCTACATGTACCTGACCTAGGCTTGGACTGAGTTCGAAGCTGAAAGAGATTATTCTAGGCTTGGGAAGTTTTATGAAAGAATTGTTGTTGCGCAGTACTACGAGTTGAAAAGTGACCGGATATACCATTCACTACTTACGTTTAGGAGAGAAAACTACAAAATGACTGTTGACTGTCTTTTGTTCCCCGCTTTGTTCTTATATTGCTCCACTCATTGCCTGATAGTTTGACATGTTGTGAAGATAAACTCATACAAAATATCTTTTGTAATTGTACATGCATATTAAGCGTTGCATATTGCATTTTTGTTTTAAATTGGATCATGGACATCTTAATACCCTTTATAAAATTGAAACAGTTTGCAGTTTTTATATTGTTTTATTTGCAAACCAGAACGTCTGAAAAAATGTATATGTAGCATTTTAAAATTCATTTATCAATGCTAGTACCATAAAAATTCTTAATGAATGATGTCACTAAAATAACCAAGCTTCGAAAAGAAAGGATGTGGACAGGAAACTACAATAATTTCTTGACGCATCCAGAACCAGAACTTGTGAAATGCATTATGCATAATCATTATGTTATAATGGTAACCACATTTATAAATGCCATCTTTGCTACAGAGTTATATTTCAGTCTAGAGTTTTAATGCAATCAAATTATTTCACTTTTTTTACTATTAACTTGTTTAAAAACATTAATTTTGTGTGTTAATGCAGTGATCTCGTATTTCAAAGCATTATCGCTCCTGTTAAAAATTTGCTTTCTGAATTTTACATAGTAAATAAAGCAACCAACGAATGTGGTTTATATACGCACATTTATATTCATGGCATGTAATAATAAATCTTTGACAACATTTGTTTGTGCTGCATCATCCATATTTGATACATCTACTTTAAGAATGATTTCATATTAATAGACTGAAATAAAGTTAAAAAATTCAGCTCAAGTGTTATTGCTACCCTTGGTATTGTACATGCCTTCATTTGCTAGAATTACTTAACAGCCAACACATTTTGTTTTACCATAAATGTTAGAGTTAAGCTGCTTATTGCTTCCAAGCTATCAATGGAAATTTTGGGAAAAAAGTATATTTCGGGCATTTTCATTTATCGTCTTTCAAAACGTGAAGTATTGATTCATAACTTCGCAATAAAACGCGCTAACTTTATGCGGTTAAGTATGAAAGATTAACAACAATAACCAACGGCGTCCAATAGTTATTTTTGCAGATTCTTTAGTCACCCCCATCTTGGGGATGAGAAGCAAAAGTGCAATACAATTTTCAGTACTCTCCATTTAACCTTTTGTACTTTCGTATATTGATTGTTTTTTGCTACACTCTAAGAATTTTTAACTGGTTTTTAAAAACTAAATAAAATGTTTATATTACCTGGCATAGGATGTCACACAGTAGTTTTGACAAACGAGCACATTCAAGTCTCTGTCGGATGCTAAAAGTTTAGGCTCGATTCCCAAAATCAAATAATAGCGGTTATATAATGCAATAAAATAGCCTATTGTACATAAAGTACCTATTTTGGGCTATTTAGGTATAAAGTAAGTCGACTGGAGTCACGGGTCCACTCTCGTTTTACCTTCTCATGAAATTTTATTAAATCCGGCTCAGTTTGAAAATAGTGAAGTATTGCACATTCGCAACTTAAATTGAGTAACAAATGTCTTAATGTTTGCAAGCCTTTATATTTCAATTATCCGTTTTGGTATGACATTTTCTTAATGGTTGAGCTTTCCGATAAATCTATTTTATCCAGTATCCAGTTATATGTTATTAAAATCTAAACCTGTAAACCTTGTACAATTTACACTTTCCTTGGTAATAAAATTGTAGTTGATTAAACATAATATTAATTTTTTATATTTTGTTAATCCATTAAACATTTATTGTTATACTTAATTCGCAACCTCAACAAAAAAGCTGAAGTAGCTACTAGATTATACAATCAAAACTTCAACTTAATTTTGTTTTTGATGATCCCACGAAAAACCATAAGGAAATTTTAAATAAAGCATGCTTTTGAATAATTCAAACTGCTACATACAACATAGTAAGCTATAATCATCATCTCCATAATAAGATTCTGAGAAAGCACTGAATATCTGTGAAGACCCGGAGCTTTTTTAGCCAATCTTATTCATCAATTTGTGAGATTTCTGCATTCCTATCTTAAGTTGTCTTAAGGGAATATCCTTGGTTGCAAATTTGTAAAGTTTAAAAGAAATTTTGTATACATAGCTTGTCAAACACTGTACGTTTTCAGTCGGTTAGTTATTTATCTATTGGTTATACATAAGACTAAGACATTTAGAAAATTTAACAAAAGTTGAAAATACACCGTCTAACTATTAGTAATATTAATATAATTTAATTAACAACTGAGTAAATCTGAACTCATTTTTATCAAAGATTCTCTTCCTGGAAAGTTTATAAGGTGGATGACCTCATTACATCTCAAGTAGTTTGTTTGATGAAAATTTATATAAACATGATATTATCTGCATGCACATATAATATGACTTCATTTGTTTGACTGCGACTGGTTCATTTCCTGAACCGTGACAAACTTCCCTCCAATACTACAAATAATACATGAAATGTGAACTGTGAAGCATCATCAACTAACAAAAGTTGCTCAAGATTCAAGAGATAACTTAATTCTTGCGTTGGTTTCCATATGGTTTTTATTTCAAAAATGAAAGCGAGATCATTTTATGTTATTTTTGTAGCGTTAACCGCTGCTATTGTAGTAACGCTGCTTGAACAGTGTTTAGTTGATTCTTCAGAATTGAAACCGGATGCCCAGCCTTTGGCATCGGTAAGTAATAAATATCTGCAACGTTGAAGCAATACCTGATAAAATAAAAACAGTGAAAATTTTAAATACTAGTTGGTTACACTTCATTTACATTTTAAATTTTAGGGTGTCAGAAGCTTTATACCTACTAGACGCTGCGGTAAATATTGTATATGGAACTCATGGGATGCAAGCTGCCTGTGTTGGAACTTTTTCTGAGGAATACAAACAAACAATAAATTTGAATTTACTATTGTCTTAGAAATAAGTGGATGTCCAGATGAAAAATACTGCATCGTAATTTGATATTTGAAGTTATATTTTAATAGTAATAAGATAAAAGTAATAATTTCGTATTTTACTTCATTTTTTGTTTAAATGGTAGCTTCTTTTTTGGATTATGCAGTTGCTGCAAATACAAAAAAGAAAAAATATTATTGATAAATAAAATAATTAGAAACAAAGTTGATCTTTTATTAATTAGATAATATTTCTTGTGTGCGTTCCTGCTATGTTAGCGAAAAATTAATTGGACTGTTTCAAGCTTGTCGGCACTTTCAGTATAAAAAAGGAAAAATCCAAGGGTATATTTTATGCTTGGAATAGCGTGAACAATGTCGTTTATTTTTTGGAAAATTACTTAAGGGCAAAATGACTTTGGTCATGTAAATGTCTTACATGGTCATTGTCTTTTAATTTGCTTGACTTTGAGCTCATAAAACTGATAAAGATAGATTAACTACATGACTTGATGACAACTGGGAAACGATAAACATGTGTCTATTTCTCCAAAAGAATACATTAGTTCTTTTATTAAATATGAAATTGATTGAAGTCACATAAAATGGTTATGTCCAAATTATTTATCAAATTAAAACTAGAGTGCAAGCATAATATTGTTTTTTTAGGTACTCATACAGTGTATATTGTTATCAATGAATCCACTGGAAAGCCTGGTACGTCAAGGACACTATGACGCTGTTGCCTGTTTTAAAGAATTTACTGCGATTTATATCAGTGAGTCATTCAAACCTTTTTCTTATAATGAAAGACGTAAACGTTTATGTAATGTTAAAGCATAAGTAATCAGACAGCTTTCAGTCTGCCAGCAAACAAGTATAACCAATTTGCGTTGTTTTCGTAATTTAAAACCAAAAATGAAAGTTTCAAATTTTATTATAGTTGGTGCAGGTTTAGTTCTGATAATAATGATATCTGTCTCGGTTTACTTTTTCATGGGACATCCAAGCGATTCTGGTCCGGAAGCTCAGGCACTTGCTTCGGTATTTCTACTATTTTTAAATAAAAAGCTTATTTTGCTATTTAGTTTTAGCACTTACTTTTACATTACTTAAATTTTAAATAATATTTTATTAATGTTTGGGTACTTATTTCAGGGTGTTTACAGCAATCACAAATTTCAATCGTGCGGCTCCAAATGTGTTCGCAACTTTTTTAGTGAGAAGTGTTTGTGTTGGGGAAATTATTGGGTCTAGTCCTTTAATAGGTGCAATCACACATTCTGCTACTCTTTTAAAAAATTCTCAGTGTATTATGGAAACTTAGAATTACTATTTTGTTGTTTTTCGTAATTTATAAGGTTGATGCATTGATTGATAATATGCATATAAAATTATAAGCAAATATGTATTTCGTAATATTTTATTAAATTATTTTTTTCAAAAGAACCATTTCAATAATTAGCCAAATGCTTAAGTCGTATTTACGTCAATGTAAGATATATCTAGTTGTAAAAAACAATCACACATTATGAGCTAGTGAATCACAACAGCATTATCAGCTCACATTTAAAAGATATTAAAAATAGAGTATGATATCTTCAAAATTGTTATTTTCTAAAACTCACCGTCAGACTTCGAATTAAAGTTTTTGGTTCTTGGAACTGCCATTTTGAAAGTTGTTTACTGGTAACACACATTAATACATTGTACGCTAATTTACACTCTCAAATAATCCGGTTTCACGGTTCACAAGAAACCGAGTAATTTATTAACACTGTTTAGTATAGAACTACTAGTAATTTGTTTCAATAAAAGCTGTACTAGTTGACTGGTGGGTAAGTTCAATTTGCACATAGCCATGCCGCACTTAACCTAAGCATTATTTATTATCGAGCAATTGCAAATTAAGTATATTGAAAACTGTGCTTTATTATTATAAACAAAAATGATGATCTGGTAAATATTTAAATAAAGCTGAAGTAGTTATGAACTCCTGTATAAAACATTCGTGCTTCGGCTCATTTAGCTTCATTTTTGACATGCAGCAACGTAATTTCTCATTTAGCATATTCGAATTTACAGCTTATTTTCCATATAGTGAGGTGATGAAAGCTGGTTCAAAAATGTTGGGTTCTTGGAATGATGATAAGTTGACCCTTATAAAACTACCAGCTATCCAATATCTAAACTCGTTTCAAGCATAACTCTTACGTCACTCAGTTATAAAAACTAAAAGATGTTTAAAATTACAACGGGAAACTTGATTTAAGCAAATAAAATCAGGAATTTCAAAGTACAAAATCTTGAATTTCTCGGGAGTAAAACTCATAACGGTACTATAAATATGCATAAATTTTTTAAAAAACTGGCACATTATCTTACAGACGCTGAGAGATAAAATATCTTTGTTCTTGCATTTTTCAAGCTACTACCACTATTTTAGTATAATCAAAATGAAAGTAATTCAAAGTTTCTTGTTCTGGGCAGGTATTGCCTTAATATTAGTTTTCAACCAATCTAGAAACGTGGAAGGTGCAGTTATACGTTTGGAAAAACCGAAAGCTCAACCGTTAACAACTGTAAGTAAAGCATTAAATTTTCATTTTCAAATCAACCATAATATTTTATAACTTTGATTTTCTATAATTTTATTAATTTTAGGCAGTGACCGGATACACTTCTAGAGGCGGTTGTGGAAAGTTTTGCGTTCGGATACCGTGGACTGGCAGATGTAAATGCGTGTTTCAATCTCAGAGCGCTAAATTGCAATAAAATGTAAACCTCAAGTATTTTATCATTTTATATTTTAATTAAATTTTGATAACATAATTTGCTACAGATTCTCACAAACATCATAATTAATATAAAACTAGATTTAACTGAATTAAGTAAGAACCATTTAATAAAACACTATTTCGGTCATTGGCTTATCACGCCATTAACTCTAGTGTACACACTCAGTGTATGGTCTAGTCTAGTGATAAATCAACACAGAAAACAAATGGTCCACAAACAAACCAATTAAAGAACATTAACGTCACAAGCTATCACAGCATGCACAAGGACAGCATAAATGTCAGTTGTTTCATGTTACTTCAACAAGCAATTAAAAGATTTCATTCTTTCATCTTTACATTCGTGCATTCTTCGAAAGCAACTGTAACTGTGTTGCTCTATATGAATATTATAAAATAATATATTTATTGGCGCACCCATTTTCCACAGAAAACTAGCCGCATGAATAACCAAAAATTTTGTTTTTAACCACTGACCTATTCACATTCACTGACCTTTCGTGATTATTTATTACGGATTTACTAGCTACGTTGATATGCTTAGAAACAATAATAGCTGAACAAGTTAACTAGCGCGCATAATTTTTCGGTTAAAAGTATAATCCTAAAAATGAGAAAAACGTGGTTAATTCTCATTGTTATGATTTTCTGTTCTGTAACTATGGTAGTTCTGTCCAAGTTCGTTTTCATAGAACAGCCAGAGGAAGTTCCAGAACCACAAGGACTGGCTTCGGTAAGACTACCAATTTGATTTAGTTTTAAAATATAGAGAAGTATTTTCAAAATATAATGAAGTAAATCTAAACTACATTTCAGGGTGTCCGGTTTACTCGTCGAAGCTTCAGCTGTAGAGCAAAATGTTTCAGGAATTACTTTGGAGATAATTGCTTGTGTTGGAACAGTTTTTAGATACAACATTTTTGTAAATTGCATTTTTTGTATTTAATTTGGCTATACAGAGGCTAAATACTATTAATACTCGTTGTACACAAATATGAGGTGCAATAAAAATGAGAGATGAACCTGAACAGTTTAACTATCAGTAAAATGCTGCATTACCTAAAAACTGTTTGTATTTTGTGTACACTTTCACAAAAGCTAAAAGATTTTTTTACATTCAAATTAAATGTCAGCAGAGCTTTATTAACAAGTTTCATGGAACTCGGACCAAGTCACAGTCAAGGAAATGTAATAATGGCATCAGTAATTTTTCCAAACGTCACCTGAAAGAAAGTCAGGGTGGTAGAAATGGTCACTGTGTAGCATCGCCCCACCCACACCTTCAGTGTTGGACAGCTCATTAGAACCCTTCTAAAATCCTTATGCTTGGTACGACTCCAGGAGTCAATGAAACTGCATCCCAGATCATAAATCCCAGCACACAAATTCAACAATCTGTGAAGATAAAGAAAGTTTTGGAAACTAGGACAACGTATTTTAACAGACATTCTATTAAAGAAAAGGTTGCCTACATAAAACTCATGCTTGTTGTATCCAACACACCAATCGGATACGAAATGATTGCTGGAAACTCGTCAATAAATAGGTGATTCATACTTCTTATCAAAACATAGCCACAAACTATTATAGCTGCACACATTTGAAACTTGATCATAGGTATGGCCAACGGTGACATGCAGTTGTTAAAACACTGGCATAAAACCTGCAAAGCCTTGTACATTTCCACACTAGTTTTAGGTGAGCGGAGATCATTCGTGGTAAAATCCGTTTCATTGTTGTTACTATGAATTCATAAGGAAATCTGAAATCAAATTACAACTTCAACAAAATTAGCATTTTTATCAGTAAAATCTTACTGCATTTCTTTTAACCAAAACTGAACAGTGTTTGCATGAGCCACCAAAATCCACCCAATTAAAATGTAGGATGTTATCACTTGTCCGGTCATACAGTATTCTTGCATTGCTCCGGGTATTAGCCAATACCATGGTTTAGGGTAGATTCGTGAAAAGAGGTACCACGGCGCAAAAGGAAACTTTAGAAACAAACTTACCGTAACAAACACTTGACTGATGCTTGAAAGAATGGCTACTCGAATGACATACCAACCGCCATCCTTATTGCCATCTAAATGGATTACGTATTTTTTAACGGATTTTTCGTTGAAACGGAGCAATGTGTTTATATATTCTCTGATCTATTAACAATAATTTTAAAAGTTACTTTCAATGCGTTTTAATGCTCCGAATATTATATGAACTTACGGCATCCTTGTATAGGTACATGTTAAGGTTATAGCATAAATTCCAAATATACCATAAGACACTGAGCGAGCTTTGAAACATTTGTCGATGTGTTTCTTTAATCGTAGACGCTGTGTGATAAAATGAATAGATCTGAAATGCGGTTAAGCAACTCGTTTGAATGGTAAGAAAGAACCACTGAATTTTCCAGAGTTTTTCCAGTGTACTGCTCCACTTGTCAATTTTGCATTCCTTGGCATTCCATTTCCAGGGGAACGCACCGGATGTTGCGCCCAACCAAATTACCAATTTCAGACGCTGCATGGTACAATTATCCAGGTAGTGACTACGATGTTTTAGACTGTCGGGCAGATTTGTTCGCGGCTCCAAAGTGGAAACAACATTTTCAGGTGAGATTTCATAGCTAAGTGTTTCTGGCATTTCCTCGGCTTCCTCATCAAAATGAAAGTTTGCGTTTCTTGTCACTCGGTTACGTGAGGATGGAGCTTGTTCTGAATTTTGACGTGGTAGCAGCAAGTCTTTGGCAGTAAACCAATAGCTTACATGTTCTTTATTTGAAGCAAAAAACGGTTTCTGAGAGCTTTCTGAGTATGTTTTATCGTTGACGATATCAAATAGACAGTTATCATAGTGATCTTGTTCTTCGTCATATTCAACCATGCCAAGTCCATTCACCTAAAAAATAATCAAATTTTGATAAACACGATTTCAATTTAAAAGATTTACTAGATTACAATAAATTTTTTTGGATAACCTTATTAATGGCACGTCTTCGTCGTTTTCTCAAAGTACCTGTTTGTTGCATTTTGATGCTACTCGATTACGTTCTTGGAAAAAAATGGTAAAAGGTCTTTGCATTCTGAATGGTCTGTTTAAAGAAATCCAGGTTAACAACGGGAAACTTTTAATGAACCAATTAAATAACCGATTTTGGATTGTGTTGGAAATTAAAAATACACCAATTACCGTTGTATAAAAATTGCTGAGTACAAAAAACGTGATTACCTACTGTTTGCAGTTGTCATCAAATTTGAGACATTCTAAAAATTTACTATACAATTATAACAGAAAATAGCTGTTTGTAGTTTTCTGAAAGAAAGCTGCATTTATCTCACTGGTTGAATGCTTTTTGGGCGTAGACAAAAAGCATACATAATATTTTTACAGATTTATTTATCAAGTCTACCACCTTGAAAGGTTGAGCTGAGAGTTGAAATGCGAAAGGTAAAAAGTTTGACATATAATGTCACATTGCATTGCATGCCATACATATCGGTTTTGGAATTTATTTTTAATGTCTCCTGAGGTGGTAAGCATAGCACGACGGTTTTCACTGTTTTTACTAATGTCACAAATGTTGCCTAGCAATCTGCGTCAAAAGAAATTTATCATTTATAACTGCTAAGCATATAATTGTTCATAATTTCTATCGCTTTTGAAGTTAGCCGACAGCAGCTTTTATAATTTGTTTTAAGAGTGTCTCATCTCGTAATTTTTTCTACAAAACTTGAACAAACTGGAATAAATTGTAGTTCTAAGCTGGTATGTGTGAGTAGTATATATAGTATGACATTGTAAAAAACGAAATACTAGATAAAATATTTATGAAAGTATATTGCGCCAATTGAGCAGCTATACAAACTACAGTTGTAATGTCACTTAAGACGTATAGTAAAGGCAATCAGTTAAGACTAAAAATGCCTATATGAGATTACAAGTATTTTGATACATTCGATTGGAATTTTGTGTTGACGATGAAAATTGTCCAATACAATTACTACATAAAACTTACATGTCTATGGCTTTGATTATAATTCTGTTGCACCAAACATTAACTTGATTGATAAAGAAAAACATTAATATTTGTTTTGTTGGATATACTGCTTGCTTTTCTTCCACAACATCACTTGTCTATTTCATGATAAATATTCTGAAATGCTTTTTCTGTAGTAGGTATGTTTTTGAAAAATATCCGTCACTAATCAAGGTAATGAATGAAAAATATCAGCATCACAAACATAAGATCATTGAAAAGAGGAAAGTTTTCTGTTTTTGAATCGTCGTGATTGTTGCCAATTTTGGTAGACTTTCCCTGTTTTCGCTTGTTTGTATCTTAACAACACGCTTAAAACAGTATTTATATTTTGTAGAGACAAACTGTTTCTTTTAATAGCTCCCACACATTTACGCAAATTAGTCTATCATTACCAACTGGAAATTCAATTTAGATAGATAAAACTGAAAAACATTTTACCGAAAACTAAATAAAAAAAGATGAAGTACAACATTATCTTTCTCTTTGTCATTGGAATAATGCTAGTTTCTGGCCGAGTATTATACACATCAAGTGAAGCCGAGGAAACGGTAAGTAAACGGTTACAACTCTCGTGAGAAAAAACAATAATTTATAAATTTCTAACATTATAGGACACCTTGAGGACACGACGATGTGTGAGCAGTTGCTACACAAATATGTACGGCTCGTGTATATGTCCAACTTGGATTTATGACTATTATAGTTAAATTATGGCGAATCTATAAGAATCTAGAATTTCTTGTAACTGACATTAAAAAGCTTTTGTGTAAACATTCACAACTTACGTCATTTGATTTATTACTGAATTACTCAAAAATCAATACTTTTATAATGAGCACTTGAAAATACCACTAGCAATTTCTAGTCAACAAGATATTATATATTCATTTAAGATTTCAATTGTCAAAATTGTGCTCTTCCAGTGATGAAATCCATATACCTACATTTATTTTTTAAATTACTCAATCCGAATGCATGAATTATACTGGAAATTAGTCGGTAGTAAATTGTGCGATAACAATTCAAAGCACTTGATTGCGAGTACATTAAAATGTGTAAGATGTAAAAAATAAAATTAATCACGCTAAATTGAAAGTATTGAAAACCATTTATGTCATTTTGCTATTCGTGCTCATTGACTTTTTTTCACGAATGTATCATGAACAAGAATATATTGATAAAATTCGCAAGTTTTTGCAAATAATATAATTTGAATGTAATCAATCATAAAATGAAATCTTAGTTAATAAGTAATAAATAAATTCGATTAATATATTAGTTTCCATTCACGTTCAGCATTTAGAACTTTTACAATTTCTTTCATGCCATATAGACATTCATAACACATTTAAACATTACGAGCTTGTCTGAGGTCTGAACTGCTGGTGAAAAATGAAGATGTTCCTATCTGAGAGCAAAGTTCACATTTTATTACCTATTGCAACTGTTGCTTGTCGCCAACTTTGATTGTCAATAGCATATCGGAACGTCTGAAAACGAATGTTGCTTTAATAAATGCACATTACTGGTTATAGAAATTTTCCTTATTATATGAACAGTATGAATTAAAATCGGCTTTAGTGGTGCTTTGATGAGTATAATTATGGCGTTTTCCTAAGTATGCATATTAACGTACCAATATTTACAGGCGACAAACAAGAAATTCCTTATCATTCATTACGCCGTACAAATAATGCCACTTTTCTTCTTGAGTTGACTTTCCCAAATTCATCGACTTACTTGCTAAACCAATTCATAATAAAATAATTTAAAATAAATAACCAATTCCCAGAATACCAGTCTACTGTGTTAGAAGGTGCCTCACATCTTTCATCTTTGTGTTAACGTAAACTTTAATGGAATTTAAGAAATTGGCAAATACAAAATTGCCACGTGAAATTGTAAATTGAAAATCGGCATTTTTAAAACATTGCAGATTTTTGTAAATTAGGACATATACTTGATTATTTATTACAGAAAACTATATATTTTGACCTTCCATTAACATTTGTGCTACAATGAGGCTGACTATTATTTTGTTTTTTATTGTTGCCTTAATGGCAATTATTGTACATGGTCGTCCAAATTCAGCAAACTTAGATTCATCGGAAAGTGATTCTGATGACGAGCCACAAGCAAAAGTGACGGTAAGCTATTTCTTGTTGCTGTAAAAATGCACATTAAAATTCAGTTTGTTTCTGACAATAAGTTTAACTTATCTAGGGTATTCCAGGACGACGACGTTGTATTGGTCCGGGTTGCAGTGTGGACATGAACGGCGTATGCAGATGCTTGCGTGGATAAATCCAATAAATAGACGTGTTTATTTCTCCTCAAAGATTTGAGAGCAATATTTTTCATTTCCAAATTTTAGTTTGGGATTATTTGTGAACTAAGTCGTAAAAATCTTTATGCTTAATATGCCAACCTTTTACAGAAAATAGAATAACTGAATTGTACTAAATTATTCTGAACACAAACTTTCATGGTATTCAATTTTTTCGTTTAAGTATACAATGTATATTTCAATAAATATTACAAACTAACCCGTATATCCGTAGACAATAATATCCGTGACAAGCTGCTTCCATTTGAATGCATGTACCGCGGTTTGAAAGAACCGAAAAACTCGACGTTAGCAACCCTTTACCATAATTTTGAAATATAAAATTCCGTTAGCAACATTGGCGGTTTCGAGGTTTGTCACAGAGAAGCAACGCAGTTGTCTTGTCCATATATTATTGTCGATGCTTATACCAATGTCCATGTACAAATACAAAATGAATAGTGCTATAATAGTACAAGAATAAACTGTTATATTGAAATTATAAAATCAACTTTCAAATTCACTTATTTTGTTGTATATAATACAAGTTATTGTTTGGATTGTATCGTACAATTAAACCTGGCTGCTTATAGAGACAAAACTTCCTTGAAAAGAAAATAGAAATGAGTTCAAGCTGACTACCAATTTATATAACATGAGACAGATATAAAACTGATATGTAATATAAAATTGATCAGTTGATAGAACGATGGTTGCTGGAAAGCATTGTCAAAATTAAGACCGTTGGTTCATGCTTATAATTGAATAGCTTTAAATGTAAGTATTGTGTCAATCTCCGGTTTGCGTTCATTTGAGTTACTTCAATGAGCAATTATGTAATTTAAATTTTTTAAATTCAATTTTGCAACTTTATTGGAAACAAAATTTATGAAAAATTCAGTTCTTTAAAGTTTTAAGGTGAAATAAGATTGATAACATTGAAGCTTTAATCTTGCACGTGCATGATATTGCTTGACATGAATCCGGGTACGCGCGTACGTGATTATCGTCATTTCAATAAATAAAAAGAATTTTACTTTTAGTATATAAAAAAGAATTAGATACACACAAATTCAATTTTGAAGTTTTATATTAGCTGTCATCTTCTCAAAAATCCAAGTACATAAATTTCAAAGTCAACAAACTTCAAATTCTGACATTTTTCAATGAATTAGGACATGACTGTATTTTTGTATAGACCAAGCTGGACTGTTTATACGCATATTTTGCTAGTGACTGCACCACATAATCTGTTGATTTGTTTTTGACAGTTTGATAGTAACCAGTACGTTTTTTATAAAACCCTCCTTAGACTCGCACAATGAATGAAAGACGCCAGTCGCACAAGCCATCTTATTAAAATTCAGCTGAGTTTATTCTATCTGTACTTATTAAGGTTTTCGGGCCACAGCAGTAAACTCTTGTGTTCTTAAATACGAATTAAATTTACAAGACTTTTTCGGGAAACCTTACACTGGGGATTGTTTGTCAATCGATTTTTAAGTAAACAAATTAGACTTTAACTTGGTGACACCCGTTTTTAAAAATCTATTCTTAATTTGCAGATAGGATTTTTAAAAAGTTTTAAGTGTTTCTAGAATTACTCATTGACTGCTTGAATTTATTCATATAAGTTAACTGCTAAACGATAACGTGACGCCAAATATTTGATAGAGGCTACAATTGCAATCATGAAATATTTTATAGTCTTTCTTCATATCCTTGGACTGATGACAATGTCGGTTTATGGACGTGCAGTGTTATCATCAGATGAAACGGAAGAATGGGTAAGCAAATGTAATTGAATAATTTTCTTAGAAATAATGTAACATATACATATTTTTTGTTAATTTGTAGGATACCAGTGTAGTGCGGCGTTGCTGGAGTAGCTGTCACACAAATATGTATGGATCTTGTGTCTGTCCTGCTTGGATTTATGACTATTTAAATTCAAATTAGTGCCTCAATTTTAAAATATATTACGAAAGTAAAACGTTTAAAAATAGTACACAATATTATATAAGATGTGCATATTTTGAATCATCTTCAGTTCAGTTAACGTGTAACTAAACTGTGTAAGATATTTTGTTCAATCTTTCTTAAATGAATAAATAAATAAATAAATATTAGACAGTTATTTCTGATTCTATTTTCTTAGTATTAGTGTTATTATTAGGCAGGAGTATATGTTAGAATTGCTACGATTAGGTAATTTACTAATTTTGATGTTTACAGTACAATATGATTTTTAGTCATATTAATTAAAAATATAGACTTTATAATATAAAGTAAATAGTTTTGTCTCAGAACAACGGTATAAAATCTGCATGTATGTATGCTTGCAAATTTCAATGCACTGCTACTTACTTACGTGTTAGTCTAGTCCTTTGCTTATGTGTGTTATTTCTAATTTTGCAAAAAATGCGTAGTAACATTATAAAACAAACCAATAAAACAGAAGCCACAAAGCTCGTTATGAAAAACGTGCCGAGATAAAGTCAAAGGTCAAATTAATGTAAGACTAATTGATCTAACTCACACATAAATTACTATGTCTGTCGTAGCAAGCTTGTAGAAATGTTTGTTGACCTCTGATTTAACTGAATACTGTCTCTGTAAAAGTGAATTGATTTTTGTTATAGCAAAAACGCTTCAAAATGAATGAAGAGGTTTTTATGAACTTCTTTCCTTGTATCCCAAAAATGTGAGTGATGCAAAAAACTTACTTGGGGAATTCAAACTTATTTTAATAATTCGATAAAGTCCATTAAACCTAGACTCCAGCCCTGTTTTATTCAAATTTTTTGTAACACTTATAAAGTAAAATTTCTATATAATCTAAATACGTATATTGTATAAAATATATGGTACATATATATGGCAACGTCCGGTACAAACTGTTTACCTATTTTCAATCAATTTGCACTGCAATTTCTGATGTATTAGTTTTTAAAAAGTTTTAAATTGCTGCAGCTTGGGAACCAGGACAATAAAAAATTTTAAAAAATACCGTTCCTAGATAGTTTAATGTAGTATAAACTCACAAAATCAAAATATCTTCAAAAGGAATCGTTAATTCATTTACTTAATGGAATTTCATAAGGCGAATCAGTTTAAACACGATATGACCTAAAACATTATTGGCAGATTTTTCTTTCAAACTTTTGGATGAAACATTTTTACCACTGAAACTTTAAATATAAATGTTTCAAAGGTCCGTCTAGCTTTCTAAACAAAAACCAGAGAAAGTTAAAGTATTTTTGACGGATGCAATCAAAAAAATAAACACATGAATTATTCACCACTTCTTTCATTAATAGTATCTCTTTTAGTCCATGCACAATGGCTGGGTGTTTCATGGAAAAAGAATCCCCTTAATAAGCTATGGATAGAAACTGGGAGATTGGTAGATTATTGAAATTTTTACAATATATTTTTTGCAAAACGATTTTCTAATTGTTGCATGTGATATTTTCCACGTACTCCCAATTAGCTTAAGTAGAGCAAGTGGATGAATAGACTTGAGGATTTTAATATCAAATGCGGCTTTACAGCAGCATAACTTTTAAACACATTTATTTGTTGCTGCTAAGCGTGGTTGATATATTTTAATGAATGACACATAGATTCAACGATATTATATTCTTGTTGCGAGATTCTAATGTCATATTCTGGCCTGCCTGGTCACTTGGCCATAAGTAATCAAAAGCTGGTTGAATGCATTTGTTGTTTGAAAGCTTCCACGACTTTTCATCTAGACACAGAGAATATAAAGCTGAATATTTCTGTAAAGATTTTACTCAGCAAGGCCATAAAATTCAATTTTTACTGTAACGATTTGTGTAACCGTTCTTTATAACAAACCAGGTAGTTGCAACCTAATATTTGTTTATCTTGGTTTGCATACATCATTTACCTTCATTCCCTTTACTTTCGGGTGTTTAAAATTTTATTAAATCACATCAAATGAATTTCAGGATTTCTAATCATTTAAATTAAAATGTATTATGCGTAAGCAGTTCGGCACAAAAAATTATAAAAGTAAATAATTCTAAATCATTTGTCATTCATTTGATATTTTATTACCAGGTGACTCAATTTACCATGAAGCTGTTATTTCTTCTGATCTTTGTCGTTGGACTTATGGTGTTGTTAAATGTGGATTACGCTTTTTCTACAGATGAAAATAGCTCTGCAGCGGAAATTAGTGAAGAAGTAACAGTAGTTCAAGATGAAGAATCGAGAATACCCGTAAGTACACCACATGTTCTTTTGCTATTGTATGGACAAATTATTTAATAAAGTAACTGATTGTTATTAAATTGCATGTAATAGGGCGTTCGACGAAGACTAATTCGCTGTAGAAGTGGTTGCTACAGGAACTTTAACGGAGGATGCACATGCTGATAGACGGAGTGAAAAATTATATTTTTACTAGACCTACACCTTATAATACAACCGTTTGGTTGTCACAGAAATTACATTGATATATTGAGGACTGGCACATGAGTATTACCTATTATTAGACAAAAAATCTTCAATTTTACTGACTAAGCTAGTATAAATAATAATGCATCAACCTTATAATAGTTTTGAAAAAATTAAATAAAAATAAACAAAACCTAAGGTATTTTGTATTGTTTCAATGAGTTACTGCTTTATATGACCAAGTACCATACGTAATATAATATTCCACAAACAAGTACTTACCACATACTACATACCATAAGATTACTAGTTTAGTTGTACCCGCAAATTGAAGTTATTTCATCGTCTATTTATAGCTCATTTTTAAATTTATAACTTGAATACGGCACCAGCTAATCAATTAATCCGGTGACAAGAGAATTACTATGCATAAAGTAAGGAATGTCAAGTTACCCTTGAACTTGCCTTGCTAGTCAAAAATCGACCTCGCCTATCGTACACACAGATTATGTGTGCTAAGGTCAAACGGATCTGGCTGATCAAAACATTAACAAAAAAGATTTACAAACAATATCGCAATTAGTTTTAGTTACAACGTGCATCATTTAATACGGAATTGCAAATTATCATTTTTGCTTTATTCTTATGGCATCATAATAAAAAATCTTGAAATTCAGTGTAATTCTATCAACCTTTCCGGAATCTTCTACAAATTATGTTTTGATATCAAATTAGTCTTTTTCGATACAAAATCATGTCTGCATTGAGTTCAGTTGTATCGCTTACTCAGTAGGTATAATGTTTCCTGGAAAAGGGATAATCTTTATCTGATCAAGAGTTATTTTTGCATGCTTCACTCTGCAGATTTTTTCTGGGTCAAAGGCTATATTTGATTACTTCGTACAAACGTGCCACAAAAATCGTTCTTTAATTTGATTGGTTTGAAAACAGTTTGTAAACTAATAAAGCGCATACCCGTTTTTCAATTATTGTTTCCTCTTGAGTTCTGTTGTACAAATTTAAAGCAAAAAAATCGTTGTTTTATTGGCAAAAATAAATCACACGATTTTCTTATTGAGATTGCGGGTTACACTCAATTCAATGTCTCATAATTGTACAATCACTTACGTAGGTACTTTTTAGAAAAGTTTGTAGTTTCAGTAGAAATAATCTTTGATAGATTGAGGATTGGGGACATATAAAAAGAAGGTGTAAAATCATTTATCCATAATCATAATTCAGTCTGCAGACTTTACACTTTTGTTGCTATTTATTTTAATAGCATATTTATTCAAACTCAAAATTTCAGTTTAACAGCAATCTAATTCAACCATGAAGCTCCTCATAATTCTCCTCGTTACCTTTGGATTGATGGCATTACTTGTAATGGGTCAAAACGCTGAAGGGGATAGTGATAGTGATGAACCACAGGCGAGACCAAGCGTAAGTATATTTGATATGCTATTATTTTCTGTTGGTTGAAGCAATAAATTGCCATGTTATTGTCTTGATTTAGCCGATTTCAGGTAATCGCTGTGTGAAACCTTGCACTCGGACCATTTTTGGTGACTGTTATTGTGGAGGGAAGGTATCAAGAAATCTAAAAACCAGCATCGTCTAATGCGGATTTCCAACCTGATGATTCTGTTTTAATCTGGAGGTAACTATTCACTTTGAAAAATATTCTAGTTAGTTTTATTATTGAATATGGTTTTAATTTTTATTAGATTAATATTGAGAATGGCAGTGCTTTGTAAATTAACATGCTAAATAAGATAAACAGCTAAGTAGTAACTAGAAACAAACAAAAACTAGTGCTAATGAATGTTTCTAAAAAAATTAATGTATATCCATTTAAACTATTTTAAAATGCGTTTTGTTTTTGTATGTAAAAAATATGTAGTTTCTGAGTAGTTATCGAGCAACATTTATATAAACTATTAAATTTTCAAGTTTTCTTGTAGTTTATTATTTCTTGTCCAATTCCAATGTACTTTGCATTACTACCTATACCAAAGCGCAATACTTTTTCGGAGCAATAATTATTTTATTTAAATTTTACCTTGCGTTTAAAATAAAATTCATTTGGTACCAGCAAACTGTCATGTGGCAGTTTTTATTATTTCTCTATCAGCATTAATTGTATTGCCAATCGCACTGAAAACTTGAAGAGCACCAGGGGGGTCAGTCTATCAAAATAGTTGGAAAGAAATTTGACTTTAACCGGACTCAATGTTCTATAATATTTATAAAGTAGCTTCTTCCCTCCCACAGCTCTGCCTCCTGCTATTTCTGTCAAATTTGCGTAAAAGCATGGAATTGTAGTTCCAATACGTCTTTTCATAGCAGCTAAAGTACGCAAACTGATTTTATGAAGAGTAGCTGGAAAGTGAAAGCACACAAGTAATGTAGCAACTCCCGTCATAATTAAGTTGACGAATGTTACCAGTGCGCTAAAATGCATCTGACTGCTCCTGGTTATCAAAATAAATGCAGGAACTGAGGTACAAACGATTCCACCGAGAATCACCGGCGGTTGAAATGAAAGGCGATTAACTCTATTGTAAGCAGCAACAAGAAGCTGAATTTGACGATAGGTTTGTACTAGATTCAGTAAGTCTTCATTTGACTTTGTTCGAGCTATTGCTCTGCAAGCAGAAGTTACACACATTTTATTTTGCATTCGTTCTTATAATTTTTAAAAATTACTATAAACTATTAACCTACCTTTGAAGATATTGAAGCGTAGCACATAACGAAAATGTTGGGATTAAGAGATTGATCATCACATTAATTATAGCTGAATTGCTGAATACTCGCATGGATACATACAAATACAGCCACATTCCAAATGCTCTTCCAATTCCTAAAAAATCGGAGGGTATCTGATTGTAGATTACCGCCGGAAGCAGGTTCCACGCAACTGTAGGAAAAATGGCACAAGACAAGGAATAGCAAATACTGTGATTTACTAATGATGCCGTGTATAGTCTGCCTGCTATGCACACACTTTTTCGGGTTTTGTTCTTTTTCCAGTAGACTTGTTCTAAATTCCATTTTGACGTTTTTACGTTGTGAACTTCAAAACTAATAAGCTGGTTTATAAACAAGGAAAACTGTTGCGACTCTCGTTTTTGAAACCAAGTTGTGATTGAAAACTGGAAGCCAAAATACACAAAGAACAAGATAGTCACTCGATCAAAGATTGATCGACTGTCGAAAGAGGCTTTTAAAATACCAAGAAAGCTGGCTAGTAATAAAATTATTATTTGAAATATCCAGTGAAATTGATTTTTGTATTTTGTATTCACTGACATTGTATAAGGTACATGGTGACTTTTGAAACACTTGGAAATTTTGTAGGGGTACTGGAGTGGAACTACATTACAGCTATTGGATATGCAGATAACTCGTATAAGCTCTTGTATGAGATTTGAACAGAGAAGCATTTTTGGTGCAAAGTTAGAATATTGTATTCGAATTTTACCAACTTTCGTTCCGCATTGAACTACACAAGTAGAGCGTAATAAGTATGGAGTGACTCTACTTACCTAAAGTAAATAATTGATTAAGTATGGCAATGATTATTAATTTAAAAATAATTCTGAATTCTATTCTGATACTCCTAGAATATGTCAACAGTCAATTAAAAGTTGATGGTTTCTTTATTCCTTTAGCATTCCGTGAGTTCCAGAAAACAAACTAATGATGAAAACCCTTCACACATATCTTAACTCCTGCTATGGGCTAATACGCATTTAATGTCTGTGTGAAGGATTTTCTTACTACCCCTTTTGAATGTCACTTTAAGACCTTGAATTATAGATGCTTAAAGAATGTGACAAGAGGGTGTTGACGACTCCTGCAACAAAACTAGACAAATCTAACATTATACAGAAAACAGAACTGTACATTATTATGTTATGCTGGTTTAAAAAGTATATCATGATGTCAAGGATCTTTCATGTAGTTTTGGTTATCAAAAGCGTAGCACGATGAAAAAACTCAAACCGTTATAATTACGATGGCTTAGCTAGCAACTATTATGCCAAATGTCCTATAGTTTCAAAGTTTACATTGCCTGGTAATTGAATAATTTATTAGCACCAAAGCGCCTTAATTCAAAAGCAAATATTTCGAGTATTGGGAAATGCCAGTATACAGATTTCATGGACTTGCATACCACAACAGAATTTTTCAACTTGTCATCAACGTGATAAACAACGTCATAAACCTAAAACTGTTTCTGATGCCTGACGGACCGTCAGTGACGCCAGTTTCCAATGGCTTTTTCACATACGTATAAATTATGTATAATCTCCCAGAATACTTACTTCCAGTGGTAGTATTTCACGTTAATTTGAATTTCTCTGGAATTTTAAGAACTTGTGGTATGTTTCCAGTTTTGGTGCTGACGCTATTGCAAAGTTACTATATTGTCATTGGAGTAGAACCCTGAGAAACAAGGTAAAGTTTCATATCTCATCGATTTTAGTATATATATTTTTTCATAGCTGGCGAGAAAGGACAAACAAGTTGGCAAAATTTGAAATAAGTGTGTTACAATAAAACGTATTAATGTTCAATCAACATTTTAAATTAGTATGCCTATGTGTATGCGGTTTAAGGTTATTTAATGAGAAGTCAGATGAGTAAAAAATAAAGCTAAAGCTGCAAAATGTAATCCAATTATAAAATCTTAAAGTTGAAAGTAATTATTCTACCAGCAATTTAATGTTTAATTTACATTAATATAAAGCAAATCCAGAAGGTTTCATAACATTTAGAGACAAACAATAGGGAAATCTTTTACTTCAGCTTGATATTCTGATAATATACAATTTACAGCGCTTTAAATTTCCATTTCATCGATTTCAAAGACTCGATAAAGCCAATCCAAATACCACTGAAGCATCTTTCCAACCCCAGTGTCTTTTCCTACATTTACTTGTATATCTTCGGATATACTGTTATACTCGTTTGCACGAAACGCCTTAAAGATTTCAGGGATGTTTATTTTCAAATAGAGTTTTTTGACTTGTTCCACGCACCGGGTATCATTTTGCCCATAATTGTTTCGTAGTTCATACCACTCTTGTTCAGACCGACAGTGTTCTTTGGCTGTAAGAAATAACCAATTAAACTGCCCTAGACGAATATCGGAATCAATGGAGTCGTTTTTGGTATTCTTGGTAAAAGTGTCATAGTAGTCATCATGAGTTTGAGAATATATTCCAAGTCTTTTGGAAATTCTTTCAACTTCCGAAAACAGTTGTGTATTTGTATTTATATCAAACCCTGCTAATGTCATGGCAAGGGCGATCGGCAAATAGACGTGAATGGATCCGTTTTTCAAACCAGCCACATTTTCATAATCTTTTCGTGTGAAATCATCTGCAAGTTTGTAGTTTCCTTTTGAATGTTCCATACTTTGCTGTGTCTCAAGTCGATTTCCTTTCCAGTTTTGCATACCCACTTGAAAAAATAGATAAACTAACTGCTCATAGATTGCGCTCTGTTTAGCAAAATATTTTTGCAGCAGAATGTAAACCGCGTTTTGAAGCATGAGCATGTCATATACCACAACGCCGCTTTGATGATCATTTTGTTTTGACCAGGTAGGATTGCCATAGCGCAAGTCGCTTTTCTCAACAAAGTCATCAATCAGAATGGACGAGGCCTGAAACTGAAATATTTGACGTAATTTTAAAACGTTTCTTTCAAAGCAAAAACGTAATAATGTTTTAGTCTACCATTTGGTAAATCCATCCTAAAATCTCAGCTTGATGTTTCTCTTCTTCGGATGATTCCTCAGACATAATTTTAAACGCTTGTGGCACAAGAAAGGAACTGAAAAATTGTTATATGGATTAAAAATGGTGTTTTAAAAGTGGTATTTTACAACGATACACTATAAAGTTTACTTACGTGTTTGCATATTGATGGTTTGGCATGACATGGTGAACCAGCTCTTGAAACTTTTTGACCATTTCCTTAGGATACTCCTGATTATTACCAAGGTTGTGAACCAGGTCTTTCACCAAAGTGTTGAGCGTAGCTCTGGAGCAAGACATTTTGAAGCAGTGCGCAATGAAAAACTGACTAAAAGTTATTAAAATTCTTGGAGAATAGGATAATTATATAACCTTGAGTGTCTCATTGATTAATATCAAGGTAGACAGTAGGTACATTTCTTTTTACGTCAATCAAAGCGTCAATGCACCCGACACAAACATAATAAAATTCCAAAGGAAAGTTTTAGCTGACTCCAAGGTTGTTCACTACCAACCAAAACGTTAAGCGTAGCATTGGTACGAGACATTATTAAGCAACGCAGAATGCAAAATTGGCAAAATGGTACAACAGTCTTGTAGTAGAATATGACTAGGCATGGCCTTAAGTACCTCATTTATTAATGTCAGCCTATATACAATTCTTAAAGTTTTAAAATGATATTGGCATCTTACTACGATAAAGTTTATTGGTCGTGAACCAGCTCTTAAAACTTTTCGGACGTTCCCGAAGGAAATTCCGTTAATGCCAAGGTTGTTAATTAGGTCCCTAACAAAAATGTTAAGTTTAGCTCTTGAGCAAGACATTATGAAGCAATAATGCACGTTGCAAAACCGGCGAAAAATTAAAACAGTCTTAAGTCTAGTTAACGAGATTTACGATTTACGTGATTGTCAGTTTACGAGGTTGACTAGTGACTGGTTGACGCTAATGCGTTAGTCAATGAGTCAATTAATGCATTCGACCAATTGCGCAGTAATATTACACTGAATAAATAGATTATACAGTATTCCGCAGTAAATTTTACGAGATTGTTGTGTTTTAATCTTCTTGCCATATTTCTAACGATAGGATTCCATTGACCAAGTAAATTCAGAATATATTACATAAAATACATTACATAAACTATTTATGCAATCGATTTTGAAACGATTGCAGCAACGGTAAATTGAAGCAACCAACACTTAATTTTTCATTCATGCTTTTTTATTTGGCAAGCGGGTATTCCAGCAAACCATAGGTTTAGAGCATTATAGAACTCCATAAAGTTGAGAAAACATATATGCAAAATTAATCATCATATTAGTACGTCATTCTAGAAATACGCAGATGAAAATATAACATACTGGCGTACGAGTATACGCCTTAAAGTCAAAGCGTGGGCTACCAGATACCAATTCATGAATAGTTTAATGAATGTGATGGAAACACGGCACACGAATCATTGGAATTGCCTGTCCTCTTCCTAACAAGTGACAATAATATGTCACCGCAAATTCCCGCAATGCGCTATTTTCCACACAAAGGAAACAACTAGAATGCGTAGAATTAAAATATTTCAAAAAGCAGTTACGTTTATTGTTGTTCAGCTACAGAAAGAAATTTTTGAAATTGAATTGAAACGTTAACAGCGTCTCTCCTTTACATCTATTTTTTCTCAATCAGGCTTAACTGAATTGCTATACGAACTGAAAACTTAAAAAATACAATTGGTGTTAATCTGTCAAAGAAATTGGAATGAAGAAAAGTAGCCTTGACTGGACTTAACGAACGAAAATGTTTTCGAAGCAACTTTTGCCTTCCCAAGGCTCTATCACTTTCCAGATCTCCGCCTAAATCAAAATGAAAGCGAAGATTCATTGCTCCAATGCGTCTTTTTAATGTAGCAAGTGTACGTAAACTAGTTCTGTTTAGAGTGGCTGGTATATGAAAGCAAACCAGGTTAACTGCAACGCCCGTCATCATCAAATTGATAAATATCAAGACAGCACTGAAATGAAGTTCACGACTTCTTGTTAAAATTATAAATGTGGGTACTGAAAAGCACACAGCTCCTCCAAGAATTGCTGGAGGCTGGAACATAAGACGGTTAATTTTATTGTAAGCTGCCACAAGGAGCTGAATTTGTCGATAGGTGTTCACCAATTGTAATAGTTCCTTAGACGAGTTTGTAGAAGTGATTGCTCTGTAAAAATTCCGTACAATTAATTAAAATTTTAGTCTTAAAAACAATGTTCTATTAACATATTCAATTTACCTTTGTAGATATCGAAGCATAGCTCCCAAGGCAAATGTTGGGTATAAGAGGTTAGCCATAACATTAATATTTGCAGAGTTGACATATACTCGCATACTAGTGTACAAATACAACCAAATACCAAATGCTTCTCCAAACCAAAGAAAATTGGATGACATTCGATTTAATATAAAATTCGGAATTATGTTCCATGGTACTGCAGGAAACACAGCACATGACAATGAATACATGACAGAGTGATTCAGAAGAGCTAGTGTAAACAGTTTTCCAGCCAATGAGACTATTTTTCGAATGTTGTCGTTTTTCCAGTAATACTTTTCAAACTTCAAATGAGATGGTTTTACATTTCGAAGTTCAAAAATAATCAACTGGTTCATTAACTCTGACATTTTATGGCACACTCGCTTTTGAAACAGAGTTGTGATGGAAAACTTGATGCCAAAGTACACAAAGAACATTACTGTGATTTTTTCAAAAATAGACTTGCTATCATGAACTACTTTCAAAAAGCCAAAAACAGTTGCTAAAAGTAACACAATTATTTGAAATATCCAATGATATTGACTTTTGTACTTGCAGTTTACTGACACAATATAGGGAATTGAGTTTCCAATAGAAAGCTTGGAAACCTTGTAGGGATAACGAAACGGCAAGATGTTAAAACAGTTTGCAATCCGAAAAACTTGTCTCATATCTTTGATGAGATTTGAGCAGAGCAACATTTTATACAAAAATATACAGAAATTGTAGTTTCTCACTTGCAATGTTGGTTGTGGGTTGGCGCTAAGACAGTAGTTAGTATAGGTAGAAAAATGGTCAGGTTTCGGTTGGTTTGTAAAAATAGACCTAAATAATTTATAAGTAAATAAATAAAAGAGTATTTTTGGTAAAGCGAAACAAAAGTTAGAACTCAAACTAAAAGCGTTGAAAGCAGCCAAATATATTTAGTATGATTTATTTAGTGTCGCTTATATCGGTGGCTCTTTTTATCGGTGAAAGTACCTTATATAACAGTAAGCGCGATTCTAACCCATATAATATGCCTCAGCTTTGAAGCTGTAAGTTGAATAAGGATAAAAGTTTTATTAGAGCCCGTAACGAGTTGCTTTTTATTCCATTTTAATTTGTAGGATCAGTAATAATTAAAACTTTCTAAATGCTGTTCTGTTCTTGTAAACAATTTAATATTTTATTTTATTAACCTATTGGCATGTGCAAACGTTTTGAAAGCCGGTATCATATAACAATTCAGCAATATGAAAAGGATCGTACCACAAAGATCGCCGATTTTAAATAATTCAACGGTTATATACGCCCTGGCATCAACCTTTTACTGACACTATGTACGTGATAAATAGACGTAGTAAAAAATACACGCAATCAAGCATTATATTTTAGGATAGAATACAATACAAAATTTTCTTTACTGCTGATAGTTTCTCCGTCTATATTATCTACAAATATCCATGAAACACTTAAATAAAACAATTTAATCTAGTTATGAACGTTTCGTAGGAAATGGATAACCTAATTTGAATTTATATAGTCACAAAAGAGTTAGTTCCGGCATTTTGTAAAATTTGTGTGAATTTTTGAATTTCTAAGTGTGTCAAGAGAAAACCCGGAAAACAAAACAGACTTGTGTATACATAATATATTTCTAGAGTAACGTAAACCTTTTCACTTGTCAGTTAACGCCGTTCCTTTTTGAAAAAATAAATACACATTTTCAACGAGTGTGAGCTATTTTTGTTTTTTATCAATCAATACCAATTGAATTGCCATTCTAACAGAAAATTTAAAAAACACTATTGGCGTTAGCCGATCGAAAAAATTGGAATGAAGAAACGTAATTTTAACCGGACTTAATGAGCGAAAATATTTTCTAAGTAACTTGTGCCCTGCAATAGTACTTTCACTTTTCACATCCCCAGAGTTTACTTGACATCTCAGCTTCGTTGCAGCTATTTGTCTTTTTATAATTGCTAGCGTACGTAAGCTCGTTCGATTAAGGGTAGCTGGTAAGTGAAAGCAAACAAGGTTTACTGACACTCCTATTATCATAATATTAACAAATATTACTACAGAGCTAAAATGCAGTTCCCTACTTCGAGATATTAGTACAAATGCTGGCATGGAGAAACAAATCACTCCTCCGAAAATTGCCGGAGGATTAAATAAAACCCGGTTGATTCTATTGCAAGCCGCAACAAGCAGTTGAACTTGACGGTACATTTTCATTAAATGCATTATGTTGTTGGTTGAATCAGTGAGCACAATTGATCTAAAACAAATAGAAAAGTATCATGTAATTTTAAAGTATTGTCCACGCAAAATCGGTGTCTAGTAAATTAAATATTTTAAAAGTACCTTTGCACATATCGAAGTATAGCTCCAAATGCAAATGTTGGATATAAGAGATTTAGCATAATATTTATAGCTGCAGAGTTACAAACTATTCGCATGCTTGTAAAGAGCGACAACAAAATTGCGGTAAAATTAACTATTCTAGAAAAATAAAACTTCATTTGGTTTAAAATGACACTAGGAATTAGATTCCATCCAACGGACGGAAATATTGCACATGACAAAGAATATAATATGCAATGATTCAAAAGAGCAGCAACAAATACTTTACCGGTTAGTGACACTACTCTTCGAATACTGTCAATTTTCCAATAATAACGTTCATAATTTAAGTCTGATGGTTTCACATTACGAAGTTCAAAAATAATTAATTGATTAAATAACTCGGATAGGTGGTAGCAAACTTGTTTGTGAAAAATAGTTGTAATTGAAATCTTAATACAAAAATAAACAAAAAACATCACTGTGATACTTTCAAAGACAGAGTTTGTGTCTTGAATGGTTTTGAAAATTCCAAGAATGCCTGCCACTAGTAGTATAATAGATTGAAATAACCAATGATATTGTAACTCATATTTACGGTTAACAGTGACACGGTAAAAAATCGAGTTTTCTACAAACCATTTCGAAACTTTGTAAGGATATCGAAATGGAAGTATATTAAAGCTGTTGGTTATTTGCGTAATTTTTTGCATGTCTTTAATGAGCTTTGAACAAAGCAACATGTTTAAAGGAGAACACACCTTTGAAAGTTATAATTTAACAGTCACAGTAGTTTAGGGGTTAGCAGCCTGCAGACTACTGTCGCAAATTTCTATGAAATAATGTGATGCAGCAAAGCATACGCAATTATAAATTAAAAGGTCGAGTTAATCATCGTAATAGTGTTTATAATACTGGCGTAACTTAAGTTGTTACATTAAGCAAACATGAATATTATGTATAGGCGTGGAAGTGTGCTTAAAAATCCCGTGATCAAACATGCAAATGAAATGTAAAATTGTTTATAAATAATAATTAATAATTACATGAGCGTATCAAGAAACTGTGTTTGTACATAGGGAATTGCTTGTTATCTTGCTATTATACAAGATAAATTACTGAAGTTATTATATGTATGAGCAAAATTGTACGCTAACTACCACAATTAAGTACTTCAATGGTGAAAAACAAAGTAGTTAAGTTGAACATCATTTGTAAAACTTTCTCTTGGCAAGTATTGCAATGACAAACATGACGTGGCGCCAGCAAACTTTCTCTTGTTTTCTCCCTTGTTTGTTACCGTGGATTAGTTTGGAATGTTGCTAATAAACAACATACTTTTAACATGACAAGACAATCTTGTCCTGTCGGCACATGGAATGTATTCTAAGTTTATTTGCCACATGTGACAATTAAACACTAATGACTAACTTGTTTTTCCAAAATATAACAATCGGGTGGAGGTTCTACATGTAATTGATGCAGGAATACAAAAATAAAAACTATCCGCAAATAGAATGCATCAAAATAGAATGCAATGATGAATGATAAAAAATTTTAATTTAACTGCAGCTCTTATTCAACAGGATAGGAAAAGCAAATAAAGAGAAAGTTTTCTGGCAAACCACAACGATTCATTCAATTTCGCAATTACGTAGTTATGCTGCGATCCGATAGCAGAGTGGTGCTTATTCTTGTTTATATGCATATAAATATGTTAACGTTTAATTTATAATCGAATAATCTGGGTTACAGCTTGCATTTTATGACTGTTTTGATAGAATGCATTTCCATTTATTTAAACTCAAAAGGTAAATTAAAATTAATTTTGAACTATTTTGCAATTGATTTTGTACTCTTAGTAATCTTCTAAGCGGGAGCTGCTGTCGTTTCCCCTCCCGGCGTTGTTTCTCCTCCTGCAGCTTCCGTTGTTGCTCCTCCCTCTCCGCCTTTCTTACAAGGTGCCTTTTGAATTGGCTCACAAAGTGGTTCCTTGTTACAGAGATCTCCTTCACAAAAGCAATTCTCCATACCTGCCATTGGAACGGGCACACAGGTGGGCTTTGGATATGCGGATTTAGTACATCTTCGAAGGGCCACGGAGCCATCATCCGATTTTACTTGAATTCGGCAATACTTGGCGTCGCTTCCACAGTCTACTTCTGCTCCAGGACCAGAGGCACATGCTTCAGGTGTATCACACTCGTGACACTTCACTGTAAAATAAAAAAGGAAATAGTTTTCAATAACAATTTCATTTTCAAAAATAAAATTGTATTTTGTTTTTATGAAATTTGTTACACGTACCTGCTTCGGATAATCTGGAACCAAATGCGACTGCCAGAAATAACGCAATTACTTGCATATTGATTTGATAAGTCTTGGAGGATGTAAAGTGGAATGAGAAATGTTTCTTAGCTGAATTGAATGCCACAAGACCTAACAGTCAGACAATTTATACTACCCAAAACAATGCCATTTTTTCTTATGACATCGTACATGGTCACATAAGAACTGTTTCATCATATTTTATTAATTTCAAAATCATATTATGTCGTAACTTGTAATTGCGTAAAAAATACGGAAATGAATACATGAATGTTAGAAAAAATATTCAAGGTTTAATATTTCGAAAAAATCTGGTACTACAAGACAATACAATTTTAATGATGAAATCTATATGTTTCTATATTTTATCATGTTGCAAGTTGTAATAATGAATGTTGCACTCGTTTGAATTTTTTATGAAATCAAAATATTGCCAATAGTAAAATCTACAAATTGTACATATGAACAAACTCTGATAGACATAAAGAGCCCATAGTTTAAAGGAATTTGTTAAACTTTATTTACATTTAAAATTGTAATTAAAATTGACAGAATCAAACATTAGCGCAACATTATGTAGCCGAAGAAATAAAAATAAATTCATTGATTGTTTTGCTATATTCTACATCCATGAATTATGAATCTAAGTCCTATTGACGTTAGCATCAACTACCGAGTTTTGATTATGTTAACTCGTCACGTTCTCGAAGCCAGGTTATATGCTATGCTTGCCATGCTACAGTAAATAATTAAAATGTTTGCTTCGGTTTTATACGGTATTAAAAAAAATGTACAATCTGTGCAACGCAATATGTATAAAGGATATTAATAAGAATGTAATATTCTAGTAAAAATACGATGTACGTAACCAAACAATTCCGAATATTATCAATTAGTATTGTGAGTATGGTATGATAAAGTTAGACAGATGGAAATACAACTGCAGTACTTTGCACAACTGCCTGAATCATGTCATCTTCAGATTAGCATTTTGGAAAATCCATATTTTTATAAACACTTTAATCATTTTTTGCTTTTGGGGGCATGCTATTATATGATATTTAGGTTTTTAAGGAAGCGGTTATTATATTGGAAAACATTATGGTGCATATTTATTAAGAATCTGAAGTAGCTTACAATAAAGATTGCAAACCCGAGGAAGGATGAGGGGATGGCCAAGTTTCCGAAGCTTAAGGGTAAATTATGTAGGTGATTTTCTTAGGATTCACAACAATGGCTTTAAATAATTGTAATTTTTATGAAGTGTTGAGATGAGTGGAGTTGATTTCACAAACGGATATGCAGCTCTTTGAAATTCACTTTGAATTTTCAAGCCATATATTATTTCCCAATTTTTGGAAACAACATAATATCCTACCCCTAGCCAATGCTGACTGACCAAGTGAAAACAGAAAGGAAACTATACAATACTTTTATCATAAAAATAATTCATCATTAATCTGTTACAAATCTGCATTTTGTAAAATACAATTTGAAGATTTTGTAAATGAAATTGCTGAAGCTGTTTCTTTAGCATCCTCTTGAATCCCCTTCTCCTGGTAAGCCAAAAGCTTCCCTTACATTTTTATAAAGTTTAACCCGCGTAAATTTTCTCGTATTGTTGGTCTTGCATTCGCCACCATTAATGGCCATTGTGGAATCACCAAATTTCCCAGCTTGTACTCCAGCCCTGTTATGAACTCTGGTGTCCCAATACCAGAAAGCCGTTTTCCAGGAAAGCCATTCTTCTCTTGCTACACGATCAGGATCGTTTAACAGTACGTTGGGATCCCCGAAAATTGCTTTGGAAGCGTCTCGATAATTGTAACACCATGTTAACTGAATGTACCCACGACCATAATAATTCTTCCCGGGAGCATCACAGGCTTTGTGCTTGTAACGATCTGTGCATTGAGTCTTTTGACAAGCTATTTCTCGAGTGTATCGTAAACCGCCAGATTCATGTTGAATTTGTGCAAGTGCCATTGCTGCTTCTTGTTTGCTGGACATGGATCCCATGGAACTGTTGAAATTTTTAAACTGCTGTTCGGTCGGTTTGGAAAAACCATTACTAGTGAATGCTTTTGAAAATTCGTCGTAAGTAATCTTAAAACCTAAATGACCAAGATATTTGTTTAAAGATTAACGAAAATGAATCAAATCCCATCAAATGAATGATTAAAATTGTGTACCTTGGCCGCATGTTAAAGTAACCATGAGCACTAAAACAAGTGACAGTTTATCTATCATGATTAACGTAAGATCGTTTCGAAAGTCCGGTCTGAGTTAGTATCTAAGTGAGAGTTTTAAAAGTTTGATAAAAAGTTACGCAATGAGATACCTTTATATGGTCGTAAAACATGGATATGAGTCGGTTTAGCCAAACACGTCTGATTGAGTTTTGATTTAACAATTTGTTGTATAATACAGCACCAAAGTATTTACAGTACAAATATATGAAAGTTGCCAAAACAACTACCAGAATTCATGAATCTGAAGTGGAGTGCTAGTAGTATAACAACTCGCTCTTTTGTGGTATTAATATGCCAGTAAATATTTTGCACACATATTTTTCCCGTTTTAATAATTGGCAGTGAGCAAATTTGCTACTCTGCAAATAATAAATAAAATCTGCTAGGCTTGATGAACAATATAGAGATTGATTCATGTCAATATTTTGATGCGAATTCAAAGTATAGAGAGGGTAGCGTATTAGGATTAAAATTTGCAACCAGCAGTTCATAAAAATTCACAAATGTAAAGATTTCAAATTGAAATGACAATCAAATGTCATGACCATACGGGAAAAGGTAAAAAATTAAGAAGATGGTATTATGGTATATTTATAGTCACTAAATATTAGGACTACTATATCCAGCTTAGTGTTTGCATTTTAGTAGACTCCTTCAAACAAATAGGCAGCTGGATTTTTATCTAAATACATACTATGTTAAGATGAAAAAACGTAATATTAAATCATATTAGGTATACATAAATAATATAATATTATTAATATTACAGATTATTGAACCAAATCGCATGTGTTTCCAATAATCTATCACGAGTCTGCGTATGGGTTTGATTGTAAACAGGAAAGTTTCAAAACAACACGTTCGTGTTAGTATTATACCAAGCAAGTTATCAATCAAAATTTTAGATTTCGGTTTCTACAACAAAGTGCATACCTAATTCAAAATAATATATGCTTACTAAGGCTATGTACTGTTGCGGCGGATATATGAATGTTTATGATTATGATGTTTGAAAATCAGTAGGTTCTATTTGCAAATATGTCAATTGTGCGTATATGGTATATTGTTTAAATTGTTGTCTGATTATTTATCAAACTGAATCACACGTAGAAATGATGATTACATTCAGATCGTTTTATATCGACAGTTGGTTCAGAGTGTGAATGCAGCAATTACTGCTATAATAATTATACTCATGTCACGATGTTATGTAAAAATATTGACTGGAAAAATGAGCTAAAGTTTGAGATATGAATTGAAATCACGAAATGTATTGTAATACTTTTACTGTAAACATTTAAAGGAAATTCAAAGTATAAATTTCCATAAAAATTGTTAACGATTCGTGATTATCGTGAGAGACGAATCATGACTTTAATTTACACTTTTGTACTCTGTGAATATAGTAAGCTACGTTTGAACGCATTCAACCTGTCACTGTATGATTTTTGTGAAACGATGTACAAAGAAAAATGAAGGAAATGCCATCAAAAATCAAGCAAGAAAATCATTGAAAATAAAAAATTGTAAAAGTTTAATTTTGTAGTGACTCTAGTTACTTATAATTCTTTATATTTTTTTAGCTTTTTAAATCGGTATATGTACGCACTATAATCGAGAGCATCGGTATCCAAAACTGCAGTCTTTTATCCAAATTAACTTTTTATTTCCTGTTTGTTGCAAATGCAACATATGCACTACTATGGTTTAATGCATAATATGGTGCTTTAATACATGAGCAATTTATATATGAATAATGTATTATGACTGAAAATTGGCAAGCTCAGGGAACGTCCCCAATTTGACATAAAAGAGTAAGTTAGTCAATTTCTAATAATTGTTGTTGTTAAATACACATGAAAATTTGTACTTTTAATTGTAGTTTTCACTCTGTACATTTTAAACGTATATTTTACACAAGTTGACAGTTAAAACTGTTTATCAGTCCATTGCTATACTCAATCAAACATTTAAAAAAATATTTTAATACAATTGCACAAGCTTCTTTTCACCAGTTACTTTTTTGTATGATACATTGATACACAAACCAGTTTCCTTCCATTCATTTAAGTTTTCTTTCTTAATTTTATTTTAGGTTGGCGTTAATATCCTCTCCAGACATCAGCAAGACTTGAACTATTTCCCCTTAATAACTTCCAAAGGGCAGTACGTTGAATGACTGGAAGCAGCAAATAACAACAAAGATCTTATTAAGTAATAGTAATGACTAGATGCAATAAGTCAGAGAATATAATTTGTTTTGTGTACCTATGATTTTTTTCTGTATTGTGAACATAATGTCGATCGATTTCCAAATGACTTCCAAAAATCACGCCACAATGTGTACACCCCGGTTTCCCTTTGTTAGGCATCTCACCCTTGGGATGTTTAGTACTCCAATGTTCATTTAGCATTCCAATCGTTTTAAAAGCCTCCTTGCAGTAGTCACACGGGAATTTGCAACCCAATGCAAAATACTGCACGTGCGCAGCCAGGTTATCCATGGAACCAAACTCCACTCCACAAATACAAAAGTAGGCTTGAAGCCTTTGTTCCTTCAGCTTGTCCAGAGCGTGGTCTTTGGTCTCCAGCAGTCTGTTTGTTGTACGGATGGAGCTGTAAATGAAATTGGAGGATTGGACTGGTTGGGTTGGAGCCCTTTGAGAATGGAAGCTCATTCTAGCCATTTTTGGCGATGAAGCTTGCAATTGAGAAGCGGAAGTGGATTCCATTCTCTTTGTCTTCAGGGAGGATGATCTACGTACAAGTGGCTTTGATGGTGCAGCAGTTCCCTCATTTTCTAAAAGTATGCATGGAATTGGTTTAGTTTCCACAGGCGACACTTGACCTTTCACCTCGGCAATGCGTGGGGTTACGAGAGTCGCAGGTTCAGTTTTCACGATTGGTGCTGCCAAAATGTCCATGTCGGTGTCCGAATCCGGAGTAAATATGGAGGTGGCTATGAAGATTGAAGGGGCGACTGCCATTCGAAGACTTTTTGGTATGGTTCCTGACTTGTAATCTACAGCAGCCGTTGATGATGTTACGGTCACGTCGCTTTCGTTGTCCTCCACTTCCATAACAATTTTTTTTAGATTTCCTTTAAAACGTGATATTTGACCTTCCATGGTTTTGCACTTCTTTTCCACTTCCTTTCGAGCCTTTCGTTCTTCGCTAAGTTGCTTCTTCAAGCTTTCAACTTCTTCCTTTTCACTGGACAGCAGCTCCTTTACATTTTTAATCTTCCTCTTGAACTTATTTTCGTCCAGTGACAGTTCTAAAGTCTCTATTTCCTCACGTAACTGGCGTAGATCATCGGCCTGTTTGGAAATTGTGTCCTCTTGTACTTTCAGCTTCACTTTTAAAGTTTTCTTTTCCTGTTGATACTTCTGTGCATCTTTCTTGCTTTTGGCAGTTAACTGTTTGAGCTCCTTCTCCAAATCCGATTTTTCACTCTGAACTGTTTCCAATGTTTCTTGGAGATTCTTAACCTTTTCCCGTAAATTCTTGACTTCCTCCACCTGTTGATGGTAGCCTCTGTTTAGGAGTTCGAATGCGTTTTCAAAACAAGTGTCTGTGTTCAAGGTTTGAGACGCCATTATTTTTGCTTTTATTTGGAAATTGTCAGTTTTAAAAATAATTGCAAATAGTAATTGCTCTCATGAAAATAAAAATGACTTGCGCAAAGAAAAATCAGCTAGATTATCCAATAAACCCATAGCCCACTGTACGCTTAGCTGACCGATAAGTGATAGTAATAATAATAAAAGCAGAAACCAATTAAAACTTTATTCGTATGTCTTCCTATGCATGTAATCGTCTTCATTCTACGAGTGTGTATATAGTCATACCTGGACTGCGTTATTTTGAGATTTTTCTTTCGTCATTAGTTCATTAGTAAAACGTATTTGAGAAAGGGACGATTTTAGGTGTTTATGGTAATAATATACTAAAGCTTTATACAATAACTGCTTTTTTACTACTAAGCGAAATCATAAAATTCATGTATCTTCTTTGTAAATTACAGACTGCAATGTAAGAAGATTAAATTTTATGGGTCTAGTTATAAGAATATCGAACAAATCGTAACAAATACATTTTAGGAAGATTTTTATAGCATTTTACAAGAGTTTGGGTAGCTTACATTTACTCACTACATAGCTACCTATTAGATTATGATGGATTGGAATATGGTTACTACAAGCAAACAACAGACAGTATAGTATACGATGGAAGTTGCTTATAATTCGTATAATTGCCCCAAATGAACTGTTGGATATTAAGAAACGTATTATGCTGTTTTTTTTATTTATTTAGCTGGTTACATACAACATAGCCAGCGTATTTGATGATTTGAGACAATTATAAATAGTAAGGAATGAATGTTGGCATTTTAAAGCGTAATAACCCAAAGATTTAAAATCAAAAAGCAATATCCATCAAAATATTGAAAATTCACAAAATTAATCAACAAATAAATAAATTACATGATGTTATGCTACCAATATTAAACTAACAATTTTGTCACGTGTGAAATTTATGTACCATAATGCATGTATAATTCATAACGCATGCATAATGCAGGAGGAAATACCTAAAAAGAAGACGGTTTAGCATCCCGACGGATCTCCTGCTCCTGACAAACCAAAAGCACTTCTAACCTTTCCATAAATCCTAAATCGCGCAGCTTTGGCTTGATTTCCCGGTCTGCATTCTCCACCGTTTATAGCCCTAGTGCTTTCCCCGAATTTTCCCTGAAGTACTCCAGGCCTACTTCGAACTCTGGTTCGCCAATACCAGAAAGCAGTTTGCCAGGAAAGAGAATCCTCTCTTGCTACACGGTCAGGGTCGTTCAAAAGTACCCGAGGATTTCCAAAAATTGCTTGGGAAGCGTCGCGGTAGTTGTAGCACCATGTCAACTGGATGTACCCTCGACCATAATAATTTTGCCCGGGAACGTCACAGGCTCTGTGCTTGTAACTATTTGGACATCCTGTTCGAACACAAGCTAATTCGCGACGATATCTTAAACCTCCAGACTCATGTAAAATTTGCGCTAGGGCCATGGCAGCTTCTTGCTTGCTCGAAACCGATCCAGTTTGACGTGCATACCTATTGAAATTGTTGTACTGCCCCTGTGTTGGTGTAGGGTAGCCATTGCTGGTGATTGCACGACGAAATTGATCAAATGTAACGAAATCTAAAACAGTTTTTAGAAAAAATACACTTAAATCTTTTGCAACAATTTTTGCAATTTGAGCTGCTTTAATTACTTACTTTGTGCCCTTGATGATCCAACCACCACCATAAGCACAAAAGCTAATACCAACGCGTTAGCCATGATTAAGTGATTTTTCACAACTTGGATGTGGTTTCAAACTGATGGCAAAATTCTGAGTTGGAAGCATTTATATACTCATAATTTGCAAAAATGCAGTTTCTAACTCCATGGGTTAGTACAGAATGTTGGTTTTGCGAATTCATCAGAAACCGCAAATTTTGGTCAAAGAAGTTATCAACAAATCAATATTTTAATACCTACTCGGATTACATTAAATATTGGATTTATGAGTTCTATGAAGTATGGTTATTAACCCTGCCACCTCTGACGCCATAAATGTAAGCATTGCAAATCTGTCTTTCAAACAGGCGATTTTTGATTGATGTTACAAATGACATAATGTTATATGTGTAAATGCACACAACCATGCAACTTTATCGGTAAATACAGATATTAAAGTCTATTTGAGCAAAGGATTTAATGTAACCGGATAGGATTACGCTGAAAGTGTACTGGATTACTAGGTAACTCATATCCTGTTTGTATTCTCGGAAGATTACGTAGGTACATAATTCAAATGGTTTAGGTATAAACATCAACACATCAATAAGCAATTTCCAGAAGCCGCAAAAACTCCAAGTATTTACAGCTAAATATTAACTTATTCTTTTGTAACCTCAACTTGCAATCATCGTCAATTGACTAAATTCAACGTTGAACTTTTGTTCAGCAACCATGTATGGCATACTAACAGTTAAACCTTTTTTAACAAAAACTCGTCGGTGTAACATTACCATTACTTCCACACTACCATTAGAAAGACAAAAATGCTTTTTGGATTTTGCAAAAAATATCCCATTGGCTTCTAACATGACAGATGACAATGATATAAAATTATTTACAGCGATTCTTGTTAGATAGAATTATTCCCGGATTTTTTAACCATGCCATAGGTTTAAACAAAATTTCCGCAATCCGATGATTCTCAGTGTTTTTGAACAAGCAACGCTATATAATACTTGCAATAAAATGGGCTTTCAAATTCAAATGAGCTATGAAGTAGCAATATATTCAGTTACTGATGAAAGTTGCATGCTGATGAATTTTAAAGTAAATTTCTTGAATGTTGGTTCAAATACATTTCGGTATTCAATTTGCTAAAAAAAATTACGTTGCTGTTTTTCTTTGTGTATGCTTTTATAGCCCATGTTTTTTGCTTTTACCATGTAGCCCATTATCATGTTTTCTGAAAAAGATGAGTGAACTTTAAAACTGCTTGATTTTATGGCCCTTACTTTGTTTGGCCTTTGTAAATATAACACAAATCAGCAATAATGCAAAAATTTGTTAAATTCTGAATATTTAGTGTAAGTAGACTTCAAATTTTAACTTAGCGAAGAAATAAATACAAAAAAGTTTTTACAATCGTCCGGAAAATCTCATAGATTTTATGCGTGAATTGAATTGTGAGCAATTCTAAGATGTCAAACCGAAGTATTTTTGCACGTCTTCACAGTCTAACATATCATTTAACTAAAGATGTCTCATTTCGAAACCGCTCTGTGCTGCGCTCTCCAAGTTTGGAGGAAACGGCTAAGCTTGTTAAAAAAAGAAAAGAAGTTCAAGAAGTTGGCGGATAAGAAAATGAATAACGGTAAGACAGAAGCAGAAAATATAAGAAAATTAAGGATGGCAACCATGCATGTAGTAATATAGGATGATTGTTAATAATCAAAGTGCCAAAATTGTATATTATTTATATACGTAATATAACTTAAAAGAAAAGCGACCGTATTTTTATTAAAAAATAAATTTTAGAACTTCTACATTTTATAGTCTATGTGCTTGGAATTCATCCGTTATCCATTCCATTCCAAATTCTTAACAGTGCAAGGAAAATTATCATATACCTAGTCATAAGATTTGTTGTAAAATGTCATGTTTCATAAGATATTTCTAAATATATATATCAGTTATCTTCAATGTGTGCTATGCTAACATGTCACCCTCCCCGTCACTATCTGTCGCCGCGTCCACATCAACAAGTGGAGAAACAGGTGAAGTTATTTCCGGACTTTCATCCAGTGTCAAATCCACTTGACTATTCATAAAGAAAAATTAAAATTGGTTAAATGTCATTCATTTTGTCATATATTTGGACATTAATTAATTAAAATATTTAGCTTACTGCATTTTGCGATGATGCTGTAACCGTTTGCTCTGATTTGTAAATAGCTTGTCACATAGTTTGCATCTAACGTACGAGGTTGCGTTTCCATGTTCCTGTCTGCAGTGCTGATTGAGTGCGGTACTTGTTCGGAAAACAGCTTTGCATCGCTTTTTTCGAACGATACGCGGACACTGAATTACTTTCTTGGGTAGAAAGTAATTCAAATGGAGTTTCAGTTGAATTTCTGTCACATACTCCTTGCCACAAATGCAAAAGTGCATGTCTCGAAACCCTTCGGATTTATCCTTCCTGTGTTGGACAAGCATTTCTGCGGGGATTTCATCAATCTCCTGTTTAACTTTCTTGTATTTTTTCTTATTGCCTCTGTTAGCAAGCTGGCGTATTTTACGTTTTGCAGTGACTTTTTCAACATCAGCAGGAAGAACAGTAGACGTATAAGTATTCTGTAAGCGACCTGATCTCCTGGTGGTTGGTGCATTGGGGTTTTGTGAGACTGGCAAACTTTCTTCGTGTTGTGCTATTATTACGCAGCTTTCATCGCATTTTCTGTCAAATAAATCAAGCAAATTTCTTTAAAATTTCTAGAAAATCTAATTTGTTTATAGATTTTATGACTTTTATTACTCTTCAGTGGTCTGATGTAGTGGTTCTGACAAATCTCCGAGCCCGGCTGATAACTCGGTAACTTTATCATTATCACTTATTATAGTACTGGCACCGGCACCATTGTTGTTTTCTAAGCTATTCATACTTGGCGTTGGCAACTGAGATTGTCGACTGGTTACTTGACTTTCATCACGAATTAGACTGGCGAATCCCTGGTGCAAATCCAAAATTCCAGCTCCATGGAAAAATAACCTGGTGCCTAGAAGCTGACCGAACTTGATCAAATTTTGCTCACAGGAAGATTCGGCAGCAAAAACTAATTGATTAGTCGGATCTAGCTTCCAAATAAATTTCTGCAGAATTGCGTTGCAGTTACTACGATCATTTTTCAGATTTTGATTTTCAGCCTCCAGAGTTGTCATTTTGGCTTGTTGTTCCATTTCCATAGTCTTAAATTCATTTAGTGTTTGATCAATTTGTTGATTCTTGCCTGCCAACTCCTTTTGGGTTGTCTGGAGTTCTGTGTTAAGTGTGTTGTTCTCAGCAGTTAATGTAAGTACTTTGGAGTGAAGCACGTTATTGTCCTGTTGATAGCGTAGTAAGTTCTGATTGTTGAAGTCGTTTTTAAAAACTTGAAGTTTTTCATTTAGTGCATGAATTTCCTGTCGAGATTCCCCCAACAACTTTTCCTTCTGTTGAAGTTCCTCTTTTAACTTATTTATTTCAGCCTCCAGTGGCTGTTTTACACTGCTCAGCAGTATATTAAATTGATGAAATGGATCGTTAGCACTAGCACCTGTACTGCTCTCCATCTTTGGAACAGAAAAGCTCATCACCAAAATACGAAGAAAGTTATTTTATGAAAGTTTGGAATACTTGAAAATACTAATGTCAAATGAAACAAAGCTGCTTTTAATCGTTGAGAAAATCTAAACATGTACTTTAATTTAAAATATTTTTAACAATTTAAATTACAGGAACAACTAAAAATGACTCACTACTCTTGACTGTGACTCTGAGACTACATTCTGAACAGATACAGATAACAGCTTGACTACTTGTTCTTTGTTTTAACTACATGACCAACATGACCACTAGAACATCTTTATTAGGTATGGTATACCATTCAAGAATCGATTGTGTGTGTTTTTTACATGCTGAATATTCAATCCCGTTACTACTTTGTATTGCCTACTCAACTTTCTCAAAATCCTTTTGATATCTTATTCAAACAAGATAAGACTCCTTACAGAGTTTATAACTGATAAGTTAATAAACATATTCACTGCATAATGTTAAGAAATTCGCTTTGCTTTGCTTCTTGTTCCCTAAAACTGTCTTATCTTTTAAGCAATGTTGCATTCAGAGATAAGCAAGAAATACAGATCTTGACCTTACAGTATTTGTATTTGTACCAGAAAACTGTTTATCCACACGACAGACAAAATGTTTATCGCCCCTGGTACTAGGATAATGCACTCTTTAAATTGTTGAAATAAATGGAAATACTCAGCTAAGTTTCTTAAAATGCATTGGTTTCACCAAATTTTTTTTGCTATGCAAGGTTTGGACCTGTACAAGGGGTTCCTTTGTTATGACACCTTAAAGTGTCACCATGGTATAAGTAGCATGAAAACATTATGGGTGGACTTTCTTACATTTTTAGTATATTACCACAAGCATTAAATATAATATAAAGATAATGAATTGTATGTCGGCTGCCTGCATTTTACTCTTAGACTCTAAAGAGATAAGTTTCTAAAATGTATGTAAATTCTCGCGTACAATTTCACACATTTTGATTTATTTATAGAAGAAAGGGTTCATATTTTGTGTGAAAGATAAAAGGTATTTTATTTCGAACATCGAACGACCTATTATTGTAATGACCCTCTTTCCAAGAACGAAGCCCTTTTCCTTCTTTGTATAATATGCATGTTTCTATTTACTTTTTGTGAAAGTATGTTGTAGTGGTATATTCTATGCATACATTTCTTTTTCTCTGACTTTTACAGCAAAAAATCTTGGTTATACGTTTTTTAATGTTTTGGTTTAAACGCAATAAGCATTTTCAATCTTAAAAGTTATAAAATAAAACGACCCAAAGAAGGTTTTCTAGGTGTGTAAATAGTTTTTTGTCGTTTTCAAACAATGTTTGGTGTTGCCGACATTGTATTACACTCAAACAGTATATTGCTGTGATACTAAGTATTTACTTGGTTATATGGTTATAAACTCATAGAATCTAAGGATTTTTAAAATGAAGAAACCGGAATGCTGAAATCAGCATTCTAATTAGAATATCTTATTATCCTTTATTTTCATGAAAACTGGAAAATTTTCCACTTTCAAAACTTCTTTTTATGAACAAGACACCCGCACCATAACCTCATAAAACTGTCAAGACTTCCCAGAAATGCTCCTACCTAGAAATATAATGTTTTATGTTGGCTTGGAACTCGTATACCTTACAATACCGTATAATGCTCCATACTCAGACTAATTAAAAATCAAGAATATTTTGAAAATCTCCAAAATGTATGAAAAACCGCTTATGAATAAATGCAACAAAATTTGGATTTTTGCTAATTAGGTTTTCCTTTTATTTACACTTTCTTCTAAGCTTTTTAATTTCTAATTGTGATTACATAAAAATTTATTTTATAAATGAATGCACTTCCGAGCTATTATCACCGGTACAATTACAATTTACAAGTTTCATGAAGAATATCTCCACTTGACTCCATGAGCACATTATGTGTTCAAGATTATTATCCTTGCTCACTGCGGCAACTAGACGATCGGATGCTGTAAAAAGAATAATTAATATAATTATTACAACAGTTTATTTTATTAAAAATTCCCATTAACATACTCGATAATAAGTTACCAAATTACCATGTATCTACATGCTCGTTAAATTCATTTGCAGTGGAAAATAATTTGCCACACGCACTGCATCTGACAGCACAGGACATCTTTTTATGACTTTCAAAGCAGTGAAGGTTAAGTGCGTCCGCTGTTAGGAACTTCTCCGGACACGGCTTTTTTCGAACCTTATAAGGGCACTGGTACTCGGTGGTCGCATCCTCCTCCAAAGTCGTGTCTACCCTACTGCCACTACTAGTTCCTGGAATAGCCAGACTGGTTCTAGGCGTGTTTACTGTTTTCCAGTGTAGTGGCACACTATTTAAATTAAGTTTCTGTGGAGAGGTAAATAAATTGGTAGTCGATATGCGGGAATTTACTACTGGAACGGTTACGACATTGGAATCACAATCCGTATCTGAGCTTTCAGTATCACTCATCCGGATCCTAGTATATAAAGGACAATATAGATTTAAATACTTTACTTTTCATTCAAATTATTTGAATTGTTGCAATGCTCTTACTCGTCATGATCATCAATATTACTGCTTTGTTGCTCTTGTGTGGACGAAGAAGGCTGTTCGTGCTCATATGGAAACTGATAACGATTTTGACACTCTGGTCCGTTTGTAATCATTAATTGTTGGTTACCGCAATCGGGTAATGAGCTGTTTGCGTATGGAGTTAACCACGGAGGCATAAAAATCGTATCATTGCTCGCATTTTCTGTAGGAAACAAGCTACCAACCCTTCGGCTCATTGCCAAACACCCTGCTCCGTAATACCCCATATTTTTGACAAACAGTTGTGCAAATCTCTGCAAGCATTGCAAATAACTTCCTTCTTGCTGAGAGCTTGTATTTGTAACGAAAATTTGCTTGTAGGTCGGATCAAGTTTTTCTGCAAATTGTTGCAAAAATTGTTTGCTTTTATTAAGCTCATGTTTCAGCTTATGCATCTCATTTTCGGTGAATTGCAAACGTGCTATTTGTTCCACTTTTGCTGTTTTGGCAGCTTCAAGTTGCTTGTCTAAGTTTGCATTGGATTTTTGCACAACATCAAGTATGTTTTGAAGTTTAGAGTTTAGTTGCTTCTGTTCTTCAATTTGTCTGCTTGACTCAGATAATCGAGAATTGCATTCTACATTTTGTTCACAGACAGTCACTAAATCCTTCTCTAGATCTTGTTTTTGACAATTCGTTGTCTTAAGAGAGGTTTGCAAATTGTTATTTGCTTTAACATATTTATCCAGCTTGTTTTGTAATTTGGCTTGTTTATCCGCATTGTTCCATTTAATTTGCATTATCTGTTTGTCTCTGTCAGTAACAAGTTGCTGACCTGCTAACACTTCACTTTTCAATTTATCAATTTCACCTTTTTTCATTTCCACATCATGTTGTTCGGCTGTCAGCTCAGCTTCCAAGGTTTGAATTTTTAAGCGAGCTTCATCCAGCAACTTTTTAGTTTCCTCCTTGCTAGTCTTTAAGTTGTCACATTCACCATGAAGGGCTTCTATCATTTTGTCCTTTAAAGACGAATTGAATAATGCTGTTCTCAGCATATTTTCAATTGTCGAATAATCGTCCGTCCCAATTATGAGTTCCATTTTGCTTCATGTATTACCAACATTAAATTTTAGAAATAAACGTGCTTGCTTAATTGTCAAAACTGTTCTTATGTGAAAACATACTAGATATTATGATGACTAATCCCGTGTTCGTGTTCTACTTAATTTCATCTGTGAAGTGAACTCGAGACCCATGCCAATGTAAAATGCTGTGTGCATGTGCGTTCAATGGTGCCTACATACTGAATGAATGCATTGCGTTTCCAACTTCTTTCCCGTTTTCACCCCCAACCTGCCTTTTTTGATACACCCCATGGATTTGGTTTACATAAGGTTTTGTATTCAATTCAACTGCGGCATTGCTCATGGGATGGGGGTGAACAAAATAAGTAGAATTGCTGTTTATTTATGGTTGCTTGTTTATGGGTTCTGGAGAAAAAAATCCAAAGTTTGTGTTGTATTTTATCCTCAGTTTCAGAGGATAAAGTGAGTTTCTACTTTTTTGACAATGAATGAAGGGAGATATAGAGAAAGAACAAGCTCAGCTCAAGGAACCACTCTCTGAATCTTTCTGATAATAAAATATTCCGGGTTTGACAGTTACAGTTTTTCTACAAAGATGTTAGATGTTTTGGCCCTGTAAGTCCTGATTTGAGATAAGATTTATTATTCAAGATATAGGCATTTAAGACTGTAAAAAAGGGATGTAGAGTCTACAATGTAGACAAAAAGAAGTGGGTCAATAAATTTTCAGTTTCTTTCTTTCTAGTGTCATGTTACAAAATGTTAAAAATTACAAAATATACTTATATAGTAAATACAAAGTATGCTTGATTTTTGTTTTTATGACCAGGCCAGAATAAACTCAAGTTCAAGCTAAAAACGATCCGTTAAAAACCAGCACATCTCCGCAACAAATCTAATTATCGTTTCTCGTTTTCTTAAACCCAAAATACAATGTCAAATGTAGAGCTATTATCGTAAAAATAACTGTATTTGATTTTTGTTACACGATATTGTCAAATCTGGAAAATGTAAAATGCAGTGGTTACTGTAGGTAGCACTTCAAATACAAATCTCAAGTTTCCCCAATGCAATGCACTAAGTTGCTATGGCATAATAATTGTGACTAGCTAATTTTTAACACATATAATGAGAACGAATGGGCATTAAATTAAATTATTTTTAAAAGAATTTTATTTTTTACCATGACACCTTAAAATCAATATAGATAAATCATCATATGTACATGTGTAATTTCACAAATTTTGACTTTTGATTCTTGCCTAACTTTCAGACATAGCCATGAAATAAAAACACCGAATTTTATTCTGAGTTCAGCGATTGTAATGCTGTAATGCAATTATTAATTAAACTACCTATTAAGTTAACTTATTCTGTGCTTTCATCATTGATAGCCGAGTCATACAACGATCCATGGACCGTTTTGCCATGTGGGGTGAAGGGATGGATTTTTTCTTCCTTTTCATGTCGTTCTTGGAACATTGTTGATCATTCTTTGGACCATGATCATCACTGGTCAAGTCTACGAGGCTGCAAAAATGAACCAGAAGATGAAGAATTATAAAACAAAAAAACATACGTTCATAAATTATTATTTTGAAAGGTATTATTGATCTTACTGTTGAGCCCTTTGATGTTCCAACAACTCACTCCGTGGTAAGTATTTGAAGCATAAAGAACAACGAATCGAATTTGCTTTGGACCCTTTTCCATGTTCCTTGTTACATTCTACATCCTTCTTGGCGTAGTACTTGAAATGATCTTTCAGACTTCCGGGCCTGCCGTACGTTTTACCGCAGATGCAAGAGTACACGCCAAGCCCAAGCATGTCATTTGCCTTGGTTCTTGGAGCTTTCTTGTGCTTCAAAAGAACCTCATCAACCTCATGCTCATCATCTTTTTCCTTCTTTATTCGACCTGCTGCCGCTTTAACTTCATCCACGTTCCTGACTCCCCTTCTGGGAATACGACATGGAGTTGAAATAGAGGGCGTTGTTTGACTACTCGGCCCTGGAACGGACTTCTTCGTCCTGCTAAAGAATTACAGAAACAAAAAATTACTACATTTATTATTATTCATTCTTTTAATTTTACTTACTCGTCAGCAGCTTCTTCCTCCGCTTCGGTTTGGGTGGCAGGTTGCGATGGCCCTCCATTTTCGACACTCTGCCCAGTGTCCTCACTTTGGCCACCTGCACCCACACCCTCCTCCAAACTAGCCTCATGTTCAACATTTCCTGCGGAAGGCCTCGAAGGGACATCGGCTGCCAGCACCATGGCCTTGATATCTTGGCTCCACCGGGAGCCATTGCCCAAACCTGATCCAACCTCACTATCTTCGTCAATTGCACTTAACCTTCGGCGCATGTCCAGCAGTGTTCCGTCCTGTTCAGCCAGCTCGTTCCTCATTTGGACGATCTTGTCCTGTGCTTTGAACCACTGCACGGTCAGTTCCCCCTTTTCCTTGCGAACTTTCTCCAAATCCAATTGCAAGGTTTTGACTTGTTGCTGGGACGCCTCTAATGCCTTATCTTTTTCCAAGGCCTGAGCCTTAAGAAGCTGTATCTCGGCTTTAAGTTCCTTTACCTGTGCATCTAGGGACGTGGTCGCAGTGGTTAGAAGCTGCGTAATTTGCAGCATCATTCCATCACCCTTACCTTGCTCCCCGGTTCCACTTGTCGATGACATCCTAAGATCAGACTAAGCACTTGGAATGTTAAATTCTCTCTAAATTGCAAAATTAGGAGCGCACAGCAATGTACCTCACAGAAGATCTTTAAAAATTAATATTGAAACTTTATTTTAAATTATCAGAAGAACGCAGACAGAGTGCACAGTGCTCACAGAAATAGTGCAAGTTCACTTGACTTTGAGTAGCAGAAATTGCAATCGCAGCCAGGAAAAGGCAAAAGTGGTGTGGTTGTGATCACAGGACGGACACGGAATCGGAATAATATCGGCGGGTGCGTTGTCGCGACTGTCTGTCTGTCTGACTGCACGTGCACGCTCGATGTAAATTTACATTCGACGGCTTAGAAAAATATGACGAAGTTCAATCTTCTCAAAGTATCCCTTCTAAATTGGAAAAATGCTTACAGTGGGATCTGGTACAAAGATAAATTGTATGTTAAAGATTAACTTTCATGGAAATGAATCCAGAATGCACTGTAACTTTATAATGAGCAGAGATTCATTTTATTTACAAAAATTCACTTTATAACAATATACAAAATTACAATGAAAAAATCATACGCATTATCACTGTCACTATCTTCTTCTATCGCTTTCCCTTACGCTTCCTTAATATGCTTTCACCGGATCTGGTGCCCAGTTTGGGTTACCTGGCATGTTTATGGCATTGTCTCTGTTGGTCTTATTTTGCGTGGGCGACCACGCTTCCTCTTGGGTTGGACGATAGCTTCCAGATTTCTCCCTTGAGAGTTTGTTCCATGATCCAAGTTCATAACACAACTTTCCCTATCGCTAGCTAATTTTACACCATGTGGAATTAAGCATGGAGGATGTTCTTGAACAAATTGGCGTTGTTCTGAATTCTCAATACTGGCCATGTCTTGACCCATTCTTAAAAGCCCACCTACATAATACTGTAACTTTTTGCCTAAAAGTTTTGCAAATCTTTGCAAATTGTCCCCAGGACTACGTTGTTCTGAAAAGGAGTCGCTATCTGCATTCGGGGAAAAGGATGGACCAAGCTTATCAAACAGATTTAAGACAATTCCGTTGCACTCATTTCGTTCCAGTCTCAATTTGCAAATTTCTGTTTCCAAAGCTTGTACTCTTGTTTCCTGCTCTGCTTTCTCATTTTCTACAGTTTGGAGCTTTGCTTCAGTGTGCTCAAGTTGTGTAGTTCTGGCAACCAATTCTTGTTGGCTTGTTAGAAGATTTTTGTTAAGCCTTTCGATTTCATTTTTAAGTGCATTGATTTCCGCATTTGCCTCTGGAGCACAAACCATTTCTTGGGAACTTTTTTCTTCAGGCTTAATATCTATTTCCATTTGTTCGTTGCTATGATATTTTTGCTTATACTCATGAAAAGCTTTCTCCGTTCGTTCCAAGTCTTCTTTTAGCTGCTTGTTTTCGTCTTCTAAGGGCAATCTTACACTGGCAACCAGTCTGTGAAATTGTTGAAAAAATGCTATGTTGTTGGCGACACTGTTATTGTTTTGCATGGTTACTTATTATACATGCAAACTTATTATTTGCAGGAACAAAACATAATAAGAAAAATGAATGAACTAAAGAATACATTTAAGCTTAGAAAATATAAACCTTTAAACTTTCAGCAGCTCATGTTAAAAGCAATAATAGTTTACTTTACTTTTAACTATTTGTGTACCCAAAGTTTACTTGTTTAGAGATAAAATATAAAGTTTTTGTAAAGTGAATAATACATTAAGGCTTATTCCTTAAGTCCATTGCTATCGTAAAGCTAAACACAGTTTACAATCTCACATTTAAAGGCAACTCCATTTTTATCGTGTTTTTTCATGCTTATACAACTGATTTGTAAAGCCCTTATTTACCCTATTAAAATTCAAACTTTGTTAACTGTTAAGTTTAAAATAAAATTATTCTGCAGATTCCACTTCCACAAACAAACAACTTAACTTGTCTTATGTTCTATATTTGCAACAGTATTAGTACATCCACAACTTACACCTACATAATTTGTATCATGTATATAATTATAATTTTTACAAGGTAATTTTAAATTTAGAATAACGTGGTGTATTCTTATTAGTTATCACACACTGCACACCTATCTAACAGACTGTTAAAAAATAGTAACTGTAACGCAATATACCGACTTGTTTCAATGCTTGTTTTGTAATGGCAGTAGTCAAGGAAGCGGGGACGGGGACACCGACTCGAGCAAGTGGCTGTTTTGGACCAGCCCAACTAATTGTTTGTCATTTTTTGCAAAAGCATATTTTGGGTGCGTATTATAGCATTCCTTGTTTTCAGAATGAACCCCTTTTTTCTGTTGATATACTCGGTATTGGTATCTCTATCATCTATCACCGACTTCAATTTGTAAGATGGCATTGCATTGATTGCATAGCTTACTTATTAGCGTGCAATAATATGCCACCCATATCCATAACCTATATTACCATTACCTACTTTTAAAACGTGCTTCCATTCAACTTGACTGGATATGTATAGTGAACAATTGACAGCGAGTTTATGAGTAAGTTTATGTATTTCGTTTTACAGCAAGAACAAATACGCTGCAGTTCTGCAATGATTGTAAAATGGCAAAAGGAAAAGTTGCTGTTGTTTACTACGCTCATTATTTTTACTTTGGCATTCATTTCCTTTTTGAGTATTTAGTTTTTTTTTCGACTTTTAAATGCCATGCCACAACAACTACAAGAGAACTTATCTCCATCATACGTGCTTAGCTGAATAGAGTTTTGTCTTTTGTATTTGGCGTAGAAAAATGGGCATATGGATTTCCTTTTTGGTTGCATAGTTAAAATACTGACAATTACGGGCTAATTATTTTTCTCGTTTTGATCCATTACGTCATCACAACTGTTTCCGTTGTTCCCAAAGAGAAGTTCAAGCAATTGCAATAAATCATTATATACTTTTTGCGAATGCTCACAAATAATTAATGCGTTACACTTGACTTGCTTCTCATCCTTTTGTAATATATTGGCAGATATAAGTATAGCTGCCTCCATACACGAACTGCTGTCAATCAGGGTCAATCCTGTTAACTTATCACAGGTAGAGGAACTTTCTAACTTGATTTTTGCATCAATAAAAATGACGTGTTGAAATCTGTACAAGCTTCCAGAATCGGATACAAAATCAAGTTTACAATTTGGGTCCAGTTCGCTAGCAAGTTCTTGCAATATTTCATGGCACGTCGTTTGCTGAGTTATCAATATCATCTTATGCAAATCCTCTCTTGTTGCGAAAAATTCCGCCTGTTGCTTTTCCTCTTCCATGGTCCAAATTTCCTTTGAAGTTCTATTTTCACTTTGTTCGCGTGTTCAAACATTGCTTGAATGGACTCAACTTCCTCCTCTAGCTTCTTGCTCTTCTGATCTAATTTAATAATCTAGTTTTCCTTGTGTTCGCACGTGCGTAATATTTAGTGCATTATTTACATCCTGAACAATCGGCAATCTCAAGTTCTTGGGTTAACTTTTTTAATTTTCTCATTGCACTTTGCCAATCCCTTTTTCAACTTATCTTCCTTATCTTTATTAGTTTTCTGAACATTTATTGTAATTAGTTCGTCTTTCTTGTCAAGTACTAATTGACTTGATTGAGCTAGCTGATATAACCTTTCTACCACAGCCGCTAACGTAGAACATTTATACTGATAAGCCAAGTTTTCTTGTTGAACACATTTTAATTTCTTATCTTTATTTTTTATCGCATTCTTAAATAGTATTTCCAGTTCCTGTATTTTTTATTAGAAATTCCTGTCTTGATTTTCGGCTGTCAGCTCGTTTCAGATCTTCCTTTAGCTGTTTGTTTTCAACGTCTGTAGACAATCGTTAACTGCTAACCAGTTTCATAAGCTGATGAAATTTTTTATCCTGTTGGCGACACTGTTAGTATTTTGCAAGGTTAATGAACTTATTTATTGCGAGAAAAAAATCGGATACGAAAGATAAGTGAAATTAAGAATGTATTTAGATTTGGATACTATGAAGCTTTCAGTAATTCTTCTGTTTAAATCAATATTTTGCTTCATTTGTAAACTATTTCAAAAGTTTAGTTGTGATATAAAATTGCAGGTTTTAGTAATTGTAATAGTACATTAAAGCTTTTTAAACAATTTCTGTGATGGTTAGCTATCATAAAACACATTTTAAAAATTTTGTTTTAAACTCAATTCAATTTTGTTGTTTGGAGTTTAAAGTATATTGATTCTTATGTTTCACTTCACAAACTAACAACTTGCACTATAAATTAGTATTTTCTATGGTCAAAACAGAATTAGTACACTCACAACTTATAAAATTTGCGATGTCATTGAGGTGGAATATTTATCAGTTTTGGCACAATTTTCTTTTCCAAATATGCTATTCGCAATATTACGTTATATTATTATTGTTCTCAAAAACCGCTGCTTGATAGACGTGCAAACTTTTTGTAGGACAAAGTTAATTAAGTACTAATACTCCATCTGAAAGTCTGTATTCTTGTGTCACATAGTAATCACTTGACCTAAACTCCAAATTCAAGAGTTGTCAGTTAAAGCTAGTCTTAGGTGGCCCCACACGTATATATACACATAATATGTATGCTCACTTGTGCGTTAGGCTATGCATAACATGCTACATACTACTGAGAATAACCGTTAGCACTATTATAAGATGTGATTTACAACTTTCTTTTTTAAAATTGTGCAAAAATACACTTAGGTATGCAACGGGTTTGATAATTCATATGAACAAGCAACCTTACTGATCGCTTTCTCTAGTGTTGTCAACCCCGCAACATTGATATATTATTGTATTAGCAGGGAACCATTGATGCTGGAACCGCATTTGAACTGTAAAATATAAGACCGAGACTTATAACTTATTATTTATAAAACATGACTTTAACATTTTTAAAAAATATTCAAATCGACTTACTGGAAATTTTTCTTATGATTGAGCAATGCTTTACTTGTTGGAACTAACTTGCCACACATTGTGCATCTTAAAGCATTAGAAATCTTCTTGTGTTTTGTTACAAGATGCAAATTAAGTGCATCGTGTGTTCGAAACACATCTTTACAGGGTTTCTTCCTCTTTCGTGTGGTGTATGTACACTTTAGTAAATTGACCTCCTCATCAGAGTCGGAAAACTTTGTTTCCCATCTGCCGCTAGTGTGTGGGGTAGGTCCGTTGCAGTTTTTACTAAAAGGGCTAACAACCTTCCAGCTATTTGCAGTTACTTTTTTCACTTTCATTTTTTCCAGCGTGCTAAGTGTCTTGGTTGAAGATGCCCTGGGAGTTACTTTTGACAAGTTATCATCATCACACTCCATTGGAGCAGTCTCATCGTGCCCCCTAAGCAAAAATAAGCAAGATTGTATGCATTTTACGAAATTGTCAAAAGATAAATTATTAACTTGCTTGGGACTTATTATTACACTTACTCTTCATTATTTTGAAGTCCTCGAGACGTCAAAAAGTGAAAATGTGAAGTCTCGGTTTGATTGCTGCCTTCAGTAAATGAGCTGTGAACATAAGGTGTTAACCAAGGTGCATTGACATTTGAGAATTGTTGTTCTTCAAGCACTTCACCACGGCATATGCTTGAAAAAAATTGTCCAAGTCCCATAATCCCAGTACCATAATACTCTAACCGTTTCCGGCAGAGTTGCCCAAATCTCTCCAAGTTTTTTGAAGGGTTGTTCTCAGACATTGAACTTATAGCAGGAAGTTGGGGATCAAATCTCCTCATAAGTTTCGATATGATTTCATTGAATTGACGTTGCTCCTCCTTAAGATTGATTAGTTCTTCTTGAGTTACTTTAAACTTATTTTGTCGATCGATCTCTTTCCTTTCTAGCTCTAGTAGCTTCATTCCAATCTTTTCTAGTCTATCGCAAGTTTGCTTGCCCTCTTCATTTCCACTTGTCGCAGCCAATTTAGCACACATCTCTGCGTTTTCTTTGCGTAGGTAGTCTATTAGTTCATTTTGAATTGCTTTGTCATGCTTAGCACTTTCCAACTCCTGTTTTAGTCCTTGGATTTGCTGATTTGCTTCTTCCAACAGTTTGTTTCTTCGTAGTTTTTCTTCCACGAGATTCTTCAGTTGGGTTTCTATTACAGACAAATTATCTCCGAGTAGTCGACGACGAACACGATTTACGTCATCAGTGTTATCAATACAACCATTTCCAGTTGCAGATGTCATTTTGGATGATTGTAAAATTATTAAAGATTTATCAGAAAAACTCAATTTTCATTTAAATTTCTATTTTCTACCAGTTCTAAATTTTATTGAATTTTCTGAACACGAGACAAATGACAGAAAACCCTCTCGCTACTTACTGCTCTGCAGTCAAACTGAAGTCGAATGCAAAATATTATGATGAGCGAATTCAAGGATTCTGATCTTTTGGTTGACTGGCGGGCGGTGTGTAAGGTACCCTACATGATGTAATGTGTGTATACCTAACCAATATGGTTAATATGCATTCGGATTAGCCTATTTTATCAGTAAGTGGTGTTGGCATAAGTATCTTATTTCCAAGACATTGCCATAATGTTATCGCTCCCTTCATTTATTTTTGACACTCTATAAAGGATTTAGATGCTGCGTGGTTTAAGATGGTTTTGCTACTTATTTTCTTATTTCAATAACGAATGTGGTTTAGCCTTCTGTTGTACTTTGTCGCCACTACTGCTGGTGCTTTGCTTGTCTTATAATTTAGATGATACAAGGACGAGAACAAATACATGATGAACTCTTTTATCTTAGACGATTCTTCGGAAGAACAAACATTTTATATGAAACATTTTTCTCTGAAATTTTATGTCAATTTAAGTAGCAAGTTTTATGATTGTATTTCTAATTTTTGTAACGACAGCTTAAAGACTATATGGGTGGTGATGATGTCATGCGCTACAGTTCAAAGCATGAATTACCAATTCAAGATGCTGTTTTTCCAGAAAATATTAAAGACGCTTAGCAAAATGATTTCAAGAACTTTTCCGGCGCCACTTCAGTTTTAAAAGTGTTTAAAGCAAATGCAACTTGCGTCTTGGTACATAATACATTTTACACGCGGGTAGTCTTTTCATTAAAGTAATTAAATTTTAGTAGATCTACGCCAAACTGTCTCCTCTGATTTAAATCTTTAGTATTAAAATTTGTCATCGTTAAATAGAACCAAGTTTCAGCAACAAAAGCATGTTTATTTTTGCTAAATAGCAATGTTTAGCTGATTACAAAATTAAGACATATTTTGTACTCAAACATAACGATACTGTGCTTTACTCATCAACTAAGGAACATGAAATGGAAAGTATTTCCAAATTAACACGTTTTGAGACAACTTAAACTGAAAATAAAATCTACACAATTTCAATATGACTACGCATATATAATAATCTAGTGCAATTTCAAATGTTCGGATGCATCATATAACTTAATGTTAATTATGTCCTAAGATCAAAAATGGAATCCATGGTGGATGTAACGATTAATTACGTATACCTACACATATTCAACTGAACTAAACTTTTTAACGATGTGAGAATTTTACTAAAAGTTGCGCAAGCCAGTCATAACAAAAAGTTGTTTTCTCTCGAAAAATAATAAATGCAGGATAACAAAGTTCAACTACCTAAACTAAATACCGTATCATGTAAAAGAATACCTGAGGTAATGGTTGGCTACTGATTAGATTTATGTATTGTTTAGTATGCGACCGATTGGTTTTTAGTGAAGATGCTTTAATTTTTCATAATAAATTTGTTTGTGTAGTTTTAATCCCAGAACTCCGATGAGTCAGTGTACAATTATTGTGAAGGTATTTTCATGCTTTCCTCATTGCAATTGCTTAGTCCTCAGTACAAAGTTCTCGATGTTTCATAAGCATTCCAAAGCACAAATAATAGGAACTGAAGTGAATGAAACTTTTAACCTTAACACCTTTACAAAATAAATATATAATTATTCTTATATATAATCCATTTAATATATAAATAATATATAAAAATATAATCGATTTATGTTCCATTTATACAATTAACACGCATCAGCCTATGGCAAATTGCATCATGGAATAAGCACGGCAGCAAGTAAATTTGATCACTTTTTTGGAATTGGAACTGCACGTGAGTTTTTATAATAATCTTTTACTGTTACAGTGATGATTAATTCTGCATTGCCAATTCATTTTAATTCCAGTAATGATTTTTAGAGGGTACAAGTGAGTGAGTGACAGCATTTTATCAATATTTTAAAGCTAATTTGCAATAAGTGTTAGTAGACGAACGCTGTGCCTCATTGATAGAAACGTGATAAAAAAGTAAATATCTAAATAATAGTTATGCACAAAAAAATTGAGAACCATATTATGGTGACAATTTAACGCAACCTTTGACTTTCGCATCGAGGAATGTATGACGTAAGTTTGCATCTCGCTCGCTTGTGAAATTCGTACCTAGCAACATCAAACCAATTCAGTGGCATATTATTTTGAGTTCGTGTTAGTATACGTGCATTTCGGGATTATACTTTTCATCACAGCTTAAATGATTGCATAATATTTTTGTTTAAGTGTTCATTTGTTTGCTAACATTCTGGAGTGTGCAAACTTTGTTCATGATATAAATAATTTTTAACCGGGAATTGTTAATAATTATTTTATCTTCTTTTTACATTTCAAGGTTACAATTTTTTATAAATATAAGTCCTTGCTGCTAAAGAAGCGATACACATATTTAAAATGGATACGCTAAGACATTACGTCGTTGTTGTTGTGAGGTCAGTTTTCGGACAAAAAATGGGCGATAGAACTGATCGATGGTTACGGGATGTACAAAGAGCTTTCTTAAGACTTTTCGATGCCCTTACTGCTCCCATAAGAGACGTTAAACGACGGTTGCTGAATTGATATGTAAGATTTAATTAACGTTATTTTTTAAAAATATTTTATTACACAAGTATCTGTTTTTTAGGGAAATATTAGGCATTCCTGAAGCCCTTTAATGTTTGGCATTGACCATGCCGCAGCTTGTGATTCTACCAGTGAACTTCAAGGATATTTCATTTCGTTAAAATTACACAACAAATACATTATTTTATAATGTTATAAAAATTAAAAGTTTATGTTACATGCGGTTTTACAAATAGAATGATTATAGCTTGTTTCCTGTAGAATTTTCCATAATTTGTAGCAATTTCCAGTAAGGTTTTATATTATCAAAGAATGTTTAATAAAAATTTTATTTGAATCCTGCAATAAATTTCTGCACAAGAAACCTTCTTTTTATTTAATTTTACTTGAAGTTTAGCAGATCAACCAAGCGATGTTGATTGCCTTGCCGCTATAGTTTAAATTTATTTCTTGCAAATAATAGATAATTATAGATAACTCGAATAGATGATAAGAGGGTATAACAAAATTACAAGGTAATTAGAATAAAACTAGAACGACTAGGATAATACCCGTAAAGCATCCAATTTATTTAAACTATTAAATTACCTACAAAAACCATGCAAAATTTATAACAATATTTACATTTAAAAATATAGGAAAAGCAACTTGTACACATTTATAACTAGAGCAAAATGTAGCACATTCCATCATTCTATAATTTCAAATGTATAGACTTAGTTTTGAATAAAAAAAATTATTGCTAAAATCTCTTTGAAAATATGTTGTATCGTATGATTATTTTCAGTCCAGCATTTGTACTGTTCCAATTCCATAGGTGAAAACAAATCTTAAACTGTTTGCTCCTTTCTTAAAGTTAGTATTTCCATAGGACACAGTGTCTTTATTGCACCTCCTTCCGACCTAACAACATAAAACACTTGAATAAGTTACTGTTGCATTAATTTTTTTATTATTGTAAAAGAACAGAATATGTACTTACACTGTCATTACTCGATGTTTTGCCCATTCTTTCATTGTTGCAAAAACAATGCCACAAGATTGGCAACCACGTCTGCCAGATGCATCTTGCTCGTGATAATTTCTTTTGTGTTTCATAAGATCTCCAATATTCCAGAAGTCGTGTTCCTTGCATATGTCGCAGAGGAACTTTCTCCTCAGTGCAAAAAATTGCACATGCGCCGCAACAGCATTTTTGGATGTAAATGATAATCCACAAATACAGCAGAAAATGTCTGTCTGCTCTTTACTCATATCCAAGGCATGGTTTGGATGTTCTAAATTCATGCACTCAAAGTTGACAGTAGTCAAGGATGAATGAATTGGAAAAATCTCTTGAATACATGTATTTCTGCTAATGCTTTCGTCAATTTGAGTTTGTTTGGGATCGATAACGTCAGAGGAACTTTGTTGTTGTGCAGTAAGGCGCTTGGGTTTTTTCTTTGGCACAGGACCCCAATGATAACCACCTGCTATTTTCTTTCTTCGTTTCTTTATCGTTGTACGCTGCTGGAATCTATAAAGTATTCAAAATGAGAAGATATATATTAAGTGAATCAAGTTATTATGTGCTAATAAAATGTTGACATTGTTTTTACATTGGTTGTGGGATTCTAGAGGTAAGTACGTTACAACTGGAAGACGAAAGTGCCTTACAATTTGGACTACTTCTCATTTTAATGTCGGATATTTCGATGAATCTGTAAATTAATTACTGTTGATTTTAATTTGTTTCGTGATACCAAATATTACTTATTTGATTAAATGAATAGCTATGTTAAATGACAACGCTACAAACTTACTGCTCTGTTTCACAAGTGGGATGCCCCTGCTCATCTTGTGGTGCCGTATCAGTAAGGTAACCAGCAATGCTGGATTGCTCATCGTCAGAAGGTATAGCACATGTGGGGGAATGTAAGATTTCTTCCAACTGAAACTGGTCTGTGGCTAAAGAACATGTGCCCTGAATGACTATTGGCAGTGAGGTAGATTCGGCAATAATGGGTTCAGACTCATTTATCTCAGAGGTGGTTTGCAACGGTGCAAACTGCTCACCACTACGCTCGTAATTAGTGGAATCATCAGAAATAGTATTTGCATTTGCTATTGCATCAGACTGCATATTTAGATTAACCACAGGAGAGAAGTTAATCTGTTCCAAAACTGATTCCATAGCCTTTCTTGCTTGCTCCTTATAATTTCTCCCTGCCGCTTGCCAAAGCTGAATACACTTTTTAATGAGAATGTCAAACTCCTCGTATTCTACAGTCGCAGATGAAACCAAAGAAACTTCTGAGCCACATTCAAATTGGCTAATGAAACTTTTCAAGTGGGGACAAATGCTTGAAATTTTCCCACTCATCACTTTCATTTTTTCTTGTTCACTTTGTCTCAACTCTTTTTCCTCTGTTAAGGATCGCTTGCATTTTTGCAACTCACTACGCAAACTAGAAACTGTTTTCTTCAAATCGGCAATGTATTTAGCATTTTTGTGTAAATCATGTCTCCATTTTAGAGCCTCTCTATCCTGCTCCTGCAGTTTATTTTCCATGCCAAGTATTCGGTTATTAAGACGGCTTACTGTGTAGTTGGACTTGATCAATTTTTTCTGTAATTTTATAATTTCATCAGATTGTTGGGGTACTAATGAATTAAGTACTCCTAATGCTTCTAAAATCCTTTTGGTTGGAGTACTATTAGTACTCTCTGCCTCGGTTGGATTCTCAGCCATTTTCTGTTTTAAGATTTTTAAAATTACAATATATCTTAATCTACCAAAAATCTCAAATTATTATTAACGTGAGCTTTGTTGAAATAAAAACATCAAGCGAACAAAAACTAAGACGAATAAATTTATAATATCCAATAACTTACAATTGTTTTTTTGTTTTTGTCTGAACACCTTAAGCTAATAATAACCTTTATTAGCACCCTATTTCCCGGGGTAAATCTTTTGTTATGTGACTTTTCATCTTTTGTAAAGAATCCCTTACTTGACAGGTATCATCTGCTATTCCTTTTTATATTATTCATTGATATGTTTACCATGAAAATTTAACACAAGGGATTGAAAAGTAGCTCGAGTTGCAATGCTATGATTATGATTATGAATAAGAAAAGAAACTATTCCTATATCTAGATAGGTACACCCACTGTGAAACATAGTACGGAATGGCCAAAACGTTTTCTCGCTTTTTTTTTACCATGTTGCCACTTTTGTTGCTTGCTGTTGTTTTATCTGGTTTTTACACTCAATAGAATAATGCTTTAATAAGAGATTGCTTTGCAAAGATCGTTACTCAGTACCTACCTCTTGATATCGAAGTGTTGGAGCATGAACCACATAATATTATAAAGCTATATGTAAAATTGATAACATGCGTAATGATGTCGTGTTAAAGATTGTGTAGTGTTGATGATTTGCAGCCGGCTTTAGTTTTTGGGTTGAGGTTATTTGCGATAAAAACGCACATTTATTAAAATGTATGCCTAATGAAGGATATATAAGTCTGTAAAGTAACTAAAGTAAAACCAGTATTTTAGAAAAACGTTGATGTGCCAGATATCATATACCTACTCATGTTGTGCTGTTTGACATATTATACAATTGGTTCATTTAAGGTTACGAAGATTTCTCAGAAGTGTAAAGTAAGATTTCACTAATTGAAGCCAAAGTTTGCATTTCAAAACATTACATTTAAATCCTAGTGAAGACGTAAAAAATGTTGCTAGTCACTACATTTATTTACAACAGAAATGAATGTATTTTTGGACTGCAAAAGATGAAAACATGGGGCATTATAAAACCACCACTATACGGTATTGAAGGTAACACGTAAGTGTGTTGAAGCAAATTGGATGTTGTAGAATTTTATTTCATTCCATAAAGCATATTTTCAGTTCTTTAGCACTGAGAAATGAATCATTTATCATAGCAAAGTATGGGTTAAGCCTTTTCAAAGAGCTTTTAAAATGATGCCTTACAGGAACAGTAATACTTTTACTACTCATGAGCATCCAAAGCAAAATAAAGAATAGTAACTGTTACTATAAATATTTACTACTGGTAATACCTACGTTGACACCTCATAATGCATGTTTTACCATCTAAATATTTTCAGTAATGCATTGATCTTCTTAACTGATTTCTACAAACATAACAATAAAGGTCAAGGACACGAAGCTAACGGCGTCTGGGAACTAGGACAGTGATTCAGTCACCATGGTTGATTTGTTAAATAAATGTAAGGATCAACAACACAACAGTAAGCAACAACAACAAAGACCTTACAAATTATGGCCACTAGCACGTTGACGATGGTAAAAGTCAGGCATTAGGCATGTGATCAGAGATCGTGAATCCATATGAATCATACGTGTGATGTTTTAAATTATAATATACAGATTAGGTAAGCCTTAACTGAGAGTAATTCTCCAATTTACAAAAAAGAACAACATTTAAATCCGATGTTTTAGTTTTGAAAATATTTATTATTAGACTTTTCATAGGTGTATTTGATTTTAATCTAAAAACCTTTATACAGCGTAAGGGAACTCAAAAACCATTAGATGCATATCAAACACTTATAGTTACACACATTACAGAAACCTTTATAACGAGTATATTTACATTCTAAAATACAAAATTCTTGGAAATGCGATTTTGTTTCGTATTCTAATAAATAAAAGATCAATTTAAATATTTTACTATCACTGCCCTCAGTATACATTCAACATTAGTATGGAAAGAAAAAGTTCCAAAAGGTTACCTACTACGTTAGAACTATTACATTATACTATTTGCTCGAGCCTGACAAAAATTACTACACATAACATATGCAATTTCTTTGTTCATCCTGATAGCAAAAAGGCAGGCTGCAATCGTTGTCAGGGTAATACAAGTGGGCACTCTGAAATTTAAATTTAAAGATCGTTGACTAATAATCAGAAATGTGTATGATGGTTTTAATTCAAAGCAAGTTCTCACCAGTTTTCTTCCCAATTCTGTAAACACAGGACTGGCTTGACTTCCCAAAAGCATTGTCACAAGAACTATGCACCAAAAGAATAAACTAAAGCACTTCATATATGTCCCAGCCATTTTTCTTTTTTTGTTATCTATTTTCAAGAATGGCGTGAAATTTTGAAACGAACTAGGAAAATGTTTTATAACAATTAAAATGTAATTTTCAAGAACTTCTTGTCAATAAGAAAAGAGTTAATGCTTTAAAGAACCCCATGGCATTTTATAGTCACTCTATACGCACATGGTTCTTAAAGTCATGAGAAAAACATCGTGACTATAGGTTAACGCGATAAACTCAACTTGTCCAAAGGTCATAATTTTATAGCATAAACTTGCAACTCAAAAATATATAAATGCTGTAAATTTAAAGAATATAAAATCATATTTTGTCAATATAATATATCAACTATCTATCAGATTCGAGAAACATTTGTCACGTAGTAAAAAAAGTGACATCCCTACAAAAATATTGTCAAGCGTCACAAATATAGCATAGTTTGTAACTTTCAATACTTTACAGATTGATTGTCACGCTTACAAACATTAAGATATGTTGATGTATAATGAAATAGCGCAACTGGATTGAGAAGACATACTATGCAGTAAATTTGTCTTTGTTTCATCATAAAAAAATGACAACAGCGTTTCCGTATAATATGAAATATATAGTTATTAATAATTGTTGCATTTCTTTTAAATAAATGTATACATTTTGCGCTGGCAGAATCAATAAGATTAATACTCCAGATTTGGCAAAATAAATTTGTTCCTATAATTTTTTTGACTAGTTTGCCAAAAGCATTATTTTTATTTAAAAAATTTAAAGACCGTAAAACTTCCATAAAATGTTCCGGTAGTGTGTAAATATGTGCATTGATATCATGCATAAATACATCCATTAAAAAGAGAATTCAGACAGAGTTGTGGAATCATTCTTTGATTTTGACGGTGTCAAAAACAAGATAAGCAAGCTGTATTTCACACAAATAAACGTTATTCTTAAGTAGAGGAAAATATGTCAACCTGTAAAACATTTTGCTTGATGGCTATGCATAAAAATCTTAACGTGACATTCTACATGTTTACATGTGAGAAAGCTAAAGAAATTTGCATGTATAGGTGTAAGGTGTAAAGTACTAACTCCAGTAAGTTCTGTAAATTTGGCACGTATACGAACACGACTGACTCATGCTTTACCAATGTTACTATCTATTCTGCTAGTATTCTTATATTATATGTTGTCGTTCCTCCTTTCTAGCTTTTTTGGTTTCACAAACAATAAAAATTGATGCATTCCGAGAAATAAATAATGAACAATGTACAATACAATTTAGCTTCTAAAGATACACTTCTTTTTTAATTTACCTTTTACATGACGTGGCAGAAAAAGTGATGTATTACTTATTTTATTTTTTAAAGCTTAGTATTTTGCATACAGCGTTTAATTACAAATCATAATCAAATTTGAGCAGTCGTATTTTGGTAACTGCTGAGTAACTGTAATTTTGTGCTGCATCTAAAATCTGAAAAATAAACTGTAAGCATAATATTCTGATATCGCGTTCGCGTAATAATTTTCAATTATTTAAATAATATTTAATTCATTATCAATCATGTATATTCAATTTGTGTTTAAAACGTAGCTTTAGCCCACTAATTTGCATGTAATGATAATTTTGCCTTTGGTTTGTACTTGAAGGTGAAAATGGCGTCTCGATTTCCTGGCGAAGAAACGTCGGATGACGATCAGCCAGTAGATGAAAACCGGCAAGCGTATTTGAATATCGCAAGAGCTGCGTATGCACAATATAATGCAGTGGTGGAAATGGAGAAAAAATATGTTAACGCCAATGAAGGCTGGAAACAGGCTACTAGGAACTGGGAGGGTGAAAAAAAGGACTTTCAAGATCAAATCCAAAGCCTAAAAGCTACCAACCAAGAGCAACATGCAAACCTGGAAAAAATCAGTCACGAACTTGAAGATAAGAAAAAAATTATACAAAAACAGAACGAAGCTTTACGTAAAGCCAGGGACATTGTTCGCCATGTAACCATGAAGTGTAAACGCGTAAATCAGCCTAGACATAAGAATGTGAAGTCACTGAAAAATTCTTCGATTGAGTCTGAATTGTCGGATTTAAAAATCCAATTTACAAAATTTTATGATGCCCAGACTCAGGATGTATTAAGGTGGATGAAATCGGTCTCAACATTTCATCAAATATTGGAAAAGAAGAAAGAAGTTCTATGCCCTAGTGACTCGACAGTTACTCGACCAGACGAAAAGGAAGAAACTGCATGCTCGACGTTTACGGTCTCAGGAGAAAATGAGGGAAATCTAAGCCTCACAGTTATGCCATCAAAAGAAAACGAAAAAGGTAAATGCTCTACAATCACATTATATTATGGAGATAATGTAGCAGCTTTATGTCCAGCACCCCCGTTAGGAGAACAGGAAAACGAGAGCGTTCAGGAGTATCCTGCCACTGCTTCTGGTTCCAATTTTAGCAACAACAACAATTCAAATAACTTGATTGCTCAACCTGCCTACCCCGTTGCAGAAAAAATGCATGGTTTGGCTAAACTTCAAAGAAACCATTATTACTGTCTCTGTACACGCAAGTTTGGATCTGTGAATCTACTAAAGAAACACGTCAAACGCTATACAGCTACAAGGAATTTCCAGTGCTTCATTTGTGGAATGCGTTTTCGGTTCTTGCATGAAACAAACCGTCATGTAAAAAATGTGCACAAAGTCAGTAACACGACTGACAAAAACATGAAAGGTTGCCGGTTCTGTGGAAAGAAGATTGCAAAGCATTTGCTTCATCAACATCAAAGAAATGTGCAGTAAGTAGCTAAATGAATGACGTTTTTTAATTGTAACCAATACAAAACTAAGTTGTATGAATTTTGTTATTATCATAGCAATGCTCAGACACCTATCCATGGAAGATCCAGAAAACCCTGCCGTGCCCCTTCATCTCAGCCATCTAATTCAACACAGATTGATTCAAGGGTTCAATTAGAGAATACAACAACCCGTACATCTTCACAGTAGAGCATTGTTCCCGGACTATCAGATGTCAGATTCTAATCTTGATCCGAGTACTTAACGACACGAATGAGAACATGTGTGCAGTATCATAATTAAATAGATTTTTATTATGCTGATTGATTATGTTATAATGATACTTTATAGTTATAAATCAATATTATATTATATTTGCCTCTCAGTTATTCCGGGTAAACGAATAAGTTTGCAACGGTCTCATGGCAAATCCTATGTTAACAATTACCATTCTAAATCTAATGCTAATACCGTTTTGTTTAATATCCAAAGCTAACACCATTTGTCTACGTTTTAATCCTAACCCTGTATCTTTCTAAGATCCAATGTTAGTGTCTTGTTGCACATTATAGTTTACTACATAGATAGGCAGATAAATAGATTTAAAGCGCTCATATATATGAAGCATTCAAAAACATATAGTTCACTAAATATGTAGGTAAGTAAAAATTTATAATTGATAAATATACTATAATTATCAAATCAAAATTGCCCGTTTTTTCAACAATTTTGAATAAGATTCTGTAAAAAGTTTAGCGTGCTTATTACATCAATATATTGAAGAAACACGGTATATATTAAGTTTACTTACAATTGTTAAAAAATATTTAGTTTAAAGTTTAAGATGTGTTTAAGTGTTTTCTTAAATATGAAATGCATTCTACAAATACGAATGTTTTATCTATTTACCTCTTTAATCTAGATTCTATAAATAATGGGTTTTAAAAATTATCATTTAACGCAATATTTCACAGTAAATAGTACATATAGTATTCATATACAAAATAGTATTTTTAGTGCTAACATTAGTGTATTGTATTTGTAGTATGTATAAATAGTATGTATAACTATAGTTTTAAATAAAAGTTTAAAATATAAAACATCAGTCTAAGCCAAAATTGATTTTGCTTCTGCTGGACAAACAGATTTTGTTGAACCATCCGGCAACCTGAAATCAAATAATATTTTCCATCCAATGACTTCAGTTTCTTGACAGGCTAATTTTTTTATTTATTTCATTTAAATTCTTGTAATACTTTACGACTTACTTGATTGTAATACGATGTTGTGAGCACTGTTTGATTGTTGCAAACATAATTCCACAAGATTTGCATCCCCGCCTGCCAAAAACTTGTTCCTTTGGGTGATAAGTTCCAGCATGTTCTATTACGTCCTTGAAATGCTCAAATTCACCATCTTTACAAAAGTCACAGCTAAACTTTTCTTCTAATGCAAAATACTGCACATGCATTGCCAAAGTGTTTAATGAATAAAATGACAATCCGCAAAAGCATGAATAAATCCCCTCATCTTCCTTAACAGTACTTAAATCGTGTCGACGATGTTTCACGTTAATATCCTCATATTTACAAGAAACCAATGAAGTATATATTGGAGGATGCTGCTGTAGTTGGTCTGATTTTCGTATTTTCATTGGCACTTCTGCTGGAATTTCCGAGTTTTTTCGTTTGGGTGGGCATGAACTTTGAATTCTAAAAACAAAATATATATTGAATATTTAGAATAAGCAATTAAATACGTTACAGTCATTTGTACGTCATTATCTTACTGTGGTTCAGGTAGGTCACTTTTCCGTTGATTGCTACCGGATGATGAACCATCAGCCTCACTTGAACCCAAACCGGTTAATGGAGTATTGGTTGTTGTCATAGAACTTTCCAGCTCATTGCTATTAGGAAGGCTTGAGTTTCCATTACCAGTTTCTTGGTTTGAGCCGGAAAGCTGGTTGTTCGATGAATTTTGGGTAGTTGGACTTGAAGGTATAAAAAGGGAATACGTTGATTCTATAATTGGAAATGGACTTGTCCCAACTTCAGTACTTCTATCATGTTCTGACATTGAATTATTAACACTGGTTGCTGTTTGTTCAGGTGTAGGTGCAGGTACAACAGGCGATTCTTGTAATTCTTCGGAGGAAGGGCAAGACGATCCATTATTAACAACTTCTTGATTGTTTGCTGAGCTCTCCTTTTGCATGGAAATAGAACTGCTCCTGCTGCGGGTACTTTCCGAACCATTTGCTAAATTAATAATAGGTTCCGTAGAAAACGAGGTGCTTAGAACCTTTTTGCTTTTTTCAAAATCTTCGTTAAGTGTGGCCAATTTATCAGCCATTCCAGCCCATTTCGAAAACATTTGTTGTTGCGCTTCACAGAAAAGTCTGAAACTTCTTTGACAAGCTAACACTTCTTCCTGTAACGTGGAATAGGAAGAATGTGTGTCGGTTGTAGACAATCCCTTAAGCTTGGAAACTTTTGCAAATATTTGAGTTCGCAAGTTTGCTATAAGTTTCTTACAGGTTTTGTGTTTTTCTTCAAAATCGGGTTTACTTTTATTTCCTTGCTCAGATGTTTTCTGAAGTTTTGACTTTAGATCCAAATTGTCTTTTTTAAGTCTCTGAATTTCTTTGTACATCTTTGAAATTTCACTTTCATTGCCCTTTCCATTTTGGAATTTTCCATTTTGTTCATTCAAATTTTTGATTTGTTGTTCATATTTAATTCGCTGCGATTCTTTGCTGTTTTGCTCATAAATCAGTTTGGCACGAACACGTTCCAATTCTTTTTCGATTCTCTGCTTTCCTTCCACTAAAGTAGCCACTTCGATGTCTTTTTCTTTTAGCAGATTTTCTTTCTTTGAAAGCTCTTCCTTTAACCTCTTGTTTTCCTCCACTTTTCCAGGAAGTTCATTATTAAAAAGCCTCAAAGCTTTTATCAATTCTTCGCTTGGCATATCGGACGCCTCTTGATTTAGCGAGTTTGTTGATGCTGCCATTTTGCAAACTTTTGCACAGAACACGCAATCTATTCTAAGAATACAGAAATGTGAAAACAATAACAACGATTTAAAAATGTTAACACTGAATTCAATCTTTATTGCTTGCTTTAAATATGATTGGTTATGATGTCAAATGTATTCAAACAAATATTCAAGGTGTCTGGTTGATATTCTATTTGTTTATAAGTGTTGTCATTTAAATTTATTATAAAAATGTGGATTTTCAAATTTATACAATGTGTATTACACAATGCCAAACAAATAATACGCACAGGATCAGCTGAATTACGTAAAACTGTGTATGAAGCTCGAGCAAGTGGAAACGAGGAATACAAAGCTTACCAATAGAAATCTCTTCTTCTGGGTCAATGTGTGTATCCTTTTGGCAGCCGACGCAGTCGTGATGCATTTAGATCTTCGTACGATCAGTCATAACAATGCATTGCTACAGGCTATACTTTTCTTTGTTTGAATCTTCATAAAGGAACACATAATATATATAGTCATGTGCCAAGTCCCCAGTTAAATCTTAAGGAATGGTGTTCGCTAGTACTGCTGAGAATTTCTGAATACGTTGGTCTCAGACTGATATTTTCAGTATCATAAAATTCCACCTTGCAATATGAAAACATTAGATTTATATAGTACTTGTAACTATAAGGTTAATATGTGTTCAGATCATTTTCTTACGTTTTACTAATAATTTTTTTATTGATCTTTTTTATTTAGTTCATTCATATTGTTTGATTTACATCAGTTTAATTGATAAATATTAAAAGTAGAACTGTTTTTAATTGAAACCAGGCTATGTACATAGCGTTGAAGTGATTTCAATTGAAGAATAAGTTAACATATTATATAATATTTCTAATTTCTACCGACAAAGTAAATTTACAATTATTAAATAATTTATGTTTCAAATTAAACAATATACCTAATATTGTACTAAGTTAAATACCTGTGAATTTATTCTGGGTTTATAAACAACAACATTCAACATTTTAGGGAGACAGAAGACTATTTTAGTTTCATTGAAGCAATAAATGATGACCAAGTTTTAAAGCTATAACTTTTTACAATTGTAAACTCGCTATTGCAAAAGTCCTAATCGTATTATAATATAATTTAAAAAAGCATTTTCATTAAATGAAAAACTAAATTTTGATCATTGTCATATTCATAAACACTCATTTAATAAATTAAAAAATAGCACTAACAGTAAAAAATTGAACACAAAATAAATATAAGCGTTGTGAATACCATTCCATTTTAAAAACTTAACTGTGTGGTAAAATAACATATATCGTTTCTTATATAAAATGTAGTAAGTATAGTGCAAATTTTGTACACATATAGAAGAGTAATTCATAATTAGCATAATACATTAAGTTTACCATAATCAGTATAATACAAAGGGAATACAGCACACTACATGATAAGCTGTTCCAGTCTCAATGCATTCGGAAGAGTAGTAAAAAGAGACAATTGCCATTTGATAGAAGATATTTTGGTCTATCGCTGTTACGATAACAGCATTGAACACGAAAAATTGCACTGCTAACGACCACCAGAGCACCATGCTAGTGAGAAACATCTTATATTTGTCAGACATTCATGAGAAAAACCATTGGACAGACGTTGTTTGCTTCAAGTCTATAAATAATATAGAAATAAGTTTTAACTTGAAACTATTCTTAAAAATAACATTTTAGACAAGACTTTAAGTAAAGAATAGTGCACTACTTACCCAAAGTTGCCAAGATGTTTGTCAAACTCTGACATAGATGCAAAGATAACCCCACATTTCTGACACCCCGTCCTTTCAGCGTAGTCTTTTTGACGCCCTAACCATAGTTCCTTATGCTTCTGACGGCAGTGCTTATTGTTCTGGGCTATATCCTCCAAGTTAGTCTTCCCACAGGCTTCAACATCACACCGAAATCGATATCCGTCTCCGAAAAATTGAATATGCATTTTTAAAGCGGTTACGGAATTAACAACGAACCCACAGGTGCAGTAAATACCCGAGGATTGTTTTGATTTGTCCCAAGCATAAGCATGGTCCGGATGATAAATATCTTTTACTGAGATGGGGCAGTAAGTTGATACGGTCAATGGAATATTATCCAAACCAGGTAAGGAAGGTTGATTAATAATATCCTGATTGTTTGGACGTAGCGGTGAATTTGATACTGATGAACGTGATGATGATTCTGTGCAACGCTCAATTATAACTACTGGATACCTTTTGTCTGGTGTGATTTTTGGATGATGAAACTTAGAAATATTGAACGAAGGTCCAGTCATTATAGCAGGCGTAGTTTTACGCATTTCCGGTTTTGTACGTTTAATTTTTTGGTTTTGCTTGTTGCCAGTGAAAGCCCTATAGGAGCAAAAATTGTGTATTCCAATAAAATGAAATACAAACAAGTATTTTTGATATGTTAATGTTGGGTGTTTTTGAGTAATAAAATACCTCTTTTTTGAAGATTTTTCATTCTGCAGCTCATAAATTTGATCAGGAGGTTGTTCTGCAGAGTTTGTGTCGGCTTCTTCCAATACAGACTCAGAATCAGTGTGCTGGATTCTATAATTTAATCAGTTCAAATATATTATATTTGAGTTTGTGTAATTTCTTGCATAAGCATTTTGAAAATGCTTACTCTTCTGCAACTGGAATGCTAGGACAGCGAACATGAAGACCGGGAGTACTAGACGGTGTGCCAACCACATCAATAACTTCTGCTTCTTCTTGAGAAGTTTCTTCAGTTTCAGCGAGGTTATTTGACATGGAGCTTGGATCGCCTATTTGATCTTGCAAATCCGAGGCTGTGGCTGTTGTAGAAACTTGAGAAATTGAAGGAATATTTTTAGTGGCAGATAGCTCTTTAGCTTGTTGGCAAAAAGTGGAAATTTCATTATGTAATTCGGTCGAGGCCTCAAGTTTCTTATGTAGTGTTTCGCAAAAGATTTTAAAACTTGTTAAACAGTCGTTTAGTTCAGCCTCCACGGAATGATCTAAAGAGCTTTTCAAGGGAGTACTTGGGCCATTCAGATATTGTGTTTTTGCTCTACATTCCCGTTTTATGTAGCGCACAGTTTGCATGATTTTCTCCCTGCCCCTTATCTCATTTTGCAACTCTTTGGTGACTTGTGAATTGACACTTTGATGACTCTGTAACTGATTTTTTACATTTTCACGATCATCCTTTGTGTTTTGTAGCTCTTTGCTTAGTTCCTCTTTTTCCTGGCGACATTTTGCCAACTCAGCGATCAAATTTGCTTTTTCTTGTGCAAATTCTGTTTCTGTACGCTGAAGTTTGTCCTGACATTCTGTGAGAGTTTTCGCGGATTGCACAAGTTCAGTCTTCAGATCTGAAATTCTATTATGTAGCTTTGAAGCACCATCCATGACACTTAAATATAGTGCAGTGTCAGTATTGACAGGAGCCGGTGAGCTGACATCCTGTGTTTGGCTATTCAAACAAGTCTCCATTTCTGCTTGGAATATTAAAATTGAAATAACAATTAAATAAAAGAAGTTCTTATCCAAATAGGTGGAATAATATGTGCTATCTGATGTATTATATATATATAACTACGTACCGTAAATGTTCAATAAATTATGCTCATTCCATCGAAAATTAAAGTAATCATTACGATGTTAAATATACGTTATCACACTGACCCTGACTAAATATAAGTACATTTGCAAAAGACGTGCTTATTTGTGAAAACAGGGCAGTGAAATAGCAATTTAAACACTTTAATACACAAAGTGATTCAAATTACTTTGCAAGTACTTCATAAAATGGAAGCACCTCGTACTTCAAATGCAATTCATTTCATTATGTGAAATATTTTAAAATCTTCGAAATTAGTTCACCATTTAGTGTATATTTTAAAATTATAAATTCTGGTTTAGCTAGACAGCTGAAATGAAGTGATTCAAGAGACAACTTCCCTCACGATAAAGTGGGGAATATACACCAAAATTTCAAGTAGTCTTCTTGAGCACATAATATAACATTATGTAATGCTTTGCATGAAAACACAACACAACATGCTTTGCTGAAAAAGTGGGTTGCATTGAAATACGTTTTAAGAAAAAATGCAAAGTATGTTGTTGGTATAGGTATACCTATAATATTGACAAGTTGTCAACGTGTGTATGCTTGGCAGATTTTACAAAGCGCAACAACGCCTTTCATTTCAAATCTGTGGTGTGATTTTGTTTCATTTTATATAGCAGAAAAGCTTAAAAACTTACCTAAATATAATATTAATGCTTTCCAAATACTTAAGAGCACATGTTGTTTACCAACTGTCAGAACCAAAAGCGCAGAAATTATACAGTGGTCACTTGATGTCTGACAGGTTTGCAATATTTAATAATGCAATTTTATGGAGTTTTCTTGTAATTCAGTGTGGGAGGAATGAGGAATGCCAGTTATGTATTTTTTTACAGTTTACGGAAATGAATCGTAAAACTCTGAAAGTTGAATGCCAAGATAGAAGATAACAACTTGTAACCTTCTCTGTAAATATGCATGAGCAAATACAACGACAACTTTGCACAAACTTCTAGATTCGGGTACTTGGAAGCATTTATTTATTTATGCTTTGACTTGATATAAACGGTTATAAAAGGTTTTACAAAATCTAAGTTTACATTTTCATTCCTTGTTCATTGCAACTGAGTTATTACTAAAATATCAGACATAACTAGTAAAACAAATGCTGATATTTATTATCTGATTTGATAAATATCAAGACCTTATACCATGCTTGTACTATATCTTTCTCATAGCCATTCTCGTCCTACAAATTTTGCATACCTCAGAAAATCATTGAAGGTAAAATTATTATAGTATCAGGTTTGTTGCGGATTTTGGAATGATATTGATTTTATGTTTCATTAAAATGGATTTTACGTTAAAATATTTATGAAGTTTTCAGGAAAATGGTTAAAACTAAATAATTTTAAACGTATCATGAATACTCATATATACATCAGGTCGAAATTCCCTTTAAACTCTTATCGTGAAACTTGTCACACACGACACTGAAATATGCTCAAACACCAGTGAATAGGAAAATACAGAAGCATTATTGACAAATTACTATCACGCTAAGCGTTTAATTTTCATAGAAAATATAATTCATGATTTGAAACGAGCAGAAATAAAATGTAGCAAAATAACTAGGTCTCAAATATTACTGAATATTTATTGCACCAATACATGATTTCCTTCGTTTATTTGTAAATTATTTTTATAAAATAATTGATAAGTATAAGTACTTAGGCATAGTAAAATTTATTTAGCTAGAATCCCGTAATATATCCAATATATATCCCTCTTATACCTAGAACCCTAGGTATATAAATATTAATTGTTACTATGCAAATCAGGTTCCATATAAGCGTATCATATATATAAAATAGAATCAATATGATATCATATATTGACTTTCGGTCCTCAGCTCGAAGATACTGGTCATTCAGTAGGTAAACCTGTGCAGGTATTCACAATTCACATCCGCTGGCATGTCCGAAATCTTTTCGTTTTCCTACAACAACCCCTTTTGACTCTCTGGAAGTACTCATCTGGTTCAAATTTAGGGAAATGTTTATGTCATCCTGAAAACCACTTTTGTTTATGATATTTGAATTTTTCGCAGATGCTTCATCATTAGTAACCCTAACCTCATTTGTTCTTTTGTCACGAGTCGGTTGAGTTGTCACAATTCTTGGAACTACAGAAGTGCCCTCATTGTCTTGCGGTATACCACCAGTGCCCAAATTGTGTTGTGGAGTCGTGGGCGATGAATGTGACGATGCATTTAGCGCCCTTTTGGCTTTATCAAAGTCCTCCCGAAACACAGACAAAATGCTCATTTGCTCAGCCCATTTTTCAAATTTGTCATTTTGCGTTTCACAGAACATTTTGAAGCTATTTTTACAATCCAGTAGCTCAGTTTCCATAGAAGGATTGGAGGAACCTTGGAATAATGTACTTGAGCCATCCAACATTTGCGTTTTGGTTTGGCACTCTCGCGTTATGTAGCGAATAAATTCCATAGCCGTTTGCAAATTTTGTTCCGCTGCCTGTCTTTGTTTTGTTTCCTCTTCCAACAGCTTCTTTTGTTCCAAGTTATTAAAATGAAGCTCGTTGATTGTTTCATTTAAATTTTTCTCAAGATCTTTCCATTTCTTGGCTTCCTTTTTCATGTTTGATCGGGTTTTACGGAGCTTAAGTATCTTTTTGTTTCTCCGTTTAAGTACGTGAAATTGTGCCGTGTTTCTAACCGTCAAAGCTCGCTTTTCCGTTTTGTAGTTTTGAACTTCTGTCTGAAGTTTTTCACATTTTTTCTTTTCATTTTCTAGCTCTGCCACCTTGTTCAGAATTTCCTGTCCAAGAACCTCATTTCTTTTGTGCTTGTCCCTCAAAGCGTCATCCTTTTCTTTAAGTTGTTTGTTTTTCTCCTGAATTCCTTTATGTAATTTATTTAAGCACTGAACGCCCTTTAACCAAACCGTTTCTAAATTCTCCACACTTTTATCGGCCACATCCATCGACTGACTATTCGAAGCTGTTTCCATCGTTGTTTATCCAGCTTCTAAAAAGTTCAATTTGGTACATTTACAGTAAAGTAGCATACCTAATAACATTTTCTCTTCTGATATGGTCAAATTTTAGAATCTGATTTACCTTTTCACAACATTGCCAACGATTTTATGCCGGTTTTACGTTGCAGGACGTTTTGAAAATTATTTTAAAATAGTGAATTTAGCGAAAACGCTGAGGTACACAGCTGAAAACTGAAGCTAAGATGGGTAATATATCCCGAGTTTTGTTTTACATTTTAACGTGGGAATGTACATTCATGATTCTTGGTTTATTTGGTATTAGTATTGATATGTATTACCAAAGGATTCTCGATCTCGAGTCTCGAGGTGCTTATTATGTAGTTGCCTTGATCCTCTGGGTGCTTCAACTTAGGTTTGTGTTCATTAGGCCTTAGGCATACAACGATACAGAATACATGACTTGATTTTTTCCTATTTCCTATTACTGGTATGAGTAAATTGCCATCTAATGATGCAAAGCAACTTTTTCGTTTAACGCTGAGTTACTTGCAAAATGTCTTATTTAATATGTTTTTGGATTTTCTTTTCCTATGCTTTTCATAAAAATTTTAAATATCTAAAGTCCATAATTGTTTTATTAATGAGTGACATGTATACAACAACATGAATTATATTCTTAATTTATTGTTTGAATTTATAAATATAATCTGTATAATGCCGATTTTTGAGGCTAGCAATTTGATTGCAAAATTATCAGAATTCCTATTGCCAGGCTGGTCACTATATTGCTCAAAGTAGAATTTCCAGCTGAATAGAAACAAACCAATTAAAAACCAGTAAAATACAATTTTTATAATAAAAAAGGGAATTACTCAAAACTGATTTATATATTTACAAGCATCAGAGTGACAAGTCCAGTCGTCTTCATCAATATTCATTCGCATTCCACAGTTAGGATTTTTGTTGCACTTCAGAACGTCAGGAATGCATCTGGATGTAGCATTGTTTTTGGAATAGCAGTTAAAATTGGAATCTGGACAGTTATTGCTTCCAGAAACATCTAAATATATGATTTACTAAAATCACTCAGTTTTCATAAGATCAATCAAACCAACCGACACGTTATTCTTTTGTATTGCTCACCTTTGTATATGCTTATAACAAACTGCGCTTTTTCATAGTTTGACAAATCTCCGTTGCTGTTATGATTTAAATTTGGAATTATCGTGGCTTCAAGTAAATTGTCCAAAACTTGCTCTGCTGTCCAGCCTGGGCTAGACGCATCAACCCTGTTGTCCATAAACAAGGTACGATGTGGAGTGACAGATTTTACTGAGCAAAAAAATTCAATTTTATGTTCTTCCTGGTCTATTAGAATAATCGAATCCTGTACATCAAAGTTACACTCTTTTAGATGAACTGCAATCTTCCAGCCGTCACTAGACTCTTTTGTAGCAATAACGAATTTAGACGATGATGCATTACTAGACATTGTCCATGCAACTTCAGGAACTTTTACTAGGTCTAATATAAATGGATCCGAAACTAATTCTGGAGTTGTTGAGCGATCTGTTGTAAATTGTGAAAGCGTTGGTTCGAAAGCTACTTGACTCCATACGCCGCTATCAGAGTTTGCAATGGCGGCACCCACCCATGTCACTGACAGCAAATAGGCAGCAATAATCATTCCCAGAATAGTATTTTTTGCGTTTTTACTAGAATGATGAGACATTTTAGTGAACTTGTGTTGAATAATATCTTGGAAAGTCTCTAGTTAAATATGAAAACTTATAGGTTACAACCGTAACCATAATATTAATGTAAGGAATATGTACTGGATGAATATAACATAATCATTAGGTAAGATTGATCACAATAAAACAATTTGAGTATGACACTTTGCAGTTATGCTCGGCTAGTAGATAATTATATCAACCAAAAATGATATCAAATAGCAATAATTCGCATGACCTGTTTGCGTGCATGCATATCCAATTTCATCTTCAACTTGGTCAAGTGCTTCAAACAAAGTACTTTATGCCGTTATCTGCAAAACATCTCTAGTGGTTTACAATCAGTTACTGATTGATTCTGATATGGAATAATATGTAAATAAAAATCTCCACAAGTTTGCAAATAGAGAAACTTGAACGATTAGTTTGCCAAGCTAGTGATATGCCTATTGTCAGTATTGTTTGCAATCCTACTATAATATTATCATTGTCATTTTGTCAAATAGAACGAAAATATTCAAAAGTATAATTATTAAACGCGCAGGTGCAATACTCCAAATTAAATTTTATATTAATATGCAAAAATATTCCTATCTTAATTAGAATATTCTTTTCTTTTATTTTATTTTTATTTTCATTCATGTACTGTACTACATAAAGGGCTAGCAACAGCATTACTGACTTTGATGATTTGCACCCTGCATCCGTGTCCACAACCGTTAAACAATTAAATCCTCAATCATCAACCAAAACAAGAACGCATACAAACCATAAATTATAAGTCTAATTAAAGTAGCTTTGCTTCCAGGACAAGTTTTAAAAAATTAAATTAGTCTAAGTAGACTAATTGCAGTGCACCATAGAAATTCTGATCAACCACAGATTTCTGTGTTCTACTGAAAATATTTTTTGGCAAATTATCAATTTAATTTCATAGAACTGAGCACAAAAGTCATATTTTTTACTAAACATTAATTTGTAATTCATAATTGTACACTGCGAAAACAAACGATTTATTTTTGTTTTCTAGAATAATCTATTTCTATTTTAGATTAAAAAATATCGTTCACATCAATTTCCTCCACTCCTTGCTGAGAGTCCTCATTACTTTCACTTTGTCTTCTAGTACCCGAATCAAAACCAGCGCTGAGATTTGCATGTTCAGCTTTACGATGTTGGCGCACATCGTCCAGAGTAGGAAAGGTTTTGGCACATGTTCCGCAAGCATACTTTTCAAAACTAACTCCAGGATGTACAGTTCTCATGTGTTTGTTGAGATTGAAGTTCAGGTCAAAACGAACAGTGCCTCCAGGGCACCAGGAGCATATAAATATTTTGCCCCTTGTTTTCGCATGAATGTGAACCTTTCTTGAGACTTTACTGCGAAAAACCTTTCCACATGTACATTTATATTTATTAAGTCCTCGCTGGGGATCATCCGCGACCGCTGTGTGTGCTTTTGTTCGACTGACCATCTGTCGTTGGGTATCCACATTATCGTTTTCAATATCCCCAAGTAATTCTTGGTTCATTTCTTGAGAACATACTGAAGGAGCAGGTGTTGTCGGATCATATTTTAGTTCCCTTTCAAATGGCACTCCGTGATTACTATAGAAAATATAGCAATCATTATAACCTTGGAAGCTATTTCTTCTCATACAGCATAGAGTTGTGCAAACGTTTATAAAATTACTTACTGAACAATACGATAATGGCTCTCGAGCTCAAAGTTCGTCGGGAAGAGTTCCCCACAGTCCTTGCATCCCACCCCGGTTTGTACGACCTTGTGTTTCCGCAATAAATGTTTGCATAGTGTACTTGCAACTAGAAACTTTACTCCGCAAGTTTTACATTCGAATTTGGGCTCAACCGTGGACGGTTTCATTTGCCTTTTTACAGTGTTATGATTAGAGCTTGTGGAGGGTACTTGGTGAGAAGCTGAGGATGATGTGGACGGGGTAACTTGAGATGCTCTAAACCTTTGATTGGTTTCTGGTTCTTGTGTTGTCCTTACAACACTGTCATCTCCAAGTCCAAGTAATTTTCCAGGGCAGTAAACGGTCTCCAGTTTCATAGCTGGTGTGCTGCAGTTTTTAAAACATTAAAGTTACAAAATAGTGAGATGGAAATTTTTAGTACAAATATTTTTGTTAACACCGGTAACTTACAATACTTTAATACGATGTTGTGAACATTCCTTAGGGGAAGCAAAAATGACACCACAGGTCCTGCACCCCAGTCTCGCTGGTTTTGGAGGCATTTTTAATTTGTGTAACGTTCGCTTATGGTAATTCAAAATAGTCAGGCTAGGAAAAGTATTTTTGCATAGCTCACAGGGAAACTTCTTGCCTAGAGCAAAATATTGTACGTGAGCATACACATTATCTTCGGAACCGAATTCCAAACCACAAATACAGAAAAAAGCGTTTTCTTTCGATCTATCCAGAGCGTGTTGATCAAATTCAATAAACTGAATGGCAGTGGCACAAGATGAGACAATGGGAGTAACGGATGGAGGGTTGCAATGATTCTGCGACTCCGTACCCCTAACTTCTATCATTGGATAAAGCAAAGGCATTAGATCATCGTGGGCTTCCTCGATGTTCTCTGTTGATAATAATGGTGTTGGACTTGATGGATTTAGGGTAAGATCCACTTCGGAAACATTCACAGTTGTTCCTTGTCGATTTTTGCTGTTAAAAGGGTAAAAAGTAAAAACAGTTTTAATTTGTATTCAGAGAAGTAGATTAAAGTATGCAAATAAATAATTCAGAACAATTACTCACTGGTTTTTGCTCTTATGCTTTTGCAGTTCATCTTGACTGTTGAATATACCCCCGCAGATTGTACACCCAGTTAACTGATAGTCATACCCTTGGTGCTTAGTTTTCATATGCACTTTTACTATGCTAGTCATCTTAAACTTCAGGGGACATTTGAGACACCTAAATTGATCTGGCAGTTTGTGATAGTTGATATGCTTATTAAACTTTGCCATGCAGTGAAATTCCCTTCCACAAGTGCAAAATATCATGCCACGATGTACTTTAGAGTGGTCCCTTCTGTGGTTTCGTTGTTGCGGAGGTTGCTGGGAGGTCGATTGCTGTTGTTCTTCGGATAACGGCTCCTCTTTCACAGTGGTCAGATTTATCGCTGCAGGGTTTAATAAAGGCTCTGAATCAAGTGGTGCATTCCTCACTTGAGCGAGTTTCCTTTTTCCCTGAATATTTATGGAGGGTGCGTTTCCATGTGCCAGTTTGCGATGTCGATATAACCGTCTCAGGTTTGGGAATAACCTTCCACATAAGGTGCATCCAGAAAAACCCTTACTCCTTGGATGGGATCGGTGCACTCGCATCAAATGAGTATTCAACTCACCATGAGTTTTAAATCGATTCTGGCAAATGTTACACACAAACTTAAAGAGATATTTAGGCGCAACAGAGGGAAAGCTTTTGTTCACTGAGAAGTTACTACCACCACCACCACGGTGAATTGAAGGAGTTTTCTTGGCTAATGGACCTTTTGAGCACCTAAAAAATACAAAATGGATTAAATTACAATTAAAATGACATATGAGTGACATATGTGTAACGTTTAATTTTAGGCTTACATTTTCAACTTTCGGTGACTGCAAAGCGCCACGAAACTTGGGAAAGTATTTCCACAAAATCTGCAACCGTAATATGGATACGGCGAGTTATGAATTTTTTGCATGTGCACTCGTAGAAGGCTGGTTCCCGAATAGTTTCTGGGACAGTGTTCACACTGGAACCGAAATTCCGGAGTGAAGTAGTTAATGTGTTTCTCCAGTGCCGGCATGTTCGGCGAAATCTTACCACACAAGCAAATGTAACCCTGAGAAGCCTTAGTCTTATCGATTCCATGCTGTACATCTTTCTTGAAACGTTTACGTTTGCTGGAGGTTTCGGTTGTTACCGCTTTAACAGAAGCCTTTCTTCTTAATGAGTATCTAATGGACGGAGTCAGTTCAGAATGGCTGAGGGCACTATTGTCATTATCTCCACAAGATTGTATGGTTCCAGAGTCAGCTTCGAAAGAGGAAGTGGCTATCTGAAAGTGGGTTGGTTCGCCAAGGCTATCTTGTACAGGAAGTCGAGCCCGCTTTGGACCCGGTTTGCTTCCGCTGTAAAGCAAGTGTTTAGTTAATTGTAAAGAAATAAATAACTCTACAATATTTTATTAAACTAAATTGTTGAAAAAACTTACTGCTCTATACGCTGATGGCTCCGCAGAGTCTTCTTGGTTTTAAAAAACTTGCAGCAACGACGGCATCCAAATTTCCCCGGGAATTTATGTTTGTGCACTTGGATAAGATGTTTCCGCATAAGTTTACCATTCAGGAATTTTTCATTACAGCCTAACTCTTGACAAGCAAAGCGTGTTGTGCGATAGTTGATATGGTCTGTTAAACGAGATCTTGTTTCTGCTTGGAAGTTACAAAGACAAAAATGTCCGCTGTCAGCTTTCGCTGGGTCAATCCCATGCTGAGCTACACCCTCATTAGACGTATTAAAAGAATTATTATTGTAACTGGAAAATGATTGTTCTGTTTCATTTTGATCAGGAATCTCATGTTGATTAGTATCATGATTATCTTCCTCTTCCATAGTTGGCCACATTTCATCAGTATTTTCAGGTTGTTGCTCATCATTCATTCTTTCTAAAATAGGGAATTGCCTTTCTTCGGTTGGCTTATCTGAAGCGTTTGTTGAGGTCGCCAGGATCTTGGAGGATGGCAAGGAAACTGAGGGATAGTTGGGTCTAATCACGGCCGCTACTGCTGCTGCTGAAGTTGAGGGAGGCGAACAGATTGGCGTTGTATTTTGGAATCTGGGGCTAGTAGCACTTGGTATTCCCACGGGATTATATTTAGTGGGAGAGCTCTTTAACTGAAGCGCCGGTCCCTCTTGCTGTCTTTGAAGTGTGGCTTCCAACAATTTTACTTTCTCTTCCAAATCCCGAATTTTCTCCTCTTGCTCCTTAGTAACTTGTTTTGCATGTCTTTCCAAAGCCGCATAATCCTTATCCAAGGTATCAAAACTTTGTTGAACCTGTTCCGCTTCGTTTTTGAACCTTAGAGTTTCCTTTCTTTGTGATTCCGCTTCATATTTCAGATCTTTTACTAATTCTTCACTTTTGGTCAATGCCATTTTAGTTCTATCTTTCTCCTCTTGTTCCAACTTCAACTTGAGTTGTAACTCCTCCAATACTTTCGCCTGCGCCGTACTTTCTTCTTCCATCTTCTTCTTGAGGGATTCTACGGCACTCTCAAGGTCCTTCAGTTTCTGTTCCCGATCCTGGACAATTCTCTGTGCCTCATTCCTTTCCTTCCTAATCTTCTCAATCTTCTTCTCACGTCGCCCCAATTCTTGTCCCAGTCTGGACACTTCTTCGTCCTGCACCATCACTAACTCACAGCCATTCTTCAATGTATCCTCCTTCTCCTCCAACTCTTTCCTCGCCAACTCCAGCTTCTCAAGAAGCTCGCATTTCTCTTTCTCCAGATCTTTCAGCTTTTTATCCTTCTCCTCCCCATTTCTCCTCTCATCCGACAATTTCACCTCCAGTTCCTCCTTCTCCTTTTTCAGCACTTCTATTTCCTTTTTAGGCACAACCTTGCACTCCATGTCGGGATCTGGAGGAATATTCCCCTCTGACATTGTTGAACTCCAACTTATTAACAATTAATTCTACACATTATTTTCAGTATATTCTCTGATCAGCTTGTTGCATATGAAACAGGTATTAACCAAATTAAGCACGCACAGGTAGGCCAGCAGTTTGTTACATGGTGCGTACGCATTCACAGACTGGCGACAACTGATTATCTTTCATATGGAACGGGTACAAGGGAACTGAGGGTTGAACAAGCTTACAAAAAGAAAGACAAAGATAGCAAAGGGCTTGCAGGGTTGCAGGCAGGATTTGTGATAGAATCCACCCCCTGCAGAGCCAAAATGCACAAGGAGAGGTATACACGGTGCATCTGCATACTATGCACTGCATAGTGCAGCACTGAAAAAATTATGCGTTTTCCATGTAGTCTGTAGTGAACAGAATCCGATGGAATCTCAGCGATCCAGCTGAAATTGAAACCGCTCCCGGATCTAATATCTGGTAATGCTAATTGCGCTCGAGCAAGTGTGGTGGGGGTGTGAGGGAGACATCATTGCGCTGCAGCGATTTGTTGTAGTTAATGCTATGCAAAGACAAACGAAAGGGGACCACGGAACATGATAAATACTTATTAATATCATTACGTAAAGCTGGCTGCCCTCAGAGACTTGCACAGGAAATGGGAAAAAAATTGTATGAAAGCTGTGATTATAGACAATTAATAGAATGTAATATTAAAGATAAGAAAATAAAACTTGTTTGTACGTTTATCCAAACTTTATTTAATTCAAACTTTCCTACTATAACTATCTTTAAAATAAAATAAAATCGACGCAGTCAGCAGTTTAACAAAAATCACACTTGTAAAACATCTTTCTTTAAATTTTGTTTATTTTATCGAATGCGGTTTTGTTGCAGATTTATCAACAGTTTTAAAAATCTTATCAAAAGTCAAACACTAATGTAACTACTATGTAAAAATGAATCTACTAAGCTAATCAAAATCGCTACATGTTTTATCTAAAAAGCAAGTATTTGTATTTTTATCGTACAGTACTCTGTTGCTTACACATCTTTCAGTTTCAAGTATCCTAGAAAGTATCATTAGAAAAAATTAAAATAGCTCAGTTTTTTGGAATATTATATGCTATGCATCAATAATATTTAACTAATATATTGTGATTGAAGAGGTCTAACATAAACTGACATTTTCAATAATATTATATTTGCATACTTTCATAAGACAGTTTTTAAAACAAGTCTTGATAAACATTTTTCATATATCTTTTGTTGCACGTTATTACTACCTCTTGGTCTCTAGTTTCCATGAATTGAAAAGTCGTTGAATTCTACCTGTTGCCTATAAAGAATGCCATATTCTCCACTTCACTATTCATTGTATGTGCATGTGTTTGTGCATTACTTTGCGAGAACAATATTTGCCTATTTTTATCCTACTCAATTGATAATACTGCCATAATTGTGCCATTCGTACAAACAGCCAGTTTCTACAAAATCATTCTGAATTTATCGTTGCTTCTGCTAATGAGTTAGTTAATGAGTATGGGTAAGCTTAGATAATTTTCTTCATGTCTTCTACCATACTGTTGCTACCAAACAAGTAAAAAATGCTTGGAAAAATCTGGAAATCTGTTTTGTATCGTAGTAATGAGCGATAGTGCAAGCATGATTACTGAGTTTTCAGCTTGAGAGCAACGGCAGCTGTCAATCCAGATCCCTTTCCGCTCCCATCCTCGGTCAGCATGAGGGAAAACTAAATGACAATTAATTTCTAGACACAATCAATCTTACTTATGCCACTATATCACTGAACTAATGCGTTTTATGAAACATTCATATACGTGATGATAAATATTTGTTTGATTACAAACCTTTCTTTCAGGACTATATTCTTGGATGTACTTTTTCATAAGAGTACCCAAACGTGGGTGTAATTTGTACAAAGAACCATCCACAGCAATTGTTACCGAATTTGGCTTGTTCATTCTTTCCAAGATCATAGCTAGAGCTATAAGTTTTAGTTTTTTAAACAAAAGTGGTAATGATTTGTTCGCATTAAGCAACAAATTATGTTTATTATAAGTAAAACCGTGAATAAGTTAATGGCTTACTGATGGACACTAATTTGGCAGCTCTGTCAGTAACAAGGTAGCAAACATCTTTTACAATGTTGATATCATCACTGTCAAAATTGACTTCAATTTCATCAAGTACTATTAAAACAAACAATTCAAAGTTGTTGTTAATTTTTGATAAAAACATACTTTTCCAAATGGATGAGAAAAATGTTGGCCTACCTATTCTCACTTGGTCAACAGAATTGTTTATAGTATCACTGAGTAGCAATCAACGAACGTTTTTTGTAATTAAACTTATTTATGAAAATTGATAATAGAATTTCAAAAGTGTTGTGTTTACTCACGACTCAATCATGGAAATAAATCGAGTGGTAAATGTTCCAGGTGTGAGTAACGCATCTGATGGCACTCCATTGAAGAGTACGCGATTCATTGTAAGTTTCAGCAAAAGTAGCCGAGTCAACTCTCCTAAATATCTTCCGCTGATATACTTGTCAAAAGTAAAGGACTTTGGGAGAAGAGACTGACGATCAAGCTCATCGTCAATCTCGGTTCGAATAAAGTCCAAAACGCCGGTGTCACCAAATGCTCCAGATTCAATGTCAATGATAACCTGTGCATGAAGTTTTATATGTTTCAAATGTATTCTAATGGACAATTATGATGAGTTAATTTTGCATGCCTCATCAACATTGTTTGGTCGTTCTCCATCTGCCCACTTTAGTACCCTTTCCGCTTTCTCTAAGTAGCTCGCATTGCTTCCAGTTCCTGTTACAGAAGCATATTTTTTGTATTAAATGACATGCTTCTTTAGAAAGATCCCAAAAGTTGGAGTTAATACCTAAGATTAATGCGATTCCGCAATTTTTGTCCAAATGCGCTCCTTGGATTAGTGTGCCAGTAGCATCATTAAGAACCGCAATAACATCCACGTTCAAATCCCCTCTCCTCTGAATAGCATCGTTAAGCATTTTCACCACATCCTCCCCAACAACTCCCTCACAGTTAAATGTTTTCGTCCAAGTGATCAAAATGCCGGATGCAAGACCTCGCTGATCCATCGGAAAAGAGAAAGTAAAGCCTAGTAGAATCGTCCTATCTGTAAGACTGTGCTCTACACAAAACTCGTAAATGCAAGCAGCTAGGTAGTCAAAGAGAGGAATTCCGTGGCCTAGCCGAAGTGTTTCGGACACGTGAAAGTATTTTATTTCTTCTCTAATCAACTCTCCTTTTGACAACTGCAAAAGTATTACTCTGAAATTTGTTCCTCCCAGATCTAATGCAAGAAATTCGCCTTCCTCCGTTCCATCGGGGAGTTGGGTTATGAAAGTGTTACTCATTTGTAAGGAAGATTTCTTTGGTGGATTTTCCTGCAGACCCAATTCCATCTCTTCGCAAAAGATTTTGCCAATTTTATGCATTGTATTCTTACTCAGTCGGAAGCCTTTGACCAATTCTTCGTACTGCAAAAAGCAAATTTGTACATGACAAAATTCCATACTTCATGTTTTCCATAATTTTGTTTAACACATTTTCAAATTATATAAATTCTGTTTTAAGTACAAATGTGGATGTCACTTTAGTTGTTAGTCATTTGAATATCTTGAAAGAATTTTTAAAACTTTATGATTTGAAATGATGTTATAATATTTTGAAATTGATCTCAGTCAAAGTATATTTATTATTGTTTAATCTAGTGTGATCGAATTTTCTCCGATGCCCAACCCATTTTTGTTTTGTTTTTGAAATGAAAAAGCATTCCACTCAAGCGTCACTACAGTAAACCATGTAGTTTTGAAGTGTTTGAAAAAACGATTGTAAAAGTTTATGTAAATACAAACCTGTGAAGCCTTGGTAGTATCCGAAAGCTCAAGACGAGGAGCATCCACCGGAACTCTACCGGTTGTCATACTGGGACTCATATTGTCGGACTTTGAAGGTAGACTATTCACTACTTCTTGACTTGGAATTACGCTGATGTTGATTATCAAAATAGATTTGCCTAACTTATATATATACAATTTATAAATAATAGACAATCATAAAAACCGCAATTTAGATAAAATGGCAAAATTAATGTAATATGTTTACACTGTAAATCTATATTGACAGATAGTCGAATGTCGAATGAAATAGCTAAAAGGTAAGCGATGATAAGGATAGCTAATGTTGTGGCTAGCTAAATAATTGACAAGGATAAAATACTAGAATGTTGTTACATCTTTTTTACCTTGTATTAGCTACATGTAGTGACGCCACATGAAAATCATGCTTGTGCCAAACAAAATGTATTACTCGTGTACAAATAATACAAACGTAAGCTTATATTTTTCCAAATATAAAAAAACTGGAGTTGGTAAGGAGTAAAAGGGCTAGCTAACAAGACCAATAATGATGGAATTGGAATAATATTGTCTACTTTGCAAGGCTTTACAAAGCTATTTACATGCAATATGTATAGTTGCTATGCTATTATTGGAAATTTTGGTAATGAAAACGTGCGAAATTTGGGCTTGTAAAATAGGTAAAATGACAGCCAGTTTCACTGATCTAAAATATGCCATGAAGAACGTTAAAATCTGCTCCGAATTGCCTCTCCTTTTTTCTGTTATGCTTTTTTACTTCTTTCACTACCAACTTTTACTCAACCACTTGAATTGAATGAATATTTGTTAAATAGGTCTAAGACCAGAAGCAAATAACAATAATAATAACGTCTTATCACAAAGTGGTGTATATAAGAATTTTCATAGTGTATGTTGCTGTTGCTATAGAAATATATGCAAACGACTGGTTTGTTATTTTTCTAAGTTTTAAAGTGTTTACCGTCCTAAGAAGCACTACACCTAAACTAGCAAAGGAAAAGATTTTGTACTAGGACAAACAATTCAGCAACTTACATCTTATGTTGCGTCATAGAGACTGCGACTGGTGTTTTCCAAAGAACGGATGCACGGAACGATGTGGCAAGGTGAAACAAAATGGAAATGAAGTACATGGTCTGACAGTACCAGGTTCTTATGCTGAATCGACTTCTCTTTCAAGATATGCGCGATGGTGGATGTGAAAAAAGCTTTGGAGAGAAAAAATTGAAACCGAGCAATAGAACCTTTTTAGCTGGCGCACGTATAGAATATGTATTACACATGAAACATTGCAAGTGAATGTGTACAAGCAGGCTGTTTCCAGATTCTGGAAAGATTGATGAGGTTAAATATTGCAAAAAAAGCATTTTATAACAAGAATCAAACAGCTCCATTTACTTTTCATAGATGATTGCGTCGTTGTGGTATGCATACTTGATAATGTGGGACTAGATTTTATTTGGTAAAACGTATATGAAATCTGTCCATTGTTCTTTTCATTCGTTTTTTGCTCGTATATTACCAAAACGACTTATCATTTCACATTATTGTTTAATTTGCCTTTAAAATCACTGAAATTTTCCAGCTAAAAATACATTGGAAATTCTTTGATAAGCTGATAGTGATTGATTTTGTGCACAAAATGAGTGCTGTACATTTCTTGATCGAGTGCTCAGAGAGTACATTAGTACATTTACATATTCTTAATAACGTTACTTAAACACATAAATTATTTTATACATAAGGCCATTTAGTTATTTTTGTTTTGTTTTAACTGGTTGTTAATATTTTTAATGATTTGGATATTATGTATTTTAAAATTTCTATATGAAACAACATAGCGCACCGGCAGAAATACAAAATATAAAAAAGAAACAAATACAAATACACTAGGCTCCGAGAAACGTTATGTTTTTCCTATCAGGAACAGAATATCAGAATATGACGGAAGTTCAGTGATAGAGCTGAAACTTAAAACCGTTTCCAGATCTAGCACAGTGACAGTGATGTTCATTGGGCTGGGAAACAAACAGCAATACATTATAAAACGCTTGACTGTTCCTTTGTTTTCGGGAATGGGAATAACTTTTGTATGGAGTTTATGATATGATAGTGAAAAGTAATATAAAACATTAAGAAAAATTTTCTTTAAAATATAATGTATTTATTGCATTTACCGAAGTTTTCTATGCCTTTATTTTGAAAACTAAACCGACACAGTCGACTGCAGTCGGCAGTTTGACAAAAACCACTTTCTTTAAACTTTTTTCTTAAAATTGCGTGTTTTTATTTTTAATGCGTTTTTTGTTACAGAATACTAGTTTTAAAAATCTTATAAATCTACAAATATATGAACACCGAGTAGAATTACTAGTTTATCAATTAAATGCAATATAAAACACCTGCTAAGGCACAAGTCTGCTTAGACAATTATTACTAATTTCAAACTACCTGCGAGGGTAGAAGTTGAGCAGGTTTCTGATTTGTCATAAAAATTCACAGTTCTAAACTATAATTTAGCACGTACATTTCCTATATCTAAATGCTTGGTCAAGTTCTCTGGACAATTTTGCACGTTAACAAGTACAAGTGGAGGCTGTATTTTATCTTCTATTTTTAAAAAGTCAGTCATCGTGGTACAAAGTACAAAATAATTGTCTTTAAGAGATTACTTGCTTTAAAATACTTTCGTAGTAAAGATTATTGCTTAAGATTCAAATATATCATTTATATCTACGTTCATTGCTTCTTCGGAATCTCCATAATTGACGGTTTTTCTTCTAGCACCTGTTCCTGACCCTTCTTTGGAATCTGGATGTACTGCTTTGCGGTGTTGAACCACATTATCAAAAGTGGGAAAGGTTTTGGCACATCTTCCACAAGCAAACTTTTCAAAAGTAACTCCAGGATGTACCGATCTTATGTGTTTATTGAGATTACCATGCAAGTCATAACGAACTCTTCCTCCAGGACACCAAGCGCATATAAAGATTTTTCCCATTGTTTTAGCACGGATGTGCGTTCGTAGTGACTTTTTGGTGGTAAATGTCTTTCCACAAGTGCATTTTATCTCCGGACTATCGGCTAGTGGGTCATTGGGAACTTCTTCGTGTATTGGACCTTGATTATTTGTCTGCTGTTGATCGTTGGTATTATTACCATTTTCCATGTCAATGGGCAATTCTTGACTCATTTCTTGGCTATGTTGTTGGGAACAGGTTGACGTGGCAGGTGTTGGTGGAACATATTTCAGTTCTACTTCAAATGGCACTCCAAAATTACTAAAAATGAGAGAAAAAGATGAATTGGTTAAGTCCAAAATTTTTCAAACAAAACTTGGCCTTCAGTGATGCACTTACTGAACAATTCGATGATGATTGAAGAGTTCCATATTTGTCGGGAAGAATTCTCCGCAGTCCTTGCATCCGAACCCGCTTTGCACAATTTGTTTATGCACACGCAACATGTGAACACGTAGCTGATTTGCAATCAAAAACTTCTGTCCACACGATGTGCAAGCAAACTTTCGTTCTGCTGTAAACAACTTAATGTGCTTCTTTAAGCCGTCGTTGGAAGCACAGCGTACGCCACAGAAGCAGTAGAATCCCAAATCACTCTTGGAATGATCTACTCTATGCTCATCAAAGTATGTTCCGGACGATCGCCGTGATGTTGAAGGGATTGGGGAAACCTCGTCAGGTTGAATTGCATTTTGGTTAGGTTGCACAAGTTGCATGGTAACTTCCTCCATAGTCTGCACATTTTGCTGCGCAGTGGTTACCACTGCAGGCTCTCTGGTGGTGGAAGGTCCAAGCCTTATAGAAATCACGGGATTTAGTGGGATCCACGTGCCCACGGAATTTACTGATGTTATTCGGGATTCTAAGCGAGAAACTGGGGAGGATGGGGTAACTTGAGTTGTTTGAGAGCTTCCGATAGCTTCCAGTGCTTGCGCTGTACTGGCGTCACTGATCCTAGGTAATTTCCCAGGACAAAACACGTTTGCCAGTTTTCCAGCTGGTGTGCTATAGGTTTGAACAATGAAACATTTAAATTGAAGACGTTACAAATGAAATAAGTTTCATGGAACACAAGAAATTATTGTGGTTTACTTACAATACTTTGATACGGTGTTTCGAAATTTCTGTCACGGAAGCAAATATTACACCACATGTATTGCATCCTTTTCTGCCCGGTACATCATCTTCCTTGTGAATCCTACGCTTATGAAGGTTTACTTCTTTCAACATGCTGAAGGTTCTATTGCAAACGTCGCATGGAAATTTTTTTCCAAGAGCAAAGTATTGTACGTGAGCAAACACATTGTCCTTGGAGCCAAATTCCAAGCCGCAAATGCAAAAGAACGAGTCCTCCTTCGATCTATCCAGAGCATGATATTTGGTTTCAGTAAAGTGTAAAGCGGTGGCACAAGATGAAACAATGGGAGCAGCGAGTGGAAGTTCGGTGAAACTTGGTACCACTTCTGCGCTATTTTCTATTGTATTTAAAACTTCTTCTTCAGCGGACGACTCTTCAGTTTCAGCCACGGGCGCCCCATGTTGAACCGTTGTTACTGGTGTAATGGTAACTGTGGAATTGGTGGTACTAGTTGCGCTTGCTTCTCGTATGTGCTTGGCAAGTTGCTCCCCAGTTATAAATTGGCGACCACAAAAGCACAAGATTAGATTGGGACTTTGGGTCATCTTAACTGGCTTGTGAAATTTGGAAGGAGAGATAGGCATACTGTCCGTCACGGGGCTTGAGGTTTTAACGGGCGAGCTAATAATTGTAGTTCCCATGGATGCAGAAGCTTTCGGGGTAGTAGTAGATGCATGGGATCGAACATGACGTTGTATTTCTCTTATATTACTAAATTGAGCCCCACAATGGCATGTGGGTTCTCTCAAATCTTTTTGCAGATTAATTCCATGCTTTTGCTTTTGCGCCGGATACGTTTTAGGGTTCACAGGACGTAATGGTGACCCTGCAGTGGCAGAGGAGAAGGATGATGTGGTTATAGTAAAACTTGGCGTTCTTGCAGTGACAGACGAGGACGAAGTACTAGCCATGGGATTTGAAACTGTGACACTTTCTGGATTCAACGTTGATTTTGATGAAGAAGATGGAACTTTTCTAGCGGTTGGAGTTTGTGGGCTCGGGGTACTAGAATGCAAAAAAGATTTTTTTTGCGTTATCGAATAAGGTTAAATTTTAAAAGAAAAGAAATAACAACTTACTGTGCCACTTGTTTGTGCTGATACAATTCTTGGTGGTTTGCGAATTGATTTCCACAATCAGCACAGCCAAAAGAAGGCTTTCCATAATTATCAATTTTGTGGCTCCTGAGCATATGAGCATTTAAGGTGGATAAATAAGGGTAACGAGACTTACAAAGCTCGCACTGAAACTTGCGTTCCCGAGTGAAATATTGAATATGAGCATTTAACCCTTTAAGGTCTGTGGTCCTTATGCCACACAAACAGTAGTATCCATATTTTTGCTTTTTGGGATCCACTCCATGCTTCTTTTTTGAAACGGAAAGCGTTTGTTTTAACGCAACTGGAATTAAAGGCGGAGGAGCTCGTGGAGTACCAGCAGAGGTTGACCCGATCTGCTGTGGAGGCAGTGGAGGAGGAGGCATCAATACGTTTTCTTGATCTTCAGCGTTTTCTGAGATGGGTGCTGGAGTTGGTGGTCCGTGGGTAAGATCCACTTCCGGGATGTTCGTACACCTAATTCTCCGAGTTTTACTGGGACTAGGACATTTGAAAAGTTGATCAATTAATCCGTACCCAACTCAAGAATTTTCGGTGGTATGGATGAATTATTTAAATTAACTTACTGTTTAGTTTCATGATGCTTGCGCAATTCCGCCGCGTCATTAAATAGACCCCCACATTTGTTGCATCCCTTCAACTTATAGTCATATCCATTGTGCACCTGCTTCATGTGCCTAGCCACTCTACTTGTCATTTTAAACTTTAATGGGCACTTCAAGCATTTAAACTTTGCTGTAAGCTTGTACCAGTTGATGTGAATCTTCAACCGTTTCATGTTGGGGAACTCCCTTTTACAAGTGCACGTTATCTTTCCTCTACTGGCTTTCGAGACGTCCCTTCTGTGCTCCTGCTCTGAAGGAGCTTCACTAGCAGTTGACACTGGATTACCATTTTGTGGTTGCTCTTGTAACATCTCCATTTTCACTGAAGGCAAATCAGCCACAGGGGCTTCAGGTGGAGGGGCTGTGGCCAACGTTTCGATTTCTGCAATTGAGGTTGAAGGTAGTTGAGATTGAACCATCCCCCTGTTCAATAGATTATCCTTTCTCTTCTTTTGAAGATTTCTAGAGGGTGCATTTCCATGTACTAGCCGACGGTGTTGTATTAACAAACCCAATTTCGAAAACAATCGACCACACAAGGTGCATCCAAAACTGTTTTTGCTTGTTCCAGTGCTCAGTTTGTGCACTTCCTTTAGATGCGCTCGCAGTCGAGCATTTGTTTTGTATCGTTTTGTACAAATCTTGCACATAAACTTGAAGTCTTCAGCAGGAGTGTCAACTGAATCAAGCTGAGACGTTTTAGATGTTGTGGGCGTAGCCTTAATCAGTAGACTGACCTTTCTCTTCCCCGGAATATTTTTGGAGGGTGCATTTCCATGAGCTAATCGCTGGTGCTTCTTTAACAAAGCTAGCTTGGAAAACAAACGACCGCAAAACTTACATCCAAAACGCCCTTTAACCTTCGCCGTATTAACTTTGTGGACTTTTCTCAAGTGCTTCCTTAGCTGCCAATTTGTTGGAAACCGTTTTTGGCAAAAGTTACACAAAAACTTGTTGTCTTCAGTGGGAGCAAGTTGAGCTACACGATTTAAATGAATGTCATGAGCCATCTTGGATGAAAACGGTACACCACACGTGCAGAAAATTTGGCTGTCTGTTCTTCGTGAAACATCTTCCTCGTGTTTTATAACAGCATTAGGTTCACTGCTTGCTTCGGGAGGCACGCATTCTGGCTGATTTTTGGAACATCTAGATAGCAAAGGAATTTAGTTTCATTTATCAATTCTCATTTCTTTTTCAAACCTTTGTAATAGAAATGCTACTCATTTCACTTACCCTGCGGATTTTCGGTGCTGATACAGCGCCTTCCAATCCAAGAATTTACTTCCACAGAACCTACATCCTCGGTATGGGTAAGGTAAGTTGTGGTCTTTTTTCATGTGCACTCGAAGGTGATTAGTTCCCACATAGCTTTTCGAGCAGAGTTCACACTGGAACCAGCACCGAGGATTGAAGTAATTCACGTGTTTTTCCAGTGCAGCTCTGTTAGCTGACTTCCTCCCACAGACGCAAAAGTACCCCTGAGCAGCCCTGTCCTTGTCAATTTCATGCACCACATTCTTCTGCGAATTTTTCCGTTTTCTGGAGGATCTACTGGAGGTTTGATGTATTGCTGAAGTTTCAATGGATGTCATTAGTTCGGAAAATAGATGATCTTGATCACTAGTAGCAGACTGCTGCTGAGCATTTTCTTTAGTGTTAGTGGCAGCCTGACAGTTGCTAAGTTGATCCGGAACACTTTCTTCGGTAGAGATTGAGGTTGTTTCTGAACCGACTCCGCTACTAGAAAAAAAAGGGTTTTTAGTTAAAACAGAAATGAATAGATCAGGAAACATCTATAAAATTGTTGATGAAAACTTACTGCGCTTCCCGTTGATGCTGTTGCAGACTCTTTGAGGTTTTGAAAAACTTTCCACATTGGCGACATCCTAGCTTACCACCAAGACGTTTGTTGTGCTTCTTGAGAAGATGTTTTCGCAGAAAATTTGCACTAAAAAATCGTTCATTACAGTCTATCACGGTACAAGGAAACCGTTTCTCGCCTGTATGATAGTTAATATGTTCGGTTAATCGGGACTTTGTTCTTGCTTGGTACCCACAGAGACAAAAGTGTCCGTATTCAGCTTCTGCTTCATCCACACCATGCTGCTTGGGCACCATGTTACCCGTAGATGGAACTGGATTTGTAGAAGTTTCCTGCGGCTTCTCATTCTCAACAACTTCCTCCATTGTCTCCCACATTTCACTCGTACTTTCATTTGTTTTACTGGATAAAGAAGTTGATGCTGCAACTTCCCCACCTTCCTTCAAGACGGTTGATGCTTCAGGGTCTGTGTTTGCCAGGGTAACGATTGCTGTTGACCCTGGAGAATTGGAAGCACAAGGTAGTTTTTCCTGAGGTGGACGGATTGGTGTTGCGCTTGGAACCCTGAAACTTCCAGTTTGTTGTAAGGCCTTAGGGGTAGAGGTTGCCACAGGCTCAACTTGAGCTTCAGCATGTTTACGTTTTTGATTACTCGTAACAATTTTCATGATTGACTCCACGAACTTTTGAGTGTTCTGAAGTTCCTCCCGCAAACTCTGTTCCTTCATCGTCCAGTTCTGGAAGGTCGTTTTGGTATTCTCTGACAGTTGTTGTAATCTCTGTTCCGCGGAAGTAGTTGTTTCCTCATTGCTACCTTCTGAGTTTACGCCTTCATTTTTCTTCACCTGTTCAATAATCACTCCAAATTCCGCCACCAAACTTGCAATAAAATTGCGCAGTCGTTGGCACTTTGTCTGCAACTCAGTCTTTTGCTTCAGAATCTTCTCAACTTCCTCTTTCTTGGACGCCTCCAGGTTTCTAACTTGCCTTTCCAATACTAGCACCCTATCTTCCTGTTCTTTTATCATTTTCTCCGCGTTCCTCTCCAAGGCCGCATAATCTGCATCCACCTTATCGAAACTTTCTTGCACTTTTTCCGACTCCGTTTTGTACTTTTCAGTTTCCTCTTTCTGCGTCGCCAGCTCCATTCCCAGCTTCTTAACAGTTTCTTCCGATTTCAACAGATCCCCACAAACTTTCTCCTTTTGCTCTTGCTCCATCTTCAACTTCTCCCTTAACTCTTCCATCTCCTTGTACACTTCCCTCTGTTTCCTCCTCTCAGTCTCCATCTCCTCCCTCAAACTCTTCAGGCTACTTCTGTGCTCCTCCACTTCCTGTTCCCTCTCCTTCACAATCTCTTGCAATTCATCCCTTTCCTTCCCAATCTCCTCAATCAACCTCTCCTTTTCCACCAGCCGTTCCTTCTGTCCCGCACACTCTTCCTCCAATCCCCTCACTTTCCCACAGTTTACCTCCAACTCTACCCTTGTCTCCTCCAACTGGCCCTGCACCAATTCCAGCTTCTGCCTCAATTCCTCCTTCCCTCTGGTCAACTCCTCAATCATATCCTCCTTCTTACAAAACTCCGTCGCATAATACACCGCTTCCGATGGAAACCTATCCGCATCATCCCTGTAGCCCTCATCCCCAGGCACCTTTGGCACAATCTTAAAGCCCAGCATGTCCATCACCTGCACACTCATCTCATCCCTAAAAAACGCTTCATCCTCCGACTCTGGCGGGGAGTCAGCGATAATAACAGGCTGCTCCTCCATTATTGCTTCAAATCTAAACTACTTCCAACTTAAAACTACTTAACTACGTCATTAAAAACTACTAATTATTCAATGCATTGTTCAAGGCTCAAGGTTCAACCACCTGTTAAAGTATTCTAAAAGGCACTTAAAAGCAGAGTACGCACATGCACACGCACGTCAGCTTAGGTGCGTAAACAGTCCTAGACTGCCTTGCAATGTTGCAATCAGCCAAAAAGACTGAAAACGTAAATAGATTCGATCTATGAGCTCATTCATGAGTAGGTATGCAGATGCATTCAGAAAAAGAGAAAACGTTTCAGTTACGAACTCTTCTAACGTGAGCATATATCGAGAGGGATACGCTTCTGTGTACAAAATATTCATGAGAAACCGACCTTCTTAGATCGAGCTGAACACAGACCATTAATGCTTTAAGAGCTCGAGCGCACGTGTGGAGGGAAGAGCAGCGCATACGCTGCTAACGCTTGACAGGACGCTGCAGCGTTTCTGGTGTTGATTCAGCAGCTTCTGAAGGGAAGCTGGTTGGTAGATACAAACAAAAGCCAAAATAGTGAACAGCTGAGAGCAGATGAGTAGAGCTAGCCAAGTAGCAAAGTTGCTAATGGAATGCTTTGACAATTTCGTTTAAAAACTGTTTTCTGGGATTTTGTGAAACAGGTAAAGTTGATTAACGGTTAAACCTGGTCTGAATTCGTTAAAGTTTTTAAATGATTTGTAATTTTAATTCTGGAATGGTTTTATTACGCAGGACTTAAAAAATGGCTGAGGATACTGAGTTCAAAGTGAAGGTGGAGGTGAAGGAAGAGCCAGAAGATCCTGACGATGTGGAGGGAATAGTTGTGATGAAGTTGACGGATAAGCCAGCTAAACGTTATAGACGACGACCCCCGTTAACTGAGGAGGAAAAGGCGGCTAGAAGAAAGTTGTGCACTGAAAAGAAAAAAATGCGGAGAGAGAGACAGTCTGAAGAAAAGAAAGCTCTGGAGAGGGAGAAGGGGATGTGGCGAAAGCGAATTAGAAATGGTCATCCTAGTGCCACGGTGGAGAAGATTAAGGAGCTTGGGGAAAGATTTGGACCGGCTTTTAGCATTTGGTGTGAAGTGGTTATCAGTGAAAGAGAAAGAACTGGAGAGGATGACAGTGTCCAGGTGTCAGTGAAAGAAGAAGGACAAACGGTGAGAGCAAATAGTCGAGCTATAGCAAAATGGTCACAAGAAAAGCTAGAGGAGTACAAGAAGAAGAAACGGGCAAGTGAAAATCGGTGGGCTAGAATGTCAGAGGAGAAGCTGGAGGAATACAAGGCGAAAAAACGGGAAGCGGAAAGACTTCGTAGGATGAAAATGACAGGGGAGAAACTGAGATTGAAAAAAGAGAAAGACGTTTGGCGAATGCGGCTTCAGCGGGGAACTCATCCTGAAATAACCGAAGAAAAGATAAAGGAGCTTAAGGAAAGATATGGACCTGACTTTGCCCGGGAAATGAACATGACACCGGAACAAATTGAGGAACAAAAGAAAAAACGTTTAGAATGGGCAAGAAAATCAAGAGAGCGATTGAGGCAGGACAAGGAAAGGTTGGAGGAGTACAAAAGACGGAAAAAGTTTCGGGATTTGGAAAAGAAATTGGCAATGACGGAGGAGCAGAAGCGTGATGAGAGGATAAAGAAAAATTTCTATTTGCAAACTTATTATGCGAATAAGCCCAAAGAGTATAAAGACAAGCATATTGAACAGCATAGACAGTGGAGGAAAAACCTTACTCCGGAAAAGAGACAACGGTGGCTGGAAACTTTGCGCATGACGCATGCTAGGAGTATGGCAAAACGGCTGGGAGAAAGTGAAGAGAAGTGGTTGGCAAAAACAGAGTCACAGATTCAGGCGGCTTACTGGAGATGGGTAAAACAAGCGGATCCTGAAAGATGGAAGAAAAGACAGGAAAGGACAAGGGAATACATGAGAAAGGCATACCAGAATGAGTCGGAGGAGAAAAGAAAGGAGAGGAAGTTTAGAGAGAAGGTGAATGGAATGAAGAGAAGACTTAGGAAGCAGTTGGAGCAGGAAGGAGTTGACAAGGAGGAGATTGAGCAAAGACTGAAGACATTGCACGAGCAAAAGTGGAAAGAGTTTGATCCAGAGTGGACTTGGGAGAAGTTTGGCAGAAGAAAATTTAAAAGTACGAATAGACAGCAAAATGTGCGTACTCAAAGCACTGAAGGACAGAACAATGACCAACAGAATTGCTTGCCGGATGTTGAGAATATCCCCAATAACTTGGTTACGACTTCTAGCTGTAATGTTGAGAAAGTGGAGTCTGTAATTGACTGTGCAGAAGATTACATGGAAAGTGCTTCAGTTCCAGCAAGCCCTTCATCTCCTCCTGCAAGTCCTGCATCCCCACCTGCAAGTCCAGCACCACTTGGAAGCCCTCCATCTCCAGTTGCAATGGAATCCTCTGAAAATTCGAATTTCCAAGAGGTTCAGATTCAGCTTCCGCCCATTCCACCGTCTTTCGCCTGTTCTCATTGTACAGAAGTGTTTACTACAGACTTCCATCTTCGAAATCACCTCCGTAAATCCCACTTCGACAAAGTGTGGTTGTGTCCAAAATGCAGAGAAGTGATACTTTCTCCACAAGAGCTAGCTTTGCATTTTCAAACGGTCCACAAAGCTGTTTCTCAATCTCGCCAGAGTACATCAGCTTCATCAGCAAGTTCTACTTCAAAAGCTGAAAACACCAAAAAGAAAAAGAAAGACCAAGAAACATTTAACTTTTTCTGCATGCGCTGTCCCGTCAAGAATGTTCCAATGGGATTTAAAACAAGACTGCAACTATTTGCACACGTCAAGCTAAGGCATAGGAAAAACTTTTGGCCCTGTGATCGTTGCAACATTATCAAATATTCGAAGAAAGTGTTAGAGCTACATCAGACCCTATGTAAGCAAAACCAAAGCGTTAACAAAAAATAAATAGGATTCTTATAAACGTTCATAAGCAAACTGTTTCTAATATACTTTTTTATTGCTGAATCGTATTAATTTGAGCCTTTGAGAAAAAATAGAATCACGTTTTTACACATTATTTTTTGAATCAAATGAAGTATAATAAATTATTAATGGCTACTATTCACCGACTGCATTTTTTTACATTAGGGACTAAATCTTATGCTCTGGGATTTGCATGCACAGTTTTGCGATGCTGGCGCACATTGTCCAAAGTTTTGAAGGTTTTCGCACAGGTTCCACAAGCATACTTTTCAAAGCTAACTTCAGGATGCATAGATCTAATGTGTTTGTTGAGATTGGAGTTCACGTCAAAACGAACAGTGCCTCTAGGACACCAGGCGCAAATAAAGATTTTGCCTCTTGTTTTCGCACGAATGTGCATGGCTCTTGTCGTTTTACTGCGAAAAATCTTTCCACATGAACATTTAATAGCTTGCTGTTCTGCCAGCGGGTCGTTTGGAACTATTGCATGCACTTTGGTTTGCTCTTTCGACGGTTGGCCGTTGTTGGTTTCCAAGTTGACAAATGATTCTTGATTCATTTGAAATTGAAAAGCAGGTAATGATGGATCGTGTTTTAGTTCCAATTCAAAGGGAACTCCGTAATTACTAAAAGAAACAAAGGTATAGGAATTAAAACTTTACTACTAATGACTAATTAAATTCTGCATTCAAAAAATTACTTACTGAACAATACGATAATGACTGCCGAGTTCCATGTTCGTTGGGAAAAAATCCCCACATTCTTTGCATCCCACCCCAGTTTGTACAATCTTGTGTTTTCGCAACAAATGTTTGCAAAGTGAACTTGCAATTAGAAAATTTTTTCCACAAGTTTTACATTTGAACTTGGGTTCAACCGTGAACGGCTTGATTTGCTTTTTGACAGTGCTGAAGGGTTCAAGCTCAAAGGGAGAAGAAGAAGCTAAGGATGATACCGACGGGGTAACGTGAGATGCTCCAAACCTTTGATCGACTTCTGGTTCATGTGTTAACTTTACTACTCCACTTTCAAGTAGTTTTCCAGGACAACAACGATTTGTCAGTTTCCCCGCTGAAGGGCTGAAGGTTTTAAAACATAAGATTTAAAACTTATTTAAAAAGCAGGACGAAACACGGAAACACAATCAAAATATAAATGGTATATCAAAAACAAAATTGCAAAATGCAACTTACTTTATGATACGATGCTTCCAAATTTCTTTAAAGGAAGCAAATATGACACCGCAGGTTCTGCACCCCGTTCTTCTTGGTAGATCTTTAAGGTTGTGTACACTTCGTTTATGACAATATTCCCTTTTTACACTACTAAAAGTCTTCTGGCAGAGGTCACAAGGGAACTTCTTCCCAAGAGCGAAATATTGAATATGAGCAGCCAAATTGTCTTGGGAACCAAATTGCAAACCGCAAATGCAGAAATAAGCGTTCTTTTTTGAACGATCCAGAGAATGTTGATCAGTTTCAATGAAGTGCATGGCAGTGCTACAAGATGAAACGATGACGGGAACAGTAGGTGTAAGGTTGCTGCTACGCTTTGGCCAAATTTTTTTAGTTTTCTTTGCAGTAACTTTTGTCCTTGTATTCAAGGCAACAGAAGGTTTGTCAGGTACAGACGCAGTATTTTTTACTTCTTGTGACGCAGTAACAATGGAATTGGACGGGGATCCCATAATGTTGACTGAGATAGCTTTCATAGATATAGATACACTTCTCGAGGAAGTCGGGCGCATATATTTCCTTGCGTTTTTCACATTCTTAATCTTTGACACGGAGGAAGGGGTTAAAGCTTGCTCTTTCTCTGATATTGGTGCTTGGGTTTGTCTCGCACCAGTAAGATCCACTTCCGGTATATTCTTCGCCTTTTTCTGAACCCGGCTGTTAAGCAGGAATTAAAGTTGTCAAATTAGAAAAATGTGATAACTGATTAAACTAAATATATGGTACTGGTTTTGCTCACTGTTTTTTGTTCTGGTGCGTTCGCAATTCCTCCTGATTGTTGAATATACCTCCGCAGAACGTACACCCCTTCAACTGATAGTTATACCCCTTGTGCATTTTCTTCATGTGTGCTCTTACAAATCCAGTAGTTTTGAACTTTAATGAGCATTTCAAGCATTTAAACTGACGCTTAGCGTTGTGATAGTTGAAATGCTTCCTCCATTGACTTATGGTGGGGAATTCCCTTTTGCAAGTGCAAAATATTTTGTCCCGGTAGACTTTCGAGTAGTCCCTTCTATGCTTTTGAGAATGCTGTGGAAAGGATTCATCTTGTTCCTGTTCGATTTTCACAGTGGTCAAGGCCTGACAATTGGACGGCTGTGTTTGGACTTGTTCTGAATGTCTTTCTTCAAGGTTTGTTTGAATGGACACAAAAGCTCTTGGACCTCGCTTGACCCCACTAGAATATACAAAATACGAAATCAGATTTGTACAAAAATTTTTAAAAAACTAATATATGGTAACATTGCAACTTACTGATCTTTGTGCTGATGTAATTTTCGGAGCTTCTGATTTCTGAAAAAGTCTCCACACAGACGACATCCAAACTTGCCCAAGACATCCTGATTATGTTTCTGTATAAGATGCTCCCGAAGAAGACTACCCTTGACGAACAGCTCCTCACAGTTGGCAACGGTGCATTTAAACATTGTCTCTCCTGCGTGATAGTTGATGTGCTCGATCAAGCGTGATTTCTTCCTTGCTTCGTAGCCACAAAGGCACAAGTGTCCATTTTCAGTTTCAATGACTCTATGCTCAATGATATCCGATCTAGTAAGTTTGAAAGACTTATCGGAATGACTGGGAGGATCGCCTGAAGTACATAACAAATCAGTTTGAGGAACTGAGGGCAGCATCGCTGCAGAACTTTGAGGAACTGAGTCTTTTCTAGTATTTTGTACGGTGGAATGCGTAGACACTGCTGAAGGTGATTGTTGAACTTGATCTATGGATTGTTTGCTTCTCTGGCTAACAATCTGCATTATGTTCTTCACCAAACTTCTAGTATTCTGCAGTTTCAAGCGATTCTCTTTCTCCTGAGCAGTCCAATTCTGGAAGGCCTTGTTCGTCCTCTCAGAAAGCTGTTGCAAACTTTCCCCATAAGAAGCAGGTACTTCCTCCCTGTTCTGAACTTGTGCTGACTCCAATGCATTATTCGTAACTTGTTCAATTACCAATCTGCATTCCACCACAAAATCACGTAGCCTATTGCACTTCTTCTGTAGACTAGTCGTTTCCTTCGTTGCTTGCTCAAGTTCTTCCTTCTTTGTTCCAAGATTCGCTTCCAACGTTTCCACTTTCCCTTCCAAATCCAGAATCCGTTTCTGTTGCTCCTTGCTAACTTTCTCTGCTTCCACCTCCAAAGCCGCATAGTCCTCGTCCACCTTGTCAAAACTTGCTTGTGTTATTAGGAATCGACCAGATTCCTTATAATTTCCTGATCCGGCCGTCCGGCCGTCCGTGTTAACGCGTTTTTCTCCGAAACGGCTAATCCGATTTCCACCAAATTTGGTATACAGACTCAAGTGGACATCGGACAGAACACTATTGAATATTATGTCAATAGGTCAACTCCAAAGGTCAAAGGTCACCAACGGTTCAACATTTTTACATAGGACCTATATCATGCGACACATGATCTTAGGTCCATTTTTGACCAGGATTACGAATATACAGTTGGTTTGTTAAAATTCGGATTGTAAGGTCCTGAAATCAGGACCCACTGTCAAATTAGCATTAAATTAGCCTAGAAATAATAATATGTTGTATGAAAATGTATTGTATGAATTTATGAATGTGTGTGTATCAGATTGCCCTTAAAACCTGTAAAATAGAATAAGCTAGAATAGGCAGACTGCGAGGGAACTCAGCAACGGGACGGAGCCAAGCAGTCTGTAACGGACAAATATTGAAGAAAAGAAGAGAGAAGTTGAGCGAGCCGTTCGTTCATCATCATTGACAGCGACAACTCTGCCCGACAGAGATCTGGCCGAAATAAGAGCTGAGTCCGTGTCCTCAGGAATAATTTTTAAATTGCCTTTAAATTGTAGAATTAATTAGTGGTGACATTGTAATTGGTGGTTAACTCCGTAATAAAGCCACGGGCAATTAAAAGAAGTGATTACTAATAAATTCTTGTGTTTTCTGCTGTTTGATTAGTACTCGGTGAGAAGTGCGCGTCATAGACAGGTCATCAGTAGTTATAGAACACTGGAGGAATTGAGTTAGTAGGCTTCATTAAAACCAATCAACTCCGCACAGACAAACCTTTAGAAAAGGTATTAATATTCAGTCTGATTAGCTCTCCCAACCTTGACAAAGGGATTTTTCGCACGGTGCCTACGTGAAAGGTCCCTATCATTCGGTGCCAAGAAAAAGAGGGTTTGCAGTAGACCGACAAACTGTGAACCCCCACAACATTGGTGCCGAAACTGTGGAGGAGTTGAAGTTTTGCCTGTTGTCCGTTGAGAAGAACCGGATTATCCGCCATGGCCATGTCGAAGGAGGAAATCCTGCAGAAGATAGACCTGCACAGAAGGATGAAGAAGTCCGCCGAGGAGGACATCCGAAAGTACCTGCCGGTACTACGAAAGTACAGAGATTTCGATGAGATTGACCTCACCGTTGATGAGCTACAGGAGCTTGTAGACGCCAAGCCAAAAGTGTACAACGCCGAGTACACGTTTGGAAAAGCCCAGGAGGAACTCGCCTGCCTGGATGAAAAGTTGAAGGAAGTAGAAGCTGCAGCCGCCAGACGACTGCCGAAGTTGACATTGGAGGAAGGTCTTGAAGAGTTGCGGAACTTGGACAGACCTGTGGGTGGAGTCAACCAATCGGTGGATTTGTGTTCATCAGTGACGAACGCCAGTAACAGAGAAAAGAAGTTACTGGAGATCAAGGTCAGACAGCAGCACAAAGCCCTAGAAGCCGTTCGGGACGCAGATTTGGAAAAGCTGGAGTTCGAAAAGGAGACAATCCAGTTTGACCTGAAAGCCCCGCATTTGGAACCTGCACGTCAGCAGCATTTGAAGACTGAACTGGCGCGTTTGGAAATGAGGAAACGACAAGTGCTCAGGTCCTACAGCCGAGAAAAACGGACCATTGAAGAGCAGAGAAGCCTTGCCCTTGCCAGGATTGAGGCAGAAAATGAAGACGAGCAGTTTCTGGACCCAGAAGAGGAAGCGCAGGTTCGGAACTTTACCTGTGAACGAGAGAGAGCTGGACAGCAAGAAGTTTCTCCAGCAACTACCCAGAGACAGCCTGAGGATGACAAGCAGTTGATAGTGTCCGGATTTATGAGCGGCGGTAGTGTCTCATCAGCACCAGCCGTCAATAAGGATGCACTACTACTTCAGCTTATGCAGACGCAAATGGACTTTCTCCAGAGAAGCCAAGTGTCACCTGGGGACAAGTACCTGCCAGACTTTGATGGAGACCCAGCGAAGTGGGGGAATTTTAAAGCAGCTTATGACAGACTGCTGAGGAAACACAAACCTGACGACAGCGAGCTGATGATGAAACTGCAGAAGGTGCTCAAAGGCAACGCTCGTGCAACTGTGGAGCATCTGATGGCCAATGTTAGTAACGTTACTAACATAATCGACACTTTGGAGTTCCGGTTTGGACGACCTGAGTACGTACTCGACTTCCTTGTAGAGAAAGTGAAATGCTGTGCCAAGCCGGACCAATCAAAACCCGAAACAATAGTGGAGTTCGGGACTAATGTGGATGCGCTTCTTGCCAACATCACAGCCTTCGGAGAGGATGACTATCTGCACAGCCGACAGTTAGTGAATGAATTGACAAAGAAGCTACCCGGTGCCATGAAGGATGAGTGGCACATGTGGTTAGAGGAACGATCTGGAAGAAAGAAGAATCTCCAGTCATTCGCCGACTGGTTGAGGAAACGTGTACGAGTAGCCATGCACCGGATTGAGCCTCCCACTGCAGCAACTTGGAGTAGTTCCAGTGATGGAGGTAAAACACGTCCCAGACGGGGGCCGGGCATGGCCAATGCATCCTCAGGAGACTCGGATACTGAGGAGAAAACGAAGACAAGTAAAACATCTGACTTGTGCACTGTGTGCAAGAAGAGGCGTCACTCTTTGGACCAGTGTTGGATATTCCAAAAGATGACAAATGACGAGAAATGGAACATCATCAGGGACAGGAAGGCCTGTTTCTGTTGCCTGCAGTCTGGACATCAAACGTCAGCATGCCCGGACAAGAAAATTTGTGGAATTGGTGGGTGCACGCGTAACCACCACACCCTACTACATCACAGCCAGCCCAGCAAGCCTATGAGAGCAGTGAGAAATGCAGCACCTGTAGCGCAAGCAGCAGCACCTGCAAATAGACCTGAAGTCCAGCCATCAGCACCCCCGGAAGTGGATGTTGTAAATGGAAATTTTGGAGCATTCGTGTACATTGAAGAGACAGAAGGACCGTTGGCGATTACGGAATTGTCAACCGTGAACTGTGAAAACACAAATGGAACTGGAGTTTCCTACTGTGTTGGAGGAGTGGGTGACATGGACAGCACTCACCGTGATATGACAAAGGAGAGTTTCGCAGTTGAGGAAATTGAGGATGTGTCTAAGGAGCATGCCAAGCCTCGAGAAGAAGACAAAGCTATGGTGATTACGGAATCGCCATTAGAAAACTTCAAGGTTTCCATGGATGCTGCGAAACGTGTCTCCAGCACTGCTTTGAGCTGGATAAAAAGCGAAAGTGCTCAATTTAAAGACTTAGTTGCTAACCGAGTGGGATTCATTCAGGAAAGCACCAACGCTGAAGACTGGAGATGGATTCCCACCGCAGAGAACGTGGCTGACGACGCCACAAGATGTGATTGCCAAACGGATTTGACGAGTGAAAGCAGATGGCTGCAAGGGCCGTCATTCCTAAAGCTGAAGCCTGCTGACTTGCCGAAGAAAAAGGAACGAAAGGACGAGGAAGGGATTATTGCTGCCGCAACTTCCCAAGAAGTTACAAGAAAGTTGTCACCGCCCTCATGCCAGGAGAGCGAGTTGTCCATGCCAAAAGTGGACAGATTTTCGAAGTGCAGCCGGCTGCTGCGAGCCACAGCAGCAGTAGGAGCCGCCATAAAGTTTTGGATAAACAGACGGCCACGAAAATCTAAGAACTTTGAAAACAAGCCAGTGGAACAGCCATGGAGAAAAGTAGGAAGTGAGCTGATTTCCAACTTGACGACTGAAAATTTGGAAGAAGCAGAGACGAGGCTAATCAAGGTAGCCCAAAGTGAATACGCAAAGGACAGGAATTCTAAGAAGAATCATCCCAAGCTGATGAACCTGAAAGTTGGCTGGGATTCTGAAGGAATTCTCCGAGTTCGAGGACGAATAAGTAGTGCTGTGCTGCGGAGAATCTGGGTTACGAAAGTAATTACTGCTGTATCAAAGGAAAGGAAAGCCAAGATGACAGGAGTGAAGTGGAGCTTCATTCCACCAGGATCACCGCACTTTGAAGGAGCATGGGAAAGGATGGTGCAAGCAGTAAAGAAAGTACTGCGGAATTTGTTGAAGGAGAAATACCCTCTGAGGACGCTGCTGAAAGCAGCACAAAATATCGTGAACTCTCGTCGACTCACCCATGTCTCCAGTGATCCGGATAACCCTGAAAGCTTGACGCCAAATCACTTCCTGAGAGGAGCTGCCATCTGCTCAGGATCTGCGGATTTAGGAAATGGAGTTGGCCCTGAAGCCGAACATCTGAGAAGCCAGTTTGCCAAAAGCCAATGGTACATCAACCAGTTTTGGAAACGATGGAGCCATGAAGTCCTGCCGGACTTGGTGAAGAAGACAAAGTGGTTAGATGACAAGGAACCGCTTCAAATTGGAGACGTTGTGCTGTTGGTAGATGAACAACAGCCACGAGGAACTTGGACTAAGGGGATCATCACGAAGACATTTCCGGGAGAAGATGGACTTGTTCGAGTGGTGGAAGTATCACATCGCCCCTACAAAGGAAAAATTAAGACTTATCGACGTTCCGTGGCAAAGATTTGCCCTATTGGATTACGAGTGGAGGATTCGGTCTCGTTCTACTCACCGTAGGTGACCAAATCGGGGGCCGGAATGTCAAGATCTTAGCGTTAAAATAGCTTAGAAATAATATGTTTGTATGAAAAATGTATTGTATGAATTTATGAATGTGTGTGTGTATCAAATTACCCTAAAATCCTGTAAAATAGAATAAGCTAGAATAGACAGACTGCGAGGGAGTCAGCAACGGGACGGAGCCAAGCAGTCTGTAACGGACAAAAATTAGAAGACAAGAAAGAAGAGAAGTTGAGCGAGCCGTTCGTTCTTCCTAATTTCTTCAATGATTCTCTCCTTTTCCTCCAACTGCTGCTTTTGTCTGGCACATTCTCCTTGCAGCGTCCCCACTTTCCCACAGGTCTCATCCAACTGTTTTTTCGACACCTTTAGACTAATCTCCATCTCCTTCTTATCCATTTCCACCTTCTTCAACTTCTCCTCAGATTCCCTACCCAGTTTCCGCATCTCCTCCAATTTCCTCGTCAACTCCATTTTCTCCTTGGTCAGCACATCATCCTCACCCTCCAAATCTGATAACGAGTTCGCCATCGCTTCAAAACGACTCTTGATGCAAGAGTTCGTTTAAAACCTAGAACAATTAGCAACTTTTTAATAGTTTAGTAGCCACTTTGCCACGTCAGATTGAAAACATGCGTAGGAATAGTGCGTAGTCGAGTGCAAAGATGCACTTACGTCAGTTCCGGTGCGTGCACAGATTTATACTGCCGAGATGAAATGAAAGCTGGTTGAAAGGGTTAAGTTGCATGAAAAAAGGGGATGAAAACGTAATATGAGTCGAGTACGCGTAGTTTGAAGCTTACGTTGCGACCGTGATTTGATATTCTTTGGACCAAATGCACGGAGAGGTTTGCAGGGAGAAAGGAATGATTTTTTTAACGTGGACAGGGTACTGAATAACGGGATATTATGCTTCTGTATCTGTGCCCTGCAGAAGAGCTGCAGTGATAACCGAGACTGAGACGTTCAGATCGAGGTGAAATGGAAACGCACCAGTAAAATGCATGTACAATGTATTATGAGCTCGAGCTACGCTGCTTGGGAAGTGAAAGCTGAAGTAGCGTTTTTTCCTTTATTAGCAAAAACGCAGCCATTAGAGCAATTTGCTGTCCATGGATTTTTAAAATGCTTAACATGTAAAACCTGAAATCTGTGCAGGCAGGCGACAGGAGCATAAATTGCAGGACAACCGAATGATTATAAATTCACTCTAGCTGGGCTGGGGCATCTTGAGACACGATCTCTTGGTTTCTCAGACATACCTTAACCTCATCCCTAGTTGGCTAGTTGCTAAGGTAACTGAAATTTGAAACTTTCAAATTGAAAGATAAATTTCTCAGCGAGGGTTTTTACGGCTATATGATAAAGCATTTTATGAAGAACTTTACCGTTTTTGCGTTTTCATTTCATGCAGTGATGTTAAATGTTAGGATGTAATAGTAAATGCATATTACATTTTGCTGTTGTTTTATTTTGACAAATTGGATTTGTGATTTGCATTTAATTAATAGGTACATAAAGTTGATTGTCATTTTCCTTACTGGTACAAAGTAGCATTTAACTATTCTTAGTTGTAAAATATTCAGCTAAAAATACTGACATTTATGAGATTTACACACGAGAATCTCGTGACGAGATTTTTAGTATTGATTGCATAGTGTCAAAATATAAAGTACTAAGTGCAAATATGGCAACCAAAATGGCATTTGGAACGATATTATATCATACTTAACTAATGGCACACAATTATATTAAACTTAAAATCCAAGGCAGCTTATAGATGATAGAGTAAAATAAAAAAAATTAAAAAACTGAATAAAAGATGTTAAAATATGATTTCAAAATAGATGCTAAACAGTTCAGAATGTTCTATAAAAATCGATAATCCTTAGATCATGTAGAAGCTTCGGAACTGACGCTCTAACTGCTTGAATTCTTCAGCAGAGACTCCCATCAGTGACCAACCGACGAATGGGAACTTTTCAATGGAACTTGCAAAGTCGCCAGAGAGCAGCGATTTAATTCCAGTGGGTGTAATCTGGTAAAAAATAGAAGTAAATTATGAGTAATTTTTTTTAAACACAAATCTTCAGCTAATTACATTTGTTTGAAATTAGCTAACTTACGTGTTTCACTGGCTTTCTGCTTCCCAGAAACAGTTTGATTAGCTTCATCTTTCGAACAATCAAACCAAACAGGGTGTCCGTCAATTTAGGCATGATCTCCAGCCCATTCAGGGTCAAAATTTTCAAATCTGCAATTTGTATGAATAGTGTCAATTAAATGCTATAATAGCCTGTTACTAGTTACAAAGTAACCAATTTAATTAAAAACAACTAGATAATTACTTGTCAATTTCAAAAAGGTGGGATTATTCTTATCCTCCCCCACAAAAGCCACATTTCCCAACTGCTTGCAATCCTCCAGCGTTAGCTCTTCCAACAGTCTCAATCCACCCCACAACTTGCTCAGCACTTTATTAGTCCCCGTCCAGTTTTGCAAGGTCAGTATTTTCAAGTTAGGACAGTTCTGTCTCACGTCCACCATCCTTGGCCAAGGCAAGTTCATCTTTCCACTAGCCTTTTCCTCAAATCTTATGGCCAACTCTTCTAGTTTCTCCCTGGGAACCTCAGTTCTAAAGAGGAAATCGTACAAATACTCCACCGCCACGGGCTCAGGTCCCTCCCGGGTTGGCAATGGGCTTAGCTCAACATCATCCACTGTCATATCCAAGACTTTCAACTCTGGCCACTGGGGAGGATGACCAAGACCATCTTGTTCCTCCCACCGGGGATAAAACGAGCTTTCGCTAGTACTGTAAATAACCACCTTCTCCAAACGAGGCAGCTCCCACTTGAACAATGTACGGCTAACATTTCTCACGCTGATTAGGTTTTTAACGGGGTCATCCAAACCGGAAGTGTACGGAGGTCCCAACAAGGTAAACAGGTCAGCATGAACATTTAACAGCATCGTTTTATGCTCGTAGCAGGATTGAGCAAACAGTATGAAGTCCATAACACTTCCCAGATTTTTCTTGAAATCCAGAAAGTTCTCAAAGTCGTAAAATCGCAAGTTTGGTCGCTTCTTCAGTTGACCAGATTGACCAGAACGCAATCCAAGAACGTTGCGGTTCACGTGGAGAAAGATCCTGGTGACAGTAGCGTGGGTTAGCTCAGGATTTTGTGGATCATCCAACCCCATGGGATTTTCTTCATGGGGCACAGAATCTTCATGCAGCGGATGTCCAATGGTTTCCAAATGCTCACGACAAGACTTGACAATATCAGACCAGTAGCCATGGTCAAGCTTCTGAGAAGTCTTTACGTGTCCAAACTTCAGAGTTTTTAACTGCTTAAAAGTTTTGGCAACAGGACAAGGTACCTTAGGAACCATCTTATTTATGTAGTTACACCGATACGAACTTGCGTCCACATTCTCTAGAATGAGGTGTTCTAGGCTTGTCAGTGCTTCATAGAATGGCATTTCCTTGTCATTCGCAAACGCATAAAAGTTACGGACTCTCAGGTGGGTTATCTTGTCTGCGTAGTCCGCAATGAACTTGACCATCGCCGGATCCTCAAACCACTTAAGGTTGCTGTTGTTAAGATAAACACGTGCACAGGGAATACCCATTTTGACAAAGGCTGACAGATTTCTGTCCGGGTTAGTGTTATCATCAGTAATTTCCACATACTGGGGGTTATCAACGTGGTGTACACGTAAGTGCTCCTCAACTAAGGGTTTGGCAGCCTTGCAAACACGGCGGAGACGAAGAAGGTCATTCCGAGAAAGGAGGGGGAACAAATGGCTCTGCAGCTAAAATACAGAAACAAGTAGTAAAAGTTAACACGATGAAGTTCGAATAAAGTATAAAGTTCCACTTTTGAATGTCAACTTACCACAACATCAGTGATGTCAAACAAGCCCAATACATCCTCCATTTTAGCCGCTTTTCAAACAAACTTGCACAAAACTGTAATTCAACTTGTTACGGATTTAATTAAGTGTAAAAATATATTTACTTAATTTGTGCAGCTCTTTGTCACTGCCGTCATCCCGCCTGTGTCTAGAGCTCTTCTGGAAAGGCTGCTGATGTTCAACAGAGCAGGAACAGGCTAACTGCTAACTCTCCGATTTTACCTTCTGCCATACACTGTCACCACACGCACACGCAATACACCAAGGTAGCTCTCAGAGTGGCCTAAATACTTGAATAAACGTAGCCGCTATTGTGTCCTTTGTTTTACCACAGAGGCTTGTCTTATCAACGTTGGCAATGTTTTTAAATTTGACCTTATCCCTGCGATTTGTAAAAATCCGGTATTACGAATTACGATAAAAACATAGTATACATAGTAGCAACGGCGATAGTATAAGGATAGTACTGACTTAAGACATATTTGCAGTTGTAATATAAAATTTTCAAGAACCTATGAATTTCATAGAAGCGCTTATGTTTAGGTTTAAAAATAAATGGTTTAAATGATATACCGGTCATTATCACCGATTATCATATCCTTCTAACTTGTAAGTTACAAGTTACAATCAAGAAATTGCTTGAAAGGTCATATGGGGTGAAGTGAGACAGATCAACAAATTATCAATTAACTAACTTGATTAAAGCCCAAACTCATCACAAGTAAGGATGTTTTTTTAGTTGTTCGATAAGAAAGCAAATGAAGACAAATAATCTTTTTAGACAATCCGGTACGTTACAAATAAATCCATAATAAAATAAAAATATAGGCAACGTCACACAAGGGTTTTCGGAAAACAAAATCGGTTCTTATTGCATAAAAGATCATTTCCTGGTCTTTACGAATTATAAATACATACTACAGAGATTCTTTGTCCAAAATAAGTATCTTGGCAATTATAACAACTTATAGCATATTATAGAGACACTTAAATACTTTAATATTATAAAGTTTAAATTAATTCGGCATTATTTTTGTACATGTGTGAAGTTATGTCTTCATGGTATGGCATGGTATTTCTTCTCGTGTAAATATAAAAACTTAACGATGGCAATGGTAATTTGTAAATTACAAGGTAGAAATTAGAAAGGATTTCAGTTATAAATACTTTACTAAACCAAATAGTAACTCCGAAACTGACGCTCCAATTCGTGAAACTCCTGCTTTGAAACACCCTTCAAAGACCAGCCAACAAATGGAAACTTTTCAATGGACTTTGCAAAATCTCCAGAAAGCAGCGCCTTTATTCCCACGGGTGTAATCTAAACAAATGGATAAAGTATTCTTAAAGCAAAATAGCATGCACAATTTAGCCTAAGTTTTAAAAATAAATAGCTTACATGCGCCACTGGTTTTCTACTGCTTAAAAACAGTTTCCTCAACTTCATCTTTTGGAGGACAAGGCTAAACAGGGTATCCGAAACCTTTGGCATCCCATCCAAACCGTTAAGTGTTAGGATCTTCAGTTCTGCAAAAACAACAGCAAATATATAATCAACATTTTTTCAAATGATTGACCTTAAAACAAGCAAATCGAATAACTAACGATTAATTACTTGTCAATTTCAAAAAGGTGGGTTTATTCTTATCCTCCCCCACAAAAGCCACATTCCCCAACTGCTTGCAATTCTCCAGCGTTAGCTCTTCCAAGTGTCTCAATCCACCCCACAACTTGCTCAACGCTTTATTAGTTCCCGTCCAATTTTGCAAGGTCAGTGTTCTCAAATTCCAGCAAGATTTAGTCAAGTAGTCTACCCTTGGACAAGGCAAGTTCATTTTAGTACTTGCCCTTTCATCAAATCTTAACGCCAGCTCCTTAAGGTTATCTCTGACATCCGTGAACAAAAACTCGTACAACTGTTCCACTTGTTGAGTTCCTACAGGAAGTCCAATCAACTCCTCCAACTCTGTACTGTCCACTGTCATATCCAGAACTTTTAATGCTGGCCATTCTGGTATGCTAATTTCATTACTTTCCCAGAATGGATAATACGTGCAAACGCTTGTCTTTGTAATAACCACTTTCTCCAAAGTGGGAAGCTCCCACTGGAACAGCGCTCGGTTGACATTTTTCAAGGAGACCACAGGATACGTGGCTGTCTTAAAACTGGGCTCTTCTGTAGGTCCCATTCCCACATAAATCTCGCTATCCACGTTCTCCAGCTTGACACCATGATCGTAACATTTCTTTGCAAAGAACCAAAAATCCATAAAACTACCCCCACCTTCCTGCGTATCCAAAAAGTTTCCCAAGTCATAATATTTCAAGTTTGGTTTATTTCCATGCTTCTCCTTTCGCCATCTAATAACTTCAGAAACGCAGTTAAATTCCCCATTATTACTTAGCATGGGTGTCATCGGCAGATCCATTCCAGGTGGTAGGGGTACTCCCAAAGGATTATAGTTTGGAGGCAGAGCATGATCATAAAGCGGATGTCCAATAGTTTCCAAGTGCTCGCAACACCGTAGCACAACTTCAACCCAGTACTCATGATCATCCTTCCTTGAAGCCTTGACATGTCCAAATTTTAGGGTTCTCAACTGCTTAAACGTTGGAGCAGTTAAAACTGGAGGATTACCAACGTTAGGACCACGACAAGGAAACGGAGTAGCATCCACATTCTCAAGAATCAGGTGCCTTAAGCTGGTCAGCGCAAGATAAAAGGGCCTCTCCAGTTGACCCGCAAGTCCGTAATAGTTGCGTACCCTCAGATGGGTTATCTTGTCCGCGTACTCCGCAATAAACTTGACTACCCCCGGATCTGCAAACCACTCAACGCTGCTATTATTCAGATAAACTCTGGCACAGGGAATGCCCATTTGGAGAAACGCTGCCAGATTTCTGTCAGGGTTATCCTCACAAATTTCCACTTCCTGAGGGTTATCCACATGGTGTACACGTAAGTATTGCTCGGCAAGTAGCTTGGCAGCCTTGGCAACACGGCGGAAACGAAGAAGGTCATTCCGACGAAGGAGATGGAACAGATGGTTCAGAAACTGTTAAGGATTAAAGTAACAATAGATCACAATTAAATGGACATTAACATCAATGACAAGTTGACATTATTTTGACAATTGACATTTAAATGCCTGTCAGCTTACCACAACATCTGGAATGTCCAGTAGATTCAGCTGGCCATTCGCCTCCATGCTCACAGTCTGCTAACCAGTGCTTAATTTATACCACCAGATTTGGATTACCGTTTAATTAACAGCCCATGTCCAACTGTTGAATGTCACTCGTCCACTCTGTCACAGCAGCAGCTGCAATAGCCTTCAAAAGTGTCACCTTTCATAAGGCTTGCTACTGCACGCATTAAGCAAGCACGAGAGTATCTCAAAATGCCCCAAAATTTAAGCCAGACTCGGCGCAACCCAGCTGCGGAATCTTTTTAATGGACCATCAGCCACAGTGTTCAGAGCTGCATTTCGGCATTTCCAAGAGTTTTCGGTTTTTCACCGATTTCGGGAGGCTTAAAGAATTTTCAGTGATTTGTGAACCTTGTCAGCATCATGACAGGCAGAAGAGGAAGACCTCCAAAAGGTTCTCGGAGGGGCCCTGTGGGTCGTCCCCCGAAATCCCCAGTGTATTCCTTGGACGGTGAGCCTACTAGAATCACTGGCGGCTTTTCTCCCGAAGGTCATCGGGCTGAGATGGATGACGAGACTGCAGTTTCGGTGGAAGTATTACAACCTCCCAAAAGACAAAGACGGGGAAGACCCTCCGCCCAAAAGGAGGATGGGGAGGCTGTCGCCAGTTTGCTTTTGGAGGAGGACAAGTGTATGGTGCCACGGGGAACAATGAAGAGACTGGCTAGTGGACTGCCCCGGATGGAAAATGATAACGTGATGGTCACCTGTGCAGAGTGCCTCAAGGCAATGACCTTTAGACAGTTTAGAGTGCATAATATCCAGTGTCATGCGAATACGGCGCCTACTCAGGAGGAAAAGGGGGAGTTGGTTATGGACCACAAGTACTTTGCCCGCAAGTTGAACGAGTTTAAGAAGTTGACCAAGCTGACGGTTTTTGCGTGTCCGAAGACGGATTGTGGGAGTTCCTTTAAGAGTACGCTGGGACTGGCTTATCATTTGAATACCTGTGGACGAACTCAAGAGGTAAAGTTGAAGCTAAAAATTAACTTGTTAAATTGATTGGGTTAACTTAAATTGTGATTTTTTTCTGTAGGAACTGGAAGCGGTACTTCTGGAGTGTGAAATTTGCCACATGAAATTCACCCTGCCCAACATGGCATGGCACAAAAAAACCCACGACGAAAAAAGAAGAGCTTCCGAAATGGTTGAGAATTCAGAAGAAAGAACTAACTTATCAAATACCAAGGGAAATAAGCGAAAGTCGGCTATGATTGCGCGTAAAAGCTTTAAAAGAGCTGCAGCAGCTTCCAATGATAAGGATGGGGATGATAACTCGTCAAGTGGTGGTAGTGACGATGACTATGAGGTGGATGAGGATGATTTAACTGTAGAGCCTGATCCCCTGGGGGATGGCGTTCATCGTAATTCCCACATCAAAAAGCCAAAGGAAAAGAGAAAAGAAAATGCTCAAAGCCAAAGCTCAACAACCAACGAGCTGGAAAGTAATGATTATACAGTGCTGGCACTGGAGTTTCTGGAGACTTTAGACGAAAGGGGACACAACGCTTGGGACGACCCTCCACGTTTTGTAGAGGATCCTTTTCTACATCTTCATCTTTCGGATAATAGCCTTCAAGCACCTGACCAAGATAATATAGAAGAGTATTTACCTGATCATCGTACCTCGGTGGAGTTCAAATGCACGGGAACTACTGATGATGATTCCAGTGATTACCACAGTTTGCACTGGTTTGAAGGAGAAAGTGTTGAAATTATACCACCACCAGCACCCTCTTCTCGAGGCTCACTCTCAGGCTCAATTCACCACGCTGGAGGACCGGTACTCAGCATGGCTTGGCATCCCAGTGGCAAGTTCCTGGCCGTTAGTGTGGCCCACTCGTACAAAGAAGAGTTGGACAGCCTAGTCAGTCAGCATAGAAAAAGCTGTGTACAAATTTACAGACGATGGGGCTCTGCACTTAACTTGCAATTGGTTTTGGGTGTGGACTGGGGTTATGCTAGCCATATTCAGTGGAGCAGCTTCTGTCCTGACATTATGGAAAGTTATAATCCCGCTGTGGAAAGTTGCTTTGACGATTTGGAGATTTACGCAAGATTAGGGTATCTAGCCATGTTGGGGGAGGATCCATCCGTGAGAATATTTAGTCTGGGGATTCAGGACTTGAAGGTGCCTGGTAACTATGAGTACAAACACGAGTATCAAATCAAGGTTTACAAGAAAACGCCTGAAATTGAGCTGAGAATAGATGCGAGTGTGAGAGAGGATGAGGATTCACCCGGAAATGCGGTCAAGTTTGATTGGCATGAACAAAATCAGTATTTGGCTGTGGGCTATGCAGATGGCTACGTGGCTGTGTTTGATCTGAAGACAAAAAGTCCTCTGCTAATGGACAGGGAGGGGGATACCGTGATAATAAATCCCTTTTGGGTATTTCAAGCTCACAAGTTGGCAGTTAGGGGAGTAGTGTTTGATCCTATGGATAGTCGTTGTCTAGTGACTGGATCCCAAGACAGGCAAATGAAAGTGTGGGACTTGCTAACGAGAACAGAACGGGATAATAAAAGAACAGGAGTCTGCTTGGATATGTGTTGGGTGCGGGGATGGATTCACCAAGTGTCCAGTTTTGAGAACCTAGTGGCTTATCAAAGTGCGAGTAACAATTACTTGAGGGTGTTTCAAACGGGAAGTCAAGTGGGGAAACCCTGTTCCGCGGAGATATTCAATGTTACCAGTTTGGACTTTTATCACGGACTAACTGCACAAGGCACTGAGGAGGGTAAAGTTAACTGTACTTACTACGACTGGTACTGGAGGGAGTGTGACTACGAGAGAAATCGGAGAAAGAAGAATCTGGCAGTGCTGAGTAGCTTGGAGGTGGATAAAAGCAGTTATGAAAAGTTGTCTGCGGCGGATTTCTTGGTAGAGGTGAAAAGACTGAAGCAAAAGGTGGTTCAGAGTAAACAGTACCAAAGGTTGGGGATTAACGAAGATGAAGGAGTGTACAGCGTTAGTTTAGAGGCCAAGTTTGGAAACATGGGAATTTTTGATGAGCTTCCGAATATTGATGGTGAAGAGGAGGAGGATATGGAGGATGAAGAGGAAGAAGACAGTGATGATGATAACGAGCCGGAGGAGAATGGTGAGACAGAGGAGGAAAGTGTGGAAGGGGAAGTGGCAGAGGAAAAGTTGTTCAAAGAGGAGAAGCCAGCACTGGATGACAGTTTGGACCCTGATGAGTACAGTGAGCTGACCATGAGCGATGCGATAAACAGTGCAATGACCACTGTGAAGGATGGACTGGTTCCGGTTTATGACGTGATTAATCCGGAGGGTGTGCCAAGGCTCAATTTTAAGCTTGCAAGGAAAAGGGTGAGAAAAGCAGCTTTAAAATGTTTGAAAAATGATTAAACTGGATTGATAAATTGTTTCTTTTTTGGTTTCTCAGCCGGCAGCTGCCGTTCCTAACGAAGGTCTAGAAGCTCACCAGGTGGAAGAGTACATTCGCTTTCATCCCTTTCTCCGGATAAACAAGGTGAAGTGGAGTCCCAGTGGGGATGTGATAGCTGTAGGATACCGTAACGGACTGATTACCTTACTGCCGGGCAATTTTGACAGTATATTTCCAGCATAGTTTAAATACTATCTAGTGTATTTTATTATTGTTATCAATCCTAACTATATTTTTTATTGCTACAAGATGATTAAAGAGTTATCCACGAACTGTGTCAAATTGCAAAACAAAGCGAGCTCCACCCTTATTCTCTTTGTCATTTTCAACTTTCATAGTTAGGAAAAATCCGTTTCTAGAAGTCCACGCTCCATTGTCCGGCCAGGGTGCAGTATCATTTTCTTTCACTCCTGATAACTGATCAACCATAGCTAATGTGCCGTTGTTTTCAATACTGTACACTGTTAATGTGTTGTCATAGCAGAAACGCCAATCATCCTGTCCCTCGCAGTAGCTCACTTTGTCAAAGTACATTTGCATTTGGTAGCCATCCGTGTAGTTACTCTTGACAAAGGAAAATGTGCAGATTTCGTTGTTGAAAAAGCCCCATGCAAAATACGGATTGGGGGCTACGCTAGGCCTGCCCCAAGAATGGTAAGTGTTACGAATCCGACCAGGACCGGGAATGCGGGAGTCGTAGCCTTCCTTCCATTCCAAGTAGAACCCATTTCCGTAAACAACTTCTTCCGCGAAAATTGTGACGACGATAAGAGTGGTGGGATGGTTTGTAGTAGACCATACTTCGTTGGGGCCAATGCAAAGTGGATTTTGTAGCTGGCCACCAGAGCCATAAACGTCTGTATTGGTGCTGTCAGCAGTTTCATTAAAAAAATTTAGAGCAATCCAGTCCCCACCGCTTGCGCAGTTCAAGTTGACATTACGGATGGTTATATTGTAACGATTTTGCTCTGAGGGTACGGTGGGTGAGATAACCCACTGGCAAATCTTGCGTCGTTGGGCAGTTTCCGGGGGAGCGGTTTCGGCGTTAAACCGAAAGTCAAGATAGCCGTTCATTTCGCGTTGGTAGCCACCACAGATTCCTAAAAAATGGGAAACGGCCAAACCATTTATTATTATGAGCACACAATAGACTTATGAATAGAATTGACACAAAAGTAGATTAAAGAAAATTTTTATTACGAGGGTCTGTGCTCATTTGTGCCAGGGCAGTGCAGGCTAGCCCCACAATTAAAAATAACTGAGTTATTAGTAAACTCATTTTAGGAAGAATTTCCAAAAAGGTCCAAAAATATTATGTTTTCTCAAGTTGCCCCAAAGAATATGAGATATTACGGCTTTACCGGTCTTGTTCCAGCCGACAAGCCACTTGACCAACTGAACTCCTACGGCACAGTCTGATTATTGCTGATAACCCACACATTGTACTTATTTTTGGTAAAAGTAATGTATGTAATCATGACATGATAAGCCATAACTTGTCATTTTTTTACTTTAACCAAGCATGAAATGAAGGTATATAGTATGTACTACATACAGATAGTATATGGACCATTTAAAGTGACTGCATTAGTTTGCCGCATGATCGTGTACTTAATTAGAATGATTATTTGGTATTTAAAAATTCACGTCAATCATACATCATGATAAGCTATTATCTTCAATTTGGATAAGCAATCAAGACACACGGTGCTGCTGTGGCGTTTGGCCTGCTAGCTGCTGAATAACCTGTACTAGTACACTAATTATGCAATCAATGGCCTTTGTTCATTGTTGGGCTTGTATTCATGCGTCCACCGTTCCTTGAACCTTAAAAACCGACTATTTGACGAGCACATGAGTTTGATGGACGAGAGATGAGATGAGATGACCAGAAGATTTTTTGTTTGTTTGGCTGTGTTGTCATATGTGCTGCTGTTCTCTACGGAAGTGATGAAGTGAACGTATTGAGCAATGAAGTGACTTTCACTTTTTAATTTCTTTAAGTTGACCTCCGAAGAAAGTCTCCTGAGACGTGTACTATTGTCCTTTAGAAGCTGCTGCTGCACTTTAGAAGAAGAACAATGGATAAAATGAACTCTAATTGTGCTGACTGCGTGTTCCGTTCCGCTGACCCGATTGAACAGTGGCTTTCGAAACTTTTTGCCGTGGAAACGCCGAATGGAGAACGCGAGGTCAATCTTTCTCTTTCGAAGTTGGTCTTGAAGAGACGATTTTCATTTCAGTTGCGTTCAGTCAGTCGGACTTTTGAGATCGGGATTAAGAGCTACTTTTTTTCTGGTGATTAAAGTTGAGTTTTTTAATTACTGTTTAAACTAGGCTTTTTGGGGGAGCTAGTAGTTCAGTTTAAAGGAGTGATTAGATAAACTGGTGTGGGGCGATTTTTGAGGTTTGAGGGGATTGTTATTTGTGAAGATTTGTGATTTAAGTGAAGAGGGTGATTAGTCAAGAGGTGAGGGGTAGATTTGTGATTTAATTAAGTTGGTCTATAGTTTTTGAACTGATTTGTAAACTATTTTTGTGTATTTTTGTACAGGAAAGAAAATGGCGTCCACTTCGGGTTCTAATTCCAGCCGGAGGGGTAATGCGGGTACTCGTGGTAGTGGTGGACAGCAGCAGCCAGGAAACAGCGGCCTGAACGAAAGCATTTCTTCAATGGATCGCATGATAACAATCTGCAACAATCTGAAACCTTTGGTATCGGTAGCCCCTCGGGTGGTGTCGGCGTCTCATTCTTCGGCACCTGCTGCGGAGGTGGAAGTTGTCACTGCCAACACTCCTCGTTCTGGGATTAGTGAAGCGGGAATCAATCTGAACATGTCCATTCCGGAACCGGCTTATCGAGCAATTGGAACATTGATGAATGACAAGAAAGAGTTGACAGAAGAGCTCCAGAGGTGTAAAACCCAAAATACGAAGTATCAGGTTGACTTGCAACTTGCAGCAGTAGAGATTATGGGCTTGAAGCAGAAGATTACTCAATTGGAAAGGACTCAGCTGAACAACTTAAAGTTGCAGTTGCAAAGGTTGGTGGCTAAGCTGAAAACTGTGGAAACCAGGTTGGAAGGGGTGACCAAGGAGAACCAATTGGTTAAGGAAAAGTTGATTGCAGAGCAGGATAAAGCTGACACGATGCAGGACATGCTAAGAAACACTTGTCAGTCCGTGATCGACCTACGACTCCGGTTTGGGCGGCTTTTGAAAAGTCAAATGACTGAGACGGATCAGGGAATGAATCTGGAGCGGAAAATGAACGAACTAGTGAGGCAGCTTGAAAATTGGGAGTCGCAGGAGGACTTTGACCTATACGCTTTTCATAACAAGATTGAGGGAGAAATGAAGACTATGAACTTTATCGTGGATAATTACATTCAATTGACAAGCAGGAGATCACCATCGGCAGAAGCAGTGGGGCAAACTAATACTGAACCGTTTGAAGGACCTTCTACGGCTGTTAGCCAACTTGAGGGTAGTTCGTCAACTATGGAGACACTAAAAACTGAGGAGGAGATGGGGGAAACGGAGGATGAGGAGGAGGAGGACACTGAGGCGGAAGTTTACGAACTGTCTGAGCAAAAGATTCAGGTGATGGAAGTGGCTACCACAAGCACAAATACAAGTGTGGTTACATCATCCCCTCCTCCAAGAGACGCTAGTCCTTCGCCAATTCCTTCCGAAGGTCTTAACATGGACACCACCGGGACAATCTTACGTCGTCCCCATGAAGTGGATGAGTCTCGTCAACATGAAGGCTTTTACTGCACTTGCAATTTGTTGTTTCGTACCAAGGAGCATTTGAACCACCATGTGAAGTACTTTTCGCTGGAGAAACGATTCATGTGCCATTTTGAGGAATGTGGAAGGTCCTTCGTGGGTGCCAGCTATCTGAGGAAGCACGTGCAGAAGAAGCACAAGGTCAGGATGGATACTACTTTTGGGTGTACCGACTGTGGAGAGTGCTTTCCTACCAGACTGGAGTTTTCCAAGCATCGAAGGCAATTTCAGTAAGTATTTTTACGCATTTGTTAAAAATTGGATTGGAAGGTTTGAAAAGTGAAAGTTAGAACTGATTTGTTTTTTATTTGCTTTACAGTTCTCTGCGTCAAGTGCAACAACAGCAGCAAGCAGCCGAAGACATGGAAGAACAACAGCAGGTAGAGAGGGAGGTTGATGAGCAACAGCAAGTCGTTCAAAACGAACCACTCCCACCACCCGAATCTCAAGAAATGGAGGTGAATGCAAGTAATGACGAAGAGAATGAAGCTGAACCAATAGCGCTAGCAGACACTACTCCTCCCTATGACGGTCCTTCCATGGATGACGACGTCAACCATGACGACTTTGCCGATGAGCTGATTGCTGCCAGTTTCAACACCTCCGGCAGGCTACACGCTGTGGACGAGACCAAGCGTCACTTGGGTGCTTATTGTGTTTGCGGTCAACTGTGTGCTAATCGGAACGCTCTGCATCATCATTTGTGGTACAGAAACTACCAGAACAAGCTAACTTGTCACATTTGCAATCGCTCCTATCCTGGACAGAGCTACTTAAACAAACACATGTATGGAGCCCATAAACTGTTTCCGGTACAGCAGAACATGGCTACAGAATCACAGGCAAGAGAAATGGAGAATGCTATGGCGACATCTGAGAATCAAGAAGGATTTCAACCCACTCCTGTGGAACATGCCGAAGACCCTACCATTATGGATGGACATTTTCACTGCAAATGTGGAATCAAGTTTAGAAGTGACCAGGCACTTTCCACCCACATTCAGTATTTCACTGGCTTTCCCAAGTTTCGGTGCAAAATGTGTGGAAAGGGCTTTGTGGCTATTCAGTATCTGAGGAAGCACATGATGAGGACGCACAAGATCTTCCTAAAGAGTACTTCTAAGGGATGCTTTGAGTGTGGCGAGGTGTTTGATAGCCTTCTGGAGTATAGACAGCATTATAAAACTATCCAGTAAGCAATTTTTAGCTTAAAAGTTCCAAGTTCGAGCTTTGTTTAAAATTGAATTTTGACTAATGATTTTACTTTTTAATTGCAGTCAAAAAGGACAGATACCAGTTCCCCAAAAGACACAGAGACGCTTATCAGGCGAAAAAGATGAACACGGCGTTGTGGATTTTGTTGATTTGGAACCTGTGGCAGGGTCCTCGACGATGATGGCTGCTGGTACATTATATCACTGCAAATGCGGAAGGACCTTCTCCATGGAGAAAAGTTTGGTTCTGCACATTCAGAGCCAGTCTAACGGCAAGGTGTTTCGCTGCGAATGGTGTCCACGACGCTTTATCAACCATGGTGGATTGAAGAAGCACATTGTCAAGTTTCATAAGACGGTGGTGTACAAGAAGCGATTTGGGTGTAGGCAGTGTGGACAGACTTTCGTCACTCAGGCTCAGCTTTTCTATCACAGTCGCATTTTACATCAACAACCAAATTCTACTGTTGGAGCACAAGTACAAGCTACTGCAACGGTAACATCAACGGCAGTGGGGTCAGCGCAAGGAACTCAATCGGTTGGTAATAATGGGGCAGAAAATCAACAAATTAAATGGTAGCTGATGATGAAGTTGTTATTGAGGATTAGTTTTGTATTTTTAGCTTAAAGCATTTATCATGAATATTATGTATTACAGATAGACAGAGTCATTAGTTTGATTAGTTGTCATATTATTGTTTATTGATGATTTGTCTTAGATTAGTATCCATTTCTTGTAAATTTCATGCTATGTACTTTTAGTATCACGTTCTTTTGTACAGAGTGAATGCACACATGCACAAAACTATTTTAAAACCTGTTATTTTACGGAAAATTGTTAATCTTATTATTATTACGGAAATAAAAAATGCGTGGAATTTTCCAAAATTTAGTTTTAATGAAGATTTTTATGCATATAGTTAAGAAACTAGCAGCAGCAATCATAGATTATTTAACAATGAACCAAAATATATTGGGATAGGATTTTGCACACTGAACTATAAGTTAGCATAAAACTGTGAGTTTCGTTTTCTTTCAATTTAAAAATCAGTATTTTCTTGTTCTGTGTGTGAAAGGTTTGTTGACATTTTTATGCAACAACTTAATGCATACTATTATGGTAAAAGTAATGTAAAACCAGATTAAATCTTTTTCAAGTTTGAAAATGTAAAGTAGTTTGAAAACGAATTGATATTTTTATCACAACCACACGTAGCCTGATATAATGCCAGTGGTATTTCAGATAAGTGTACAAGGTGAATATATAACAATAAATTAGGGATAATTTTTGCAAAGTGAATTCAGAAAAGTTGCCCCCTACAAGGACATCTACGTCATTTCAGCTTGTCAGACTCTACTTTTAGCTCCTTTTGAACTTGCAGCTTACAAATTGTCAAGTTGATTCCCATTTCCAATTCAAGTTATGTAGTTAGATGTCAACTTGTTGTTGTAATTCGATTAGTAAGTAACAGAATCCTGCTGCTCCCTATATACCACCCGTCATTAAACCCGGGAGGGATGAATAAGCCCAACCTAAAGTTTTGTAATGTATGGTGACACCACCCTAGGTCTTTGAATTCCTGATTTTTCCTACAAATTTGCAATTTAATATTAATACTCTCTGACACCAGTCCCAGATCCAGAAAACGAAGCGATTTCTTTCTTTCATGGCAACGTCACTCTGTCATCAGACCACAGACTAGCTTTCTCGTTTCATTGTTAAATTTTCCTGTTCATATCATCAATACGTTTTTTTACTTATTTCATTAATTTACATAAAATTAGCGTAAAATCAGAATGCCAAATATTTTTAAAGAATCTGGATTTTTATATGATAAAAATAACATCCAGTTTCAATCCTCATCTCATCATCTAAGTTAAGTTGCTTTGCATGTTAAGCTGAATGCGCAGTTTTTTCTTCTTAAAAAATCTTCCATCATGTTACTTGATAATCGCAATACTAGTAAAGTATCTTGCTCTTGAGTCTTGACAAAGGAATAAAATTGTTTTGCATTGCCGGGAAATTACTTATTTAGCAGCTTGCAGAAGAATATATACCCAACTTCGTACCAAAATCCTAACTAAAGAGCACATTGTGCAAGGTCAAGGCTAGTATTGTCGTAGGCCACCAGATTTTTCGTTCATGGCTGTTTTAACACTGTTCTTTAAAACCCGTCACCAATCTTAGTCTACACCCAATTTTTCATCTTATCATCAACTAGTACACATTCGCAATCACGGATACATCGAATGTCTTTCTGTTACTTTGCATATTTATTGACCAGTGGTCAATGAATGCAAACATTTTTAACAACTTTTTCTGCTGCTCCCAAAAAATCTTGCATTCATTCGTTCAGTAACACTTTGAGTAATCGCACTATCCAACAAAGTGATCTCCCACAAAACTATTCTTATAGAATTTGAATATACATGTGAACAGTTTACTGTGGTGAACTTCAATTAACATGGCATTTCGCAGAAAAGTAGAAGTACAAATTTTCATGAGGCTCCTTGCCACATCTCAATTTGTAATCTACCTACTCCTCCTCTTCTCCCCGTGCCACTCTTCCGGCGTTCCCTACCCCGACAACAAATTCCGTTACATTCTCCAACGCTCCCTTTACGATCCCATTTGGAGCTCACTTAACTCCTCCATCATTCCTTCTCACTACAATGTCGAGTTGGTTGTTAATGATGGCAACAGTTACTACGGCCAAAACTATCACCCCCATGCTCCCCTTCCCCGAACCAAAGACCTTAGAATAATTGAATACGGGAAAGTACGAATAATAGCCACCAACCAAGTAGCTAACTCTTCCACGGTCATTGTCCATTACAAAGAGCTGGAAATCAACCACACTTCTGTTACAGTAATCGGTGGTCCCTCCAAAAGCTCCATACCTATCAAGTTCATTGAGGAAAATCCAGATCTTCACTGGTTCATTATCCACCTAGACACTGTTCTTGAGAAAGGGGATCCCCTTCAAATTTACCTGGAGTTTAGGTCCACACCCTATGAATTTTCCGACTGGGGACCTCGCTATTCTGAATATCATTTGGAGGATGGTTCTGTGAAACGCTACGTTACTCCAAATGGAGGTGGCTTCCGGAAAACTATTCACGACTTTTATACTCGAGCCATATTTCCCCTTTTTGATGAGCCCCACCTTCAAGCCACATTTCAACTGACCATTGTCCATCGGGAAGGTTTTCGAGCTTTGAGTAATACTCACGTTCTGGTAGCCAGCATTCCTGTATCAAGTCGCCCTGGCTGGGTAAAGGACAAGTTTCACAAGACGATTCGCATGTCGCCCCATATGTTCAGCTTTGTGCTGAGTGACCTTCCCTTTATGAAGGCGAGCACTAGTTCCAACAAGCTTATTCGGTTTCATGCGCCACCCCAAATCCTGGAACATGCTCAGGATGACGTTAACTATTTAATGGAGGTCTCTGCAAAGCTGTTTAGCTTTCACGAGCAGTTTTATCGAGGAAGCAAATACAGTCCACAGAAAATGGATGTTGTGTGGAGGGACAGTGCTCATGCCAAGGTGGGATGGGGACTGTATGTGGACGAAGGCAGATTTTTGCTCAGGGAAAGTGAACACTACACCAGTGACCTGCATGACGATCCGCATTACAGACAGTTCATTTTGGAACGAATTTGTAAGAAAAAATAACTACTGTAATGGTGAAAAATAAATCATGACATGTTTTTAATAGCCTATGTTTTGAAATTTTCTAGCATTTCCATTTGCTCATCAGTGGCAAATGCATTCCAAACGAGAGCTGGTCAAATATATGAAGTGGTTGGGTTTTGAGGCTGTGACACCCGAGTACCTATGGACTGGTAGGCTAGAGGCTATGATAACTTGTCATTTGCAAGAAAATCTGGTTCAAGACACGGGATTGCCTTACGCAAGAAGGTTTTGTGATCAGGCTGTACACAATACAGGAGGATTTGGCAAGTATGACGTGAGGGAGGTGCTGTTGTACCGAATGTTGGAGGGTTTTATTGGAAGACGAACTTTTCGGCTGGGAATGCAAAAGTTTTTGCGACATGGGCCAGTCTACGATATTGAGGAGAATGAACGAATACTTCTTACTAGCTTGGAAGAAGCTATAAAAGATAATGGAATGAGTAGCTTGTTGCCACCAAACGGTACTAGTTTGGTGGAGGTACTGCAAAGTTGGAGGGAGCGAAAGGATTTGGCCATTGTTCGAGTTTATAACACAAATGGCACTTGCGTGAACATTAGCCAGGAAAGATTTCATGGGAAACGAGAGACAATGGTAGATGAGTTTGGGAAGGGGGTAAATGGAACCACAGGCCTGTGGAGGATTCCCATTCGGGTGGTTATTGGAGGGGAAAAGGGAAGAAGAGTGAAGGAAACGGAAACGCAGATAAAGCTGTGGTTGGGAAATAATGGACAGCATACTTGCATTGGGAACAAGCTGCCAAGTTGGATTAAAATTAACAATAATGCTACAGGGTACTATAGAACGTTGTATGATGAAGATTTGCTAAGTAGGATTAGAGACCAGTTGGAAGCGGACCACACGGTAATAACGCCCATGACACGTACTCAACTTTTGGATGACTACTTTTACATGGCTTATGCTGGAAAAGTGAGTATCCAGACGGCTTTGAACTTGACACGCTATTTGGATTATGAAACGGATACTGCCGTTTGGACTTCCTTCTTAAGGCACCTTTCCTTTTTGTATAATGATCTGCAACTGTACCGACACTCAGATTACCCCGTTTTTCAGGTAAGCTTGTATTTTTAGGCTTTTATGAAGTAAACTGACATGACTGCTATAAAGTGTTTTATCATTTTTTTGGATTTTTAGAACTATCTCAAGCCCAAATTTAACGCAGTAATTCAATCCGTTGATCTCGAAGAAAAGCTAACAGACTCTGCTAGCTTAATCGAATTTCGCCAAGATCTCCTCCTCTGGTCCTGTCGCTTTAGCAATCCTCTGTGCATCAACCACGTGCAAAAGTTCCTAAGAAAGTGGAAGCAAAACCCGTCACAGAACCCCTTTACCAGCAGTAGCACTGGCTATGGAATGGTCAGTCTTGTGGGCATGTCCGGAGGTGAAGAAGGTTTTGAATTCCTTCTCGAAGAATTTTTCCATCCTCCCACACCCGAGAATCTAAATGGCACTGAAGACTTTGTATTACGCTGGAAAGTCGCCATGATGAATGGCATCACCCAAGTATCGGATGCCAGGTTATTACAGCGTTTACTAGACTACACACTAGATCCCAACTCTACGCTGAGCAGCGTCAACTACTTTGACTCTGTTTATTGGGACGTTAGAAGCAATCGGATTTATCGGGGCATGTTGCTCAAATTTTTGCTAGAAAATATTCCCCTAATTGTTCAGCACATAAAAGATATTCATAATGAAACGGAACCAGCATTTGCATGGTTTAACCTGGTACAGTTGATTGGGGCAACGGTAGAGGATGATCAGGAATTGAACAAGGTGAAAGCCTACTTTAAAGAGCATGATCAAGGATTTTATGAATCCTTTAAAAATGCGTCGAAGGAAGGATCCGTATTTTTTGAAAAGGTGATGGACTTTGATGCGTGGACAAGTCACTCCATTAGAAATCTAGAGGAGGGTAGGAAGGAGTATAGCGAGGCGGCTACTAATGATCAAAGAATGAAAACGGTGATTCAGGGTATTGGTGAATGGTTTGAAACGTTGAAAGCGTAAAAACTAGCAAATAATTGACAAATGTGCCAAAATATTAATTGTAATGTCAACAACATGAAATTACTAAAGCATAGTTTTTCATATTATAAAGTTATGAATTTAAAAGGCAACTCTTTGTAAAAAAAATAGGTACAAATTTAGATTACTAAGTGACAAATATTAATTAGCAGAATACTCAATAAAAGATTATGCAATTGATTTTTAATGTTTAATGTAATTTTCATCAATTTCATTTTGGTCGTTGGCTCTTGAGCAAAGTTATAAGGAATTATGGCAATTAAACATTTTATTTTTTTCTTTCCATTGTTTTCTCGATAAAAGGAATAAAGGAAAGGTTGGTGTGTTGCGTAACGAATTTCGAGAATTTTCTGAATCTTAAGCTTATAGCTTTAAATGCATTTTTAACCTTATTGCATTTAGAAAAATGAACTTGTTAATAAATCTAGTTGCTTTGGCAACTGGGGTAACATGCATAACTCCAGACGATCTTTTACCAAGAGTAGTATTTAGCGAAACTGAACATATTGACGTGCCACCACTAGAGGAAAATGTTCCTGAACACTTCGATTTTCGAGACAAGGACGAAGAAGCCCTTAGAGCTTACTATGCCCTAGATCCCTCAAAAAGCAAAAGATTGGCTTTAGCAGAGCAGCATTTGGTCAGTTCCCTAAACGATATTATAGACAAAATGCCTTTTTCTGCAGAAGGAGATTTGTGCTACGTTTATCTGAACAAGTATCTGGGAGAGTTTAAACAGGATACTAGAGCGGTTAAAGGAGAGCGTGGGGTCACCCGAGCTAATTTGGTAGCAGAAAATCCTATTTTAATTCTAAAAATGATTAGACGGATTTTAGTAACTTTGCTAAACGACACGGTAAGAAGTTGCAAAGAGGGATTTCCGCATGTGGAGAAAACGGTAAAGGAAACATTTTCTGCGGCGGATTTGCCTCCACCGACAAGACAGGATTTGGATGACGCTTTAGTGGGCCTGTTGAGAATTCAGTATATTTACGGGTTGAACGCGACAAAACAGGTAAACAAAAATGAATCATGATCATCAAATAGAATTCTGATAAAGTATTTTTCTTTAGATTCGACTTGGCAATCTGGGCAACTACAGAACTGGAGCTTATCTCTACTTTGACGATTGCTTGGCCTTGGGTAAAAAGGCAATTGAAATGGAAGCGGATGCAATGGCTTATCAGTGGCTAACCTCAGCCCCATTGAGCCCACCTGAATTTGAAAGTCCACAAGAGCATTTAAATGAGGATATGTGGGATCTGGAAAATACAATGGTTGCTTTGCTTAATATGACAATGCTGGGTAGTTGGAGTTTAATGCATAGAGCGTTGGGAAGAAAGAAGCAAAAGCAACTGAAAAACTTTTTTGATTATAAGGAGTACGAAACATGTCGGGGTGAAGTGACCATGGTCAGTAGAAATACTTATCAAAAAAGCTACCAAAGTTTGGAATGAGAAATTAGTGTTTTCATTAATATTTCAGGCAATTGAAGAATATAGTCAGCTTTACTGTTTCTACCAAAGCGACTGGGATCCCTATCTCTACATTAATCCTCTGAAAGCAGAAGTTCTCTCGGAATATCCAGTAATTGTCCAGATTTATGACTTTATTGGAGACCAGGCCATTGACATGATTAAGCAAACGGCACATCAAAATGGTATTATTCGCTCGGGTGTTATAAACAGTGAAAAGCATCAAACAGATTATGAAGATTACAGAACTTCTATGACTTCTTGGATTTATGACACAGAGGAACACGAGCCACGCAATCCAGTGCTGGAAAAGTTGAACAAGAGAATCGAGCGTGTGACAGGGTTGGAAGTACATAAACAGGGGGCGAGTAGCATGCAAGTGGCAACCTATTCGGCTTTAGGGGGACATTACGACTTTCATCAAGATTCGGTAGAACAATTAAATAATGGAAAACGTCAGGTTGAAATTATGGTAATAAACTTTTGTTCTGGATTAAAAATGTAGTTGCAGGATACTAACGCACCAATTGCTGAGATCGGGGATCGGATTGCTACATTTCTGATGTTTGTAAGTGAATGTATTTTAAAAGTTTAAATGAACATCCTTTGAAATAACATATTGTTATTAAGTATTTTTTTGTTTAAAAGTTGTCTGACGTTACTATGGGCGGTTACACGGCATTTCCTGAGGTTGGCGTTTTTGCAAAACCTGTGAAAGGATCTGCAGTCCTGTGGTATTCCACGTTGCTAAATGGAGACCCAGATGAAAGAACAAGGCACGGAGGTTGTCCCGTAGTTTTGGGAACTAAAGAAGGTTAGCTACTAACGTTCAAAAGTAAACTTGAAAATTAAAGTAATAACATTTTTTAAATAATTTTTAGTTGCCAACAAATGGATTCATCAACACGAAAATATACTCAAGCATCCCTGCTCTCTGGACCCGGATGAATAACAAAATCATGCATGTATGCTACAAATTCTCGATCTTAAATATTTAAATTCAATTTAAAGCATCCTTATCAACTTATTAAAATAAATTTATAAATAAGCAACAAAATATGAACACTTAAAATTGACAACATAATCTGCAAACCAAAATTGTTTTCTACGTACTTCCGTATACACTTGAACCTGGTGGTGTTGCTTTGGAACTTGTTCCTTCTTTAGATTTGTTTTCATTTTGCCCCACTAATCCACTTACAAGTGGTTGAGATTCTCCGGAAGGAGTTCGTATCCAAGCATGAATCACGATACTAATTCCTGCCACAAATGAACAACCTATTACCAGCCAACTTGCCTGGCGAAATCCCACGGCGTCGTACAGGGCTCCTCCAGCACTAGGTCCTACCCAAGCACCCAGGGAAAGCATGGACTGCCACATTCCAGAAACGGCTCCATACACGGCTACATTATCTGGTAAGCCGTGTTCCAAACACTGACGTAGTGAAACAATAAAAGTGGATACAAAGCAGCCGGCAAATCCTAAACCTTGAATTACTAGTCCGACAATGACTATCCAGAGATTTCTTTAGGAAAAATGCACAAAAAATGTTTTAGAATTACCTGTTATTATACTTCAGCATAGGTAATCTGCAAATATGCTTACGTTTCCAACGGAATAAAACTAGCAGGTCCAATGACCACGTAGGAAATGCAAATCAGCAAGTTGCCCAATAACATAACATACTCGGGCTTTTTAACTTTGTCACAAACGTATCCGGATAATGGAGCCAATATCGCGTAAACTCCTCCGTTGATAATGAATACCAATCCCGTTTGAAAGGGAGTTAAGCCAAACTAAGAAATAATTAAGATGAGAAATAGTTAATTGCTCTCGTTTGAAATCATAGGCATTTCCTTTGTCAGGTTAACACACTTACGCGTCTAATGTGAGGCTCCAGGAGGGCCGCAGTAAAGGCGAAACTAAGGGAAGTAGAAACCACGCTTATAGCTGCAATAAAGACAGAAGGAATTCTCAAAATGGTCATGATTCCGTAACCCTCCAGTCCTCCCCCAAAGTTTCCATCAGTCTTCTCCATGTTCTGGAGAATGAGAACGGTGAAGAAACCGGAAACAAGAAGCAAGCCACCCACAACGTAAAAGGGAAAGCCAAAACCTCCAAAGCCGAATAAGATTCCGCCCACGGTGGGACCCACAATTAAACCCACGCCGATAAATGTTTCCAGTCCAGCCTAACGAAAGCCAATAATTCTCCCATTAAAAATATAAAAATGATGATTTCTAGCAGAAATGCATTTTAAAATAATCTTCTTACAAAAACGGTAGCCACTGAAGTGAACTCGCAAGCAACAATGACAAAAACCGAAGTGACCACCCCCGACAGTCCCAAAGCTTCCAATATACGACACAGGAAGCTCAGGGTAATGAACCAAGTGTGATCATCAACTTTATCCAAAAGTCCAAAGAAAATTACGGCTAATGCGTTAAGAATTAAAGACACATTTAGCACGGTCTTTGGACCGATTTTGCTGACAAACTGTCCAAAAATGGGTGCCGTTATAAATATAACAAATTCAAAGATGCCAAAGACCATGCCATACTCGGTTGCGGCTGCTCCCTTGCTTTCCGCTTCCGCGGGATAAAAGGGGGCTTGTATGGAAGTGGTCATTGCCGAGATTAGGTTGACAAAACCGAAACATAGAAACAGAATCCATTGCCTTTTTGTAAAGCCCTTTCCTTCAGTTTCTTTAGAGCCTGTTGAAGTAGGCTCAGTTTCTTCAGTTTCCTCCATGATTTCGTCTTTAATTTACTTAATTAATTTGTTTTCCAGATTTAAAACTTTATGGTAGCAAGGTCAAGTGCATAATTCCATCTTGTACCCGCTACTCACCTGCTGGCCTGGCTCGTCTGGAGTGAAGTTGTTTCTGGAGTGTGTTTTATGTCTAGCCCTAGCCGCAGGCTAAAATTGTATGTTCATGTAATGAAGACTCCATTATAAAAGCAGAACTGTAATGCTAAAAGCCTGTAGTACTCTTGTCTGCAGAAGGTAATAGGATTGACATTTTATAACAAAATTTTAAAATGCATGTATGACCAGATTCCTGTTTTTCCACGTGTTTGGTTTTCTTTAGGGTAACCCTAGCACGACTGGAAAAACTGGACTGGCTCTGACACTCCATTATTCTAAGCACATAATAGGAACTACTTGTGTCAATGTTAGTTTTCGTGTATAGATAGTACATTTTATTCTCATACCGTATTTCTTGCCATTTCAGCATAAATTGAAGCTAACGAAAGTAGGTAAACATTTTATTTGTTAAAAGGCATGATAATATATTATGTAATGTCCATTGGTACAATGTGTGTCATGAGCTTTCCAAAAAATTGATTTCGAGTCACACCTGTCTACACCTTTTTATTCCCAATATAGCCACAATTACACATCGTGTACTTCATTAGATTAGGAGAGATTATTGATTTTTGCGAATAACAAACTAATGGGTTTATTTTTGCACAAGTTATTTCTCTAGATAACCATGACAATATTGTGTTGCCAAAGAGTAACAATGAGGACACGCGTCAGAGGGTTTATGGAGATATTATTAGAACGTCAAATATTATGTAACTCTTAAAATGTGTAGTTACAATATACAACATTTCACAAGAAAGGTACTTTTATACTTTTGTTTATTGTGGAGCTTGTTTCGTAAATCAAGCCAATTCGTTCCAATGATAAATGATAAGCGTGTCAGTTTTTACAATAAATTAATAGTAAATAAATTATGTACTTCTAAAAAACATTTTAAGCACTTCCATACAAAGTTGAGCCTGGTAACGGTGGTGATGTTTTAGAGCTTGCCACTTCTTTCGACTTTGCTTCGCTTGGTCCAGCCAAAAGTGGCTGACTTTCTGAAGATTCTGTAGTAGCTACAGAACTAGCGCGTCGTATCCAAGCATGAATCACAATGCTCATTCCTGCGACAAAGGAAATTGCTAAAACAAGCCAACTTCCTTCTCTAAACCCCACTGCGTCATAAAGGGCTCCTCCAGCACTGGGTCCTATCCAAGCACCCAGAGATATCATCGACTGCCACATTCCAGATACTACGCCATATGTTGCCATATTATCTTTTAAACCATGCTCCAAAGATTGGCGTAAACCAACAATGAAAGTAGATACGAAGCAACAACCGAATCCTAGACCTTGAATCATCAAGCCGCCAATGGTTACCCAGAGATTTCTGGAAATGTAATGCACGTAGTTATAGTTAAAGCTAGTTTTTCATTTAGTTATCCTGATATCTTTTGTCATCTTACGTATCCATTGGAATGAAACTGGCAGGTCCAATGAACAAAAAGGAAATGCAAATGAGAAGGTTGCCTAGTATAGTGATATATTCGGGCTTTTTAATTTTATCGCAAATTAACCCGAATAGCGGAGCCGAAACAGCATAAACACCACCGTTTACAATGAACACCAATCCGGTTTGAAGTGGCGTTAGGCCAAACTGTCAGTAGATAAGAAATAATGGATTTAACAACAAATTACATTAAAATTTGACTTGTTAGTGGCTTTCCTACGTACACGTCTTATGTGAGGTTCCAAAGTGGCCGTTACAAAACCTAAACTAATTGAGGTAGAAACTATACTTAAAGCTGCAAGTGCCACTGCAGGAATTTTCAAAATGGTAATAATACCGTAGCCCTTTTGCTCTTCACCATCGTCTCCGGTAGCCTTGTCCATTTTTGGGAGCACAAATGCAGATAAAAATCCAACGACAAGGAGAGCAGTGCCTACAACAAAAAAGGGAAGGGGGAACCCACCCAATCCGAATAAAGCTCCACCCACAGTGGGTCCCACTATTAACCCAACTCCAATGAATGTTTCCAGTGCAGCCTGAAAATCCAAAATTGATTAAATTTAGCAATGAATGTTTTCAAACGAAAGTAGCCAACGCAACGTTGTGAATAATCCTTACAAATGTAGTTGCCACTGAGGTAAACTCGCAAGCAACATAGACAAAAATGGTGGTGACACTTCCGGCAAGTCCTAATGCTTCCAAAATGCGACACAGAAAGCTCAGCGCTATGAACGCAGTATGATCTTCAATTTGGTCTAATAGTCCAAAGCAAATCACTGCTACCGCATTTAAAACTATGGAAACACTGAACACGGTTTTGGGGCCAATTTTGTTCATCTAGAACACAAAGTTACAAACCAAAATTGAACCCCTGACCTAAATATTAAATTTTCTCTTTAAATTGCAAATCTTACAAATTGTCCAAAAATGGGTGCCGTTAGAAACACAACAAACTCGAAAATGCCAAACACCATTCCATACTCGCTTGCACTAGCCCCCTTTCTTTCCGCTTCTGCAGGGTAAAATGGTGCTTGTATGGAAATTGTCATTGCCGAAATAAGATTGATTAATCCAAAAAACGTAAAAAGAATCCATTGCCTTTTAGTAAACCCTCCACCTTCTTTGGTTCCATTTCCTCCCTCATCCTCCATAGTTCCCCCTTCACTTTTTATCCCATTTCCCGAAGCAATATACACTTTTACAGCAGTGACCATTGTGTCAATAAAGACGTCAAGTCAGCAATTCCATTTTTTATCCACCTTACTCCGGTTTGTCTCTGGACACCATGAAAAAATTGACCGTGACCATCAAAGTGTTTTCAAGAAATTGTACTCCTTTACCCTTGTGTCTAAAGTGTGTGGCCGCAGGCTACTAAAAAATCCCGCATTGAAAACATAATATTTCATTTCAATTCAGTTGTCAGTCAGTTTATCTAGCTACCTACTAGTAAGCTAGAAAAAAAGCTTCACTAGGTACCTTTTTGCAAAGTCTGGATCATTATCTCAAAATCTTTTTCACGTATGAATATATTCATGTTTCTCATCAGCTAAATCAGCTTCTTTCTATTCTATATACTTTTCGTTTACCCGACTGCGTCTGCAAAAACTGGACATAGGTAATTATCATATAAATTGTTACACAGCACCAACAACCAAACCGAATGAATGCTGGCCTCGTCTCTATCGGTATCTTTAAAACCAACAATTTGTCTACGGTTCATGTTTTCTCTTGTGATGAAATCATGCTCGATGCTAAAAACAAGGCCATTATTACTAGACGCTCATGCAATTCAAAAATATATCATTTCCCATCCCAAAACACGCAATCATTTTTATACTTCGAGTATTTTTGTTTATTCTTTCAAAATCACAGTGTTTTTCTCTACAAATCTCTGAAATACATAATATTATATAATTATATAGCTGTTTTTATTTTCCTAAAAGCTATGCAATTTCCTTCGCCTGTTGTGTAAGATTATTGTTCTTACTCACACTGTGTACCACCAATATACTAGCCGTACACTGACAGAGCATCAATGCTTCGGCCAAATCTCCAAGAACCCGTCTCCTTTCCCCATCCTCACTGCCATAATTGACTCCCAATTTATCTCCCATTTTCAAATTGCTTCTTCCACAAATCACCAAGTCGGACCCACTCAGCCTAGCCAACTTTTCCATGGCAGTGGTTACCGGACTGTGGGTTTCCACTTCGGAATAGTGAACTCCTTCCAGTACATCACCGTCTCCACTACTTGCCCCACTGCCCGTGCTACCCTTTCTGTGTCCAAAATAAGCTTGAAGATACTTCTCATCCATGTCATCCCCTTCCAAAATTGCTCCAGCTTCCCTTAGATCCTCCGTGCTTTTGTAGCGTATCACGTTAATCTTCACAGTGCCCAAGTGCCTAAGTCCCATAACAATATCCAGTGCTTCACGATCATCTCTACCTCCAAAAAATGGTAGATAGATTTGCTTCCGACTAACTTCTGGCATCATTTTCATATCATGTTCGCCCGACATTTTCATCATGTCTGCGGTTACAACCGGACCACCCCGATCCACAAACATTACCACGCTGCTCTTGGCTTCTTGAATCAAATCCATGAGAAAGTTGGAGTGCTGCATGGGTGTGTGAATAGAGTGTCGTCTTCTAGCCACGCCCGCACTTACACTGAATTTTCTTGGTGGGCTGGATTCCTCGACAATTGATCCAGAACCAGACCAAGGTATCAAAATGTACTGGGCTCCCACTTCCTCCCCAGTTTTGGCCAACACTCTGCCAAAACTTTGCATGGTAACTACCTTCACAAGTCCCTCGATATTGTTGTGTTTGTTGCTAACCTCGCAAAAGGTTTTAATCAACCGGGTAATCGGGTCGTTGGACAAGGCGGCTTGATTAGCGTGTAACATGACGCTACTGTCTCGCTCAGTAAGTTCAATAAGTCGCAACACGCTAATATTAACGCCATGATGGTGACTATGTTTCCTACTTCCCTTGCCACTAGGGATCAGATTGATCACGTCAGCCAAACTGGTAAAGCTGCTACTTCCCTTCATATGACCTTCTGTTGCTGGACCGTCGGGACCTAATGAAACTGTGCTGCTCTGGTTGCTACCCTTTCTGGAGACATGCTTGTAACTTCGGTCATGATTCAGTTTCTCTTGGAGCAAGTTGACCACGCTGAGTATAGGTCCAACTTGCTCGATCCTGTTAACGCTGACCATCAGAGTAGGATCTTTGTTCTTTTTGGTTTCTGGTTTCACTTCGTCGTGGAATTCGGGTGGGAAGGTGAGATTCACAACGGGCACAGTGATGAAGGTGGTTACCAAAGCCATGATAACCATAATGGCAAAGGTTCTGTCAGAAATGACGCCCGAGTCATAGCCCAGATTAAGGACGATGAGTTCCACAAGACCCTTGCAGTTCATAAGAGTGCCCACGGCAATACTTTCTCTCCATGTAAGTTTCGTTCCTCGAGCTGCCAGAGTGCATCCAACAATCTTACCAGTACATGCGACGAAAATAACCAGACACAAAACTGCGAAAGATAAGGGATCTGCCAATGTTCCAACCTTGGTTTTTAGACCAGACAGGGCAAAGTAAAGGGGTAGGAATAGTACTTGAACCACATCCTCCAGCTTTTCAGTAATGTGGTAGGCAAAGCCTTTCTCATGTGGCATTATAATTCCAGCAATGAAGCCACCGAAAATTGCGTGAATTCCTATGGCATCCGTAATAAAACCAGAGATAAAGACGATCATCAGCGCAACAAAAATGGAGGCTTGGGAAGGCTGGTCTGCCTCAAAGACACCGGCTTTACGAAGGCCAAAGATAAAAATGGGACGAATCACAATGATTAAAAAGAGAGTGTAGGCCAAACCCAAGAGAAAGACGTAGAGGGCGGTTAAATGGGAGTTGGCGTTGAGTAGGGAAACCACCAAAGCAAGTAGGCACCAGGAAGTGGCGTCATCCACAGCCGCAGCGGAAATTGTAATGCTACCCACCTTGGTTTTGAGAAGATTGAGTTCCGTAAGAATACGGGCTAAAACGGGAAAGGCGGTTATAGCCATGGCTACGCCCAAGAAGAGAAGATAAGACAGAAAGCCCTTCTGACGATGCTCCTCTGTTTCAATGTACTCAAAGAGAACGTAGCTAGAACCGCAGCCCAACGCAAAAGGGAGTGCCATACCGGCCATAGAAATGGCAAAGGATACTTTGACGGATTTTCGCAACATGGTGGGATCCAGCTCCAATCCGACCAAAAAGAGAAAGAGGACCAGACCAAAGTTGGACATTAGACTGAGAAAGGGAAGGGACGGCTTGGGGAAGATGAACTCGCTAAAGTAGGGAATTTGACCCATGGCGGTGGGGCCGAGGAGAATGCCAGAAATGATTTCGGCGATAACCGCTAGAAAATATAAAAGAAAATAATGTTTAATTTTAAATGGTTCAATCAGTCCATTGAATTGGCTTGCAAAATATGAATGGGTTTAGTACATGGTTGCTTAATTGGTGTAAGTATCAGCTTGACCAAGCGTGACATGCAGACAATCACCACAAGTTGGATAATGAAGGTGGGCAGAGGTACGGCAGGCATGAAAACGAAGGGATTTCGTCCTGTAAGAAAGCCCCCTTCGGTCATTTGATGTTCCACAGCTCCTCCTCCGTCTGGAGGAGCACCGTGTAAACCCGTAGATAAATTCATAACGGGGGCACTCAAATTTGCATGTAAATTTGCAGCACTAAGGTTAGCATGTAGAGTGGTAAGCACTGCAGGCGCCACTGTGCTTACAAACTTTGCCGCGGAGCTAACTGCCTTATCCATGATGATGCTTTTATGGCGTTTAAACAAAAACTTGAACTTTTTAAAGTTCAAAAATTTGCTAAAACCCTTTTTATTTAGTGATTTTGTTTGCTACAGTTTACAATTTGCACTGCAACAACACAAAATTTGGAAACTATTTTCTGGAGCAGAGCAAACAAACTGATTCACACTCTAAGCAACACAAACGCTCCGACGGGACTGGACAATGGCCAGGGGAAAACAGGCCAATTATCAGACGGTTGCTAGGGAAGCAAAAAGTAAAGTGAAGAGAGAATGAATGACTTCTATTTTACAATATTTTTAATCAGCTAAAGCGTACATGGGTTTCCGCATGTGTGTAAGTGTAGATTTGACTAATTACCGGTGATGCATTATGGATTGGGTTTGAAATGAGGGATTAGCAAGTTTAATTAGTTGCGTCATAAACGGTCGCTTGCCTTTGTGGATCCAGAGGGAATAGACAATAGAATTGTGTTTTGTGACATTTGTGATTTGGCTTAGAAATCATTAGAAGATAAAAAGAGTAATTTAGTTAGGTGTGTAGTTGAACAAAGTATCCAATTGCGTGTCTATTCCACTATTTTTCTTTATTCTTTCACAGTGTTGAGGATGCGAACGTCGAGATACATTATACTGTCATGCCGAAATAAATAACACGTTTTGTATTATAAAATGCTGAACTCATTCATGGGTTTTAAATAGAATATAAAATTTACTTTATAGACGTCATTCAGCAGTACGTTTATCTGAAATTAAGATGTATTTATAGAATACTATGCAAAAAGTATGAAAGAATCAACGCAGTGCTGTTACCTATGTACTGCAGTTTAGCGGCTGAAACTTTACTTATTTCGGAATTATTAAGTTTTGGCAATGAATATTTATTTTAAACTAACTATAAGTCTTAAATAAGTTGTAATTATTTTCCTGTATTTTAGTACATCGCTTTACTAGCTATTTTCATGTTAGGTATCAGTATTTCTAAAATATTCATTGATTTAGTGACTCATTTGTTATTTTTGTCTTTCTTGGGAAAGGACCAGACTTTATATTACTTCTTACTCATGAAATTTAGTTTAAACCAGATTTAGTGTGTGGAAAATATTTATTTTGTATAGATTCTGAAAAAGGAACTGTTGAACTCATTTGCATTGATTTTTTGTTTGTCGCACTGTGTGGTAGAGAAAAAATCAATGATGATTATAGGTTGTTTGTCCAGGGAGAAAATGCTAATTTTATGATTTTGTTATTAAGTTTTGCATTAAGATGGCATCAAGTTTTTTTGTTATGGATACATTTGTAGACGGTGGTTTTGTTTTGTAGATGTCATGTCTTGGAGCGTAGGTAGTTTTGCAAAAGAAACTTTTTCCAACAAGATCATTAACACATTTTATTGCCTTTTTAAAACAATTACTGTTCTACAAAACCTCTGTGATCTGAAACTAATGGAGTGTGCTTACCCACGTCATGGAGACAAGAGAACAAAAATGCTAAGTAACGAGTTTAGCAAATTGCCAATGAAATAAAGTTATTGATTTAATGTAAAAATCAATCAACTACTAATTGTTTTCACTGCATATATTTTATGGTTTTGGTGTCGCCATTTTGTTACTACTCGTGCTTTTCCTGTATTCCAGAGATATATGTAGTCAATAAGATGGTAACAGTTCTTATGAGCAACCAGTTTTGCATACACTACAGTACTTTGTTGAAACACCTTTTCACAAAGTTTACTCACAATGTCAGTTTTTAGATTGATTCAATTTGCAAATGAAAGGGCATCCAAAAATAAAATGAGCTGAAAATTTAGACGCAGGTTATAAGCGCACAATTTGCAAAACTGGAAATATGAATGAAGTTTCTGTCATTTTAAAAATTAGGTACATCTTCGTAGCATGGAACATGGAACTGTACACAGACACTTTGTTGGACAGTAATTATTTAAATCGAATTACCTACAATTATTTTAAAGTAAGCACGGGTAAATGGCACAATAATTCATGCATGTGTGTAGGTGTAGGTAAGTATTTGTGTAATTGTGAATTGAGCCACACGTGCAGGTGTATAGGGCGTAGTCCTCTCAAAATTGTGAATGAAATGTACAGGTTTATAGCCGTACATTCAAATTATTTTAAATGCAAATAAAGATTTGGTGCTCAATAAATGTAGTCATAATGCTAACGTTTTCAATAAAATTTATGAGCACATTCTAAACTGTTTATAATTTGAAATTTGAAGTTTATTCTACAAAAATAAAAGCTAAGCCATGATTGTTTAAACAAAAACTTACGATATATGTTGTATTTTTGTTTTGACAACAGTTAGAAACCAACCAAATTAGTGTTTAGCGTTTAACCTGTATTTGCAACGGTTTTTTGAGTACTGTGGATGTTGTGCTTTTTCTGCATTTATAGTAGTAATTAAAGGATAAGCAATAAGCAATATTTTTATTTTCAATAAATATATAGAGAGATAAAATCAAGCATTCAGTTTTTAATTAAATTTATGATTTAAGCACAATATACATAAACTTTCACTGAACAGGTATACATCAGAATGTGTTACTCTGTTACTAACTAAGGTAATAGATACTTATTTGGCACTTACGCAGAAGCAGACAAGATTTCGTGTTGGGCGAATATTTATGTATGAAACATTTAAAAAATAGGCGTTATGATTTAAAATATACTTGCGCATTTGTATCGAATTTGGTTGATGGTCATTTAAGGCGTAGATGAATGTACAAATCAAACAAACAATGCAATTAAGTTAGTGTAATATTTTACAAACAGTTGGCCTTACATACACATTATCCTGATGTTTGGAAACAGCAAACCTTACTATTCTGTTCTGCTGGAGGTTAGACTGAAATGATAATCTAACCTTTGCATTATATAGATATAGAACAAAGGCACAAATTCATGCTAAAGGAAAACCGCAATTAAACATTATATACCGTCAACCACTTTTGTATTTTATATGTTGTACGTGAAAAAAAATTTTGAAACAAAGAAACGGTAATATTAAATGACAAATATTGCTTTGGTATAGTATAAATATAATTATTTAGACCCTTGTACACGCTTATAGTACAGTTACAAAACAATAACAAGTCATCGACTTTTATTTTATTATTTTAACACGGAGCTGACAAGCAATTACTTAACAAACTTGGAAAGTGGCGCATTCCGGTTTTGGCAACATGCACATGTTGTACATGCATGCCCGTCTTAGCAAAGCAGTCTTTAGAAAAGATGTGCTCTGGTTTTATCCAATTCCATACACGTGCATTGTGCAAAGAAAATCATGTCTAATTTCGTGCTGTTATGAAAGGGTGTTAACACAATTTAACGTTAAAGTGTTATTTCGCATTTTCAGTTTATAAATAGCTCTAACATACGAATTTTACACGTTTTTGTACTCTGTTAACTTTTTTAAATCTCTATTATTTCATGGAATTTATTTACTGCATACACTTCGGGTATGAAGTCCATAATATATTATAACATATCATAAGATATTATAACAAAACCTTAGGTTTTACACATCAGCTCATCCAACACCACCATTCCCTCCACCGAGTCTAGCCAGTTCTTGCACAAGTAACTCTTCTTTGTCCGGATTTAAATTATAAATCTGATAAAAACAAAATAGGTTGCTAAATAACTAATACTTGTTTTTTAACCCATTATGTTTAAGCATACAAGCAATCTTACATGATCAATCCAAAAAAGTGGAACAATTTTATTGGGAAACTTTTCAAAATAGTCAATGCCTACTAGTGATTTAATCCAAATGTTTGTTTGATATCGTTTGTGAAATGTTATCACTGCACCAGTTACTGGCTCAATGATCAACTGTGTCTGATACAGTTCTGGATCTGGATCAATTCCTGTCACCGCTTCCCGATATTCCGGACTTGCGTCAAGAAAATGGGCAAATGACATTACAAAAGGTGCATCTGAAACCAAATTGATTTCTTCAAAAATCTGCCAAGTTAATGAAAATTGTAACTATAAAACAATTTAGCAAGGTTACCAAAACGACAATTAGACACATCCAAAACTCCTTTCTTGAGACACCCCTTTTGTATATCTGTTTCTTTTCTGCAAAAGCATTGATTTTCTTTGTTTGAGGAAGGGTCGTCAAGCGCAATTTCGGAAATTAAATACAATGACCCATCAATCATGTCATATCCAACGGTTTTTGCATAATCAAAACTTATTGAGCGACACAAATCCAATTCCAACATATGAAGGGAATCCGAGGTTTTTATATCAGGAGGAAAGACGGTTCCATCAGTGCCCACGATTTTGTTACAGGTGTCCCCGTTCCAGTAGGGTAATTTAGATTGACCATTATACAGCAAGATATTGCCCATGTTGCTTTCTTCTTTCAGACCCGAATCCACAACAAAATTGCCTTCTTCTTCAGGACCATTTTTCTAAACCAAATTTTAACAATAGTGATCCATGTTCACATTACCCCGTTTCTACTTTCTCCTTGATCTTACAAACTATTAAAGTAATGTTTCACTATACCAGATTTAAAATGTGTAGCACTCCATCTCTAAACTCTTGCTTGAGTGGAGTTTCAGGGCCCATTAGGTTCAAGTATTTTTGGTATTTGCTCACATCCATACCATGAAACAGAAGATCTTCAACTTTCACCTGTTTTTTAACAAGACTTTCTCCTGAGCTTGCAAGCGCAGCTATAACTTGATTAGCTTCGGGTAAACTTGAGCAATATTTGGCTGCTAGAGTAGAAAATACCTGTAATTATGGGAGTAATTCTCATTAATGCATATTTTGATTGGCAAAAAAACCTCCGACTTATATTTGCCTACCACAAACGGAATGTTGATGGTGTTAATAAGATCAGATTCCGACCCGTTTGATGTCGTCTCGTCAAACGTGTACGAAAAGTTTCTCTTATAGTTTACACTCAAGTCCAAGTTAATACTCACATCAAATTTATACCGGTACTCTCTAAAAGTTTCAAATTACAAAGTTAAAAGTAAAGGAGCAAAAAGAGCCAAACATTATAAAGTAAACGCAGAAAACATGATGTTTCTGTATTTTAAAAATTCAGTACTTATATGAATATGGCCCAATTTGCTCTAGGTTGGGTTTTTCTCCCTTTTCTACTTCATCTGGGTTGGTAATGTTGAAAACGTATATTTGGTGAACATGAGTTCCAGGCATAACATCCCATACTTCCCATTTCCAGCGACTGTTCAATCTACGTTTTACCACAGGCTAGTAAATGAAAAAATGCATAATTATTGATAATTACGTATAAGAAGGTTATTGAGTATTCTGAAAAACTTACACTTTGAACTAAATCCTTTAAGAATGTCACTGGAAAACCATTGGTTAAATATGTAGCTGATCCATTTGTAGAATCGAATTGAGTGTTTAGTAAAACTATAAAACTAAATAACAGTTTAAAAGTATTTACAAAGCGCATTTTAAAACTTTAAGTAACTCCTTTAAATTAAAATATAGTTTCGGAGAATTTTAAGGAATAGAGTAAGGTGATATGAAGATGATTTTAAATATTTGATTATATGAATTAAACAAGTGCGATAGATTCTTTTATACAGATCATTAAGTGTAACTTCTGCACTGCCAGCACAAGCAATGTACCGTATTTTCCCAATTAAACGCAGCTGCGTTTATTTTGTATCGGCAAAAATTGAACACCTAAACGCAGCTGCGTTTATTTGGGAGCTGCGATTAATTGAGAGCTGCGTTTATTTCCAAACATCCAAATTTAGTAAAATTTACTGAAGAATTGTAAGAAAAAATTGCTTAATTTGCATTACAAAATTTGCCTACTTTCACTTCAAACTAACAATTTGCATGTATAAAACTAGGAAAATGAGTAACAGTTCATAGTTTGACAATAACGATTCAAATTTGTCAGAATTTGCTACCCAAAAAAGAGCTCGCTTATTTGAGGGCTGCGTTTATTTGGGAGCTGCGTTTATTTTGCTTGAACAACTTTTTTCCCCTTAAACGCAGCTGCGTTTATTTGGGAGCTGCGTCTAAATGGGAGACTGCGTTTAATTGGGAAAATACGGTATGCAGTTGTATTTAATATTCTAAACTCCAGGAATGTTAATAATTTTCCTACTGAATATTTTTGCAAAACGAATAGTAATGCTGAAAGATATAAACTCAAGAAATGAATATTTTCAAGGTCTCCCGATGGTCACGAGTTTCATGCAGGGAGAAAAACAATTTGTTGAAGCCACAGGGGGTTCCACTAAACCTAACTCTTATTGTTTGTTCTCAGCTGATCTAAATTTGAAAAATGTAAACCCACATTTGAATCCATTTAGCAATAAAATCTACATTCAAGCACATTCAGAATGCTTATGGTTTCGGGTTATTCGCATAATTTTGATCATTTATATGCTAATATAAATTAATTTGTTTTTTACAGAAGGGGATGATATCTAATATCTGGTCAAGATGAATTACATTTGAAGCAAACGAAAAATGCAAAGAAAACTGAATAATGTATACTTCATACCAAAATTACAATTAGTAAGGGGAAAACAGTCACAGTCTGCGTCCTTGTCAATAAAGCTTGTTGTGTAGAAAAACTATTTTTTATGCTAATGCAGTTTGATTAATGATTCTGGAAGAAACTCGAAATCTTCCGTAAAAAGAAAAACATAATGGTATATATATTACTTAAACAAAGTTCCTGCTTGCTGAAAACTTGGTATTTATTCAGTTTATTCAATATTTAAATAGTTTGCTTATAAGTTAATAAATCATAAGTTAAAACATTCCTTGTTTTTGCTTTCAAATGGTACTTAATTGCAATATTGTTTAGGTATAATTTATGGTACTTCTTGAACTGGCGGCTTTATTGTACTATCATCAACTTGATACTTTTGCTCCTGAACTTCCGCCTTAGAAAGAAAACGTTTACCCGAAACAATAATCCCAAATTCCCCTATAGGACCAGTAATTAGTATTATTAGTACAGCAATTGTCATCACGTGAGCGGCAAGTTCTTGAATGACAGCGATATCAGAGTGCTGGAAATCTTTAGCGTGCTCCACAACAATAGGGCCCAATGCAGCCTAACCGAACAAAATCTCACAATCAGTGATGTAACGGAAGATCGATCGCACCGCTCCGCACCGCACACTTACAAGTTCGATTTCAAATCGAACCGAACTATCAAACCTTCGCACTTTGGCGAAGTTCGCTCGAACCCGAACCTAACCGCACTTAGCTCATGAAAATACTTTAGCCGAACCGCACCGCACTCGTTTTTTTCAACGAATTTTATTTAATCGAACAGTAGTCGAACCTCATAATTTATAGTATCTAGGCAGTGTTTAGCCAAAATATTACAAAATTTTGCATTTAATTGACCTTTACATAACTCGTAACTCTTTTTTCTTACTTAACGCATATTTTGTAACTGCCAGCTGATCAGTAAAGGGTATTTTATAGTTATGTTCATGTTATGTAGTCACTCGCCAGTGGATGAATGCAAATAAAAATGCAATAGACTGCATATCTTATAGCGTATTACCGTGCTAAATAATATTTTTTGCATTCCATCCATTCAAATGAAAACTAAGTACACTTTTAGAGCATCATGTTCTTAACTCTCGATATATCATGAAGCTATCGAACCGATCCGCACATCGCACACGAATGTTCTATTCCTTTTCGAACCGCACTCAATTCGCACCCGAACCTATGAGATGGCTCAGTCGAACCGATCTCGAACCGCACAGGGTGCGGGTGCGGTTCGGGTTCGGAGCGGTATAAATTCGAACACAAGGTGCGATCGAACTGAATTTTTACATCACTGCTCACAATATTATATGTTTCGTTCGCAAGATATTTACAACATAATTCCACTGACTACCTGTATTGTTTTTGGAATCCAGCACATGGCAACAAACGCTCTTTCCTTTTTATTTAGTCCTGAAAACGACGCCGTTCCAAAAGTCGTGATATAGCGAACAATAGTTCCAATTACAAGGCAAGCTATTGCCATGCGAACTACTCTATCGTCTAAATCGCTTAGAACAAACTGACATCCAGTTACGGCAAACATGAGAGGCTCCATTGTACGCCAAGAAAATGTTAAAGCCCATTTAATTTGGTTCTGTAAAAAATAAAGCGGTTTTTTCTTAAATCTTTGCTGGATTTTTTTAGTCTACAGCAATTAAAAATAACGTACAATTTCTTTTTCAGGAAATTCTCTCTCCCTCCACACGTAGCTGGTAACAAATCCCGACAAAATACAACCCAACGCTCCAGCTCCAAAGTAGCTTACCATTCTAAAGCCAAACATGGACAGAAAGCTTCCTCCCAGAAGAAACAGTACTTTTACCACACCCTCATTTGAATCATGGTTAGTGCCAGGATTAAATATTAACCCCGTTATTAAGCCCCAAATTATTCCAAAAGCAGTTCCCGAGATAAGTTGAATAGGACATTGAATTATCATATCAAAGGTTGACGCTGTTTCTGAAGCAAACACAAATCCTAAGGCCAGTCCAAACGAAGCCAATGCCACCACATTGTCCATGGAGCATGCTGCAATGAGCAGAGTAGCAATTCCCTTATCTTCGCCATAGGAAAGGGATTTCAAATACAAAACTCTGGGTACTATTACGGCAGGTGAGACGGTTATTATTACAAAACCCGTAAGAATGCCCCATTTCCATGGGAAATCTAAGAGATAATGGGCTAGCACGGCAACACAAAGAGATTCCACAAAGCTTGGTAGCACAGCCAATCTTAGAACAAGCCATTTGTATTTTAGCACGGTTTCAATATCCAAGGAAAATCCGGCACGAGTTAAGATTATAGCAAGGGCACCCTAGAAAGTAAAAGTCCATTAGAGCACAAATTCTTTGATTTTGAAGAATTGAGGTGACTATGCATGCCTGTCGAATGGGCGAGGCAACGGCGTGATCATAATCTTGCATCAAATCAAACCATGGAATATTTCGTACAGCAATTCCAAGACCAACCATGCCAACAATAGGCGGCATGCACACAAAGCCAAATAAATATCCTAGATGTTTTAAGAAACAAAATTTAAACATAAAATTTTGTATGCAAACAAATAATGCGCGATGAAAAGGAAGAACTGACCTAATATCCGACCCCCAAACTCGAAAATAATTAAGACAAAAATAGTGCCTCCGTGTAAGGCGTCTTTGCCTACTACAAGAATTGCAACTAGCCATACTAGAAAAGGCAGTAGTGAATGTACAATTAGCTGTGAAACTAATGGGTGGATTTTAAAATTCTTGAGAATCATTATTGAGTAGCTAGTAGCAAGTTTCACTGAAAAGGACGATATGCATAACTGGCCATTTTTGGCACCCAAAAATGAAAATCGAGTTTTTGCTCTAGAATCATAAACCAAGCAAAAAGATTCATTCCAGTGAAGTTTTCACTGAGATTTGATCAATACTTCAAAAGTTATGAAGTTTTGAAAACGACGTGTTTGGTGACCTGACGCCAGCAGAAAGCCAGCAACTGGATGTACTCAAGTGGGCATAACTTCTACAATACACACACATGTTCAAGGGTTTATGGGTCATTCGAGAGACTAAAAGTCAACAATCATCATCCACATTCACTTCTGTAAAAACGCTGTTTCTTCTATGATTTATGGGTAATCCATCATGCATGGGAACCGAAAAAATGAATCTATATACACTAAAAATCAGTTTGCACCTAAACTGTAGAAGGCACAGGTCAGCAAGGTACATCAAAGTGAAGCACTGAAGTAGGGCTATTAGAAACTCTGTACCGCGGACGAAACTCCTTAGGAGTTAAGAAAACGGTCCAGTTTAATGCAAAAAGTACCCCAAAATTGCACAAAAACCTCCATAGTTTTTTACGTACGAAAAGTTTTGCCCGCGGTACACAGTTTCTAATAGCCCTACCTTAGTGCTTCATTTTGATGTACCTTGTTGACCTGTGTCGCATACTGCTAAGGTGCAAACTGATTTTTAGTGTTTACAGCTGCAATTTTTCGATACCCATGCATGATGGGATGCTTATAAATCATATAAAGAACGGAATTTTTGCAAACGTAAATGTGGATGATGATTGCTGATTTTTAGTCCGTCGAATGACCCCTAAACCTTTGAGCATGTGTCTGTAGTGTAAAAGTTATGTCCACTTAAGTACATCCAGTTGCTGGCTTTCTGCTGGCGTCAGGTCACCAAACACGTCATTTTCAAAACTTCATAACTTTTGATATATTGATCAAATCTCAGTGAAACCTTTACTAGAATGAAACTTTTTGCTTGTTTTATGATTCTAGAGCAAAAACTCGATTTTCATTTTTGGGTGCCAAAAATGGCCAGTTATGCATATCGTCCTTTCCAGAATTGCGGTAGGCTGCACAAAGACAATCAACCACTGCGCTGAAATGCTGAGTGTACTACTTTTGCAAATGTTTACTTATGCAAAAAATTATGTGCAATTTTATGGAGTCTTTTTGTACTCTGTAAACTTTCATTAAAATCAATGAGAGCAACGCTTAATCAAAATGGACGAAGAATTTCTTCATTAAATATACCAGTAGGTGGCTAATAAGGAATTTGTTAAGAATCTTTTACCCGTGAAATAGCCATACTATACAATCATAAGCTTGTCTTAGGTAATGTGTGCGATTTTTATTATGCGCTCTAAAATAATTGCTTTCTGTCATTTAAAGTAACTGGATAGTTAAAAAAATTATTATATTCTAAAATTGTTTTGAAACTGTTCCTACGCTAGCTGCAATTTAATTTTATGATCTACATTCACTTTAAATAATATTTTAACTTGGAAAAGCTATAAAACGGTATAAACGTTATATAAAGTCAAACCGACATCAAATGTTTCTGTTACACGATCACAAAGGCTGAGTAAATTCGGTTTTATTTTATTTTTTCAATTAGCAATTGTTCGGAGCAGGGCACATGAAAATAAATTTTGTGATATAGAAAATTGAACATTTGAAGCTATATATATTTATTGCCTTTTGCCACAATCAGGCTACTTAGTTGGTTGACGGGTGGAAACAGACAAACTCATTTAGTACAAAAGTCATTTTAGAAATAGCTGTTTACTTCATATGAGTAATATATCATGCAAACTGGTTGTTTTTCTCAAAATAAACCACTAAAAAAGATTAAATCAATATAAACGGCTTGTTGTTGTGCTGGACAAACATTAGAAAAAACGTTTATGATATATGATGTCTCAAATGCTAATTTTTGGTAAACACGAGTTCTTTCCAGTTTTTCTCCGAGTAAACCATGTAATGTTGCAAAATCTCTAAGAAGTCAATATTATACTATATTATTTGTAGTTCTTATAATAGTACTTATAGTAGTAATTATAGTCCTTGCTTTGCAAAAATGTCTAGAGAGAGAATCCGCGTTTTATAATAGAATCACTAAGAAACTTGATAGAGGGTTTTATTAAAACATCCAATTTGTAAATTGTGAGTTTATCACAGCATTGGAAACCTAACTAATGTCACTGAATGAAATGTATACGTTGGCATTGATAGATTATTTAGAAACTTTTTGCTCACTGAATGAAATGTATACGTTAGCATTGGTAAAATACCAGGAAACTTTTTTTTCAACTAAAAACAAAAACGGGGAAGTGGAAACAAATACATATCAAGTGCTTGCTAAGTTATAGATGACAGGGATTGCAGGTTTAAAAACTCTTGAAAAATGAGATCCCGAAGTTGGTGTAGTTCTTCTCTGCTTTTTATGATAGCTTCATCTGCTGATATAGACAACCGGATTCCTCCGTTATACGATAGAAACATAAAGCCGCACCCTAAAATAATATTCATGTATAATATGCATAACGAAAACATAAACTATTTTGTATTAAGTAGTACAGTTATGGAACTGCATAATACAGTCAATATGTGCGTGATAAATGAATCTTATTTTCTAAATCCTTTTACCTGCGTCTCCGCCCATGTGAGGTACCCAAGTAATTGCATCCAACGCTTCGTGTTTACCATAAAATGCGTTGTAAGTATAGTTTGTTCCCGGAAAGTTAGAAATGATTAGTGATGACATCCAATTAGTTCCTATAATGGATGTCAGCCAGTTTGGTCCTCCGCAAAATATTGGAACATGAATAAAGTTTGTCAATAATGCTGGAGATTTCCACAAACTTTCCACATCTCTTTGTGCTGCTTGCAATCTCCTTTCGGAAGTAGGTTCGTGAACAGGAATAGTATGGACACATATTGTCCTGAAACATATAACAGCCATTACACAAATAATTATTCGTAACAGAAATTGCTAATAAGAACACATTTTTATTACCAATGATTAACCATTGTATCCATTGGATGATTTTTCCATGGCATTGGAGCAACTGCTTTCAATGGCTGCAATATGCTGCTTTCACCCTTTTGTCGCTTTTCTAGAAAGTTGCGTATTCCACCAGCTAATCCAGCATAAAGTATAGCAGAAACTCTGACATTAAGCTTTTTGCTTGTTTGTTTTACCGCATCAAGGGATATTCTTTTTGTAGCAGTAAATTGCCAACGCTTGGTAAGTTGTCGGCGAGGTATGTGCCAACTTGACCTGTCTATATCCACAAACAATTGCGACAAAACGTAATAAGGTGAAAAAACTATAGAGCCAAGGAACTGGAGTAACTTTTGACCTAAAGACGTATGGGGCACAAGCGGTGATGGCATGAATGCCTTGTAATCTCCAGACAGGTTTTGGATAAAAAGCTTCATTGTCGAGAATCCATCTCCAATTGCATGATGCATTCGTAAAATCATTGCAAATTTCAAGCTTGCCGTTTCATTTGGAGTTTCTGATGAAGAAAGCAGGACATCTTTTGCATTGTTGTTGTCTTGTATACAATGTGACATGTGTTGATAGTTTGGAATAATGAGCACTTCCCAGGGCGACACTCCTTTTGCAAATGGTCTAGTTGCAAGGTGCCCTAATTTTTGCAACAACTGGTCTTCAGTAAGTACACCGGCAGATAGGGATGGATCAATTTCAGATGGTGTACATAGTCTAACATGCTGTTCTATGGAAAAATTTGATTCCTTTTTCCAAAAGGTAAAACCAAGCCACGTTTCAAAATAATAGGTAAGTCGTAGAAAACCCAACTCCCCCTTTTTATTTTTTCCTTCAAGAACTTCCTTTTCAAACACGTGACGTATGAATTTAATATTCGGTTCACCCTTGAAGGTCGCCAGAAAAGTGAATGCGCATTCAGCACGATTCGTGTAATCATCCAATCCCACAATGATGTCTCGGGTATTCATGATACCTACCCATTGTGGCTTCAAAAGCTTTTGAGCAACAACGGCTAAAAGGCTAATTGGTACAATAGAAACAAATGTTGTTAACTAGATTAAAAAATTTGACATATATTTAAAAAACTTACCGGCAAATATACATTGGCAACATCAGCGTAAAACATATAGGCACTATACAAGCATATACAACAAAACACGCTAAAACGAGAAACGCCCGAGAAAGTGACATATTTCAAACTTTTATATATTTTAGGTACCAAGTGAATCTACTTCAATGTTTTTATAAATTCTAGAATATTCTAATATTCTAAAAATAGAATTGTGATCAACATTGAATTGAAAATACAAATATGAGACGAATAAATTTGTAATTGTTTAAAAGAATGGTACTATTTGACGTAATGGTTAGGTGAAGGCTACGCCAACTCCCGACAAAAAACGAAGTCATCATATTCGCATTTCATGAACTTGGCCGTATATTCATTGGCGTCAAAATGCAATTTCAATGAATTTAAAAAATTGGCTATTTTGGAATAACCATATAGAAGTAGAGGAACAATTTGTGACATTAAAAACATCAAAAAGTTAATTATTTTTTTAATTGCCCATTTAACTTTAACTGCGATTATTAACTTTCCGCCACCAATGCCGAGACAAATAAGAACGCCATTTGAATTGGTGATGTCCAAAGTACCAGAAACCGCAAAAATATGGCTCGGCATTGGTGGCGGAATGTTAATAATTGCAGTTAAAGTTAACAGGGCAATTAAAAAAATAATTAACTTTTTGATGTTTTTAATGTCACAAATTGTTCCTCTACTTGCATGAGGTTATTCCGAAATAGCCAATTTTTTTAGTTCATCGAAATTGCATTTTTACACCGCTAAATGTTCAAACCCATTTAAACTTAAAACGTCTATAACTTCCTTACGTTAGCTTTATTTAACTTGAATTTTTTTGTGTTACTATTAGATTGACACTAGTTATCGCCCAAAACACAAATTATTTCGTTTCTCGTAACTTCGAAATATGGCTGTCGGGAGTTGACGTAGCCTTAGCCTTAGTATATATTAATATGTTGGATAAAAGAAGGTTAGTTTGACTTGGCGTTGTATATTAGGCTCGTTTTTAAAAGAATTACTGTGGAGCCAGTAAGCATATATAATGGTGTTTTCTGACAAATAAAGTGATTAAGTAAAACACTCTTGTATTTATAGGCTTATTTCTTGGTTAGGTATAAAGCACTGAAGATTAAACAGGAATTTAATCATGTAAAAATGCATACAATGCCTTGCTAATTATCCTTGATACCGATTTTCCTTTCTCATTTTCCTTCTTTGTGTGGTATTTTCCATTATTTTCAGAAGGTACATCAAGATAGAATTCTAGATTAAAGTTGACTTTGATGAAATCTAAAGGTGAAAGGGTATATTGGAGTAATTGAATATAAATAAAATATTATGAGTATCCGGATGCACATATACTTCCTTGTATTCGATCATTCAATGTATTTTTTTGTGTTTGTAGCTAACTACCTATATAATTAAAATGTCAATTACGATAACAGGGAAAAATTTGGTTTCTAGAAATTCAATTTGTGGGATGAGCACTGGCTTTATCGTGTTTTTATTTGATATGTACTTTTTAAAAAGCATACAAGCACTTAGTTACAAACTTCTAAAAACGCCATAAGCCAATATAACATTGAATTTGTTATTAAATACCTAATAATACATGGTAACCTCGTAGTAATGCGAATGGCAGGGTATAATTAAAGTAACTACAGCCCAATTTTGATAAACATACTTCGTCAATTTACTTTACAATTACAATTTACGAAAACATACTTTAGTAATTCCGTCAAAATGTTGCCCATAAACATATTGTTGCAATTGGTCATTTGAAAAAAATAGTGACCTTTTGACCTTGAAGTTGGCAAAATTGCATCACCGAGCCATAATGCATCCCAAGCGTTTTGTGAAAATAGAAATACAAAAACTTTTAACGTTAAAGGTCATCGTGTCCAAATGAGAAACTTGTCAGTAAAATTAGAAGGGCGGCCAGACACATCAAGATGGTAGGAGTAAATGTTCACTAACGTGAACCTTAATAAACCGGTTTATAAGACGATAAAGAATAACAATATCTCGGGAGTCCATGATACCTACCTAATGTGGCTTCAAAAGTGTTAGAACACAGAAAAAGCTTAATGCAGTTTTAAGTTAGACAAGTCGACAAATTGTATTTAATATTTACTAATAAAGAACAAGATTAAAAATTTGTAATAAAAATGCATGAAATGACGGTATAATCTTTTTATCTTAACAGAAAATGAACAGCATTTTTTGTTAAAAAGCATGGAAATTTTATGGATAAGACGTATTTTTTTGCACGAATAGAATTGGAGATAACTCATGATAAAACAAGAAAAAATAAATAGTTTCAAATGAGGCCTGCAAAAATTATGTTCACAGCAAAACTAATTAAAGCTATATGTTTGTGAGTATGAAAAGTTATCGATAAAACTATTTGTACAATCTGAAACATTGAATGCAACCTTGCATAAAAATACAATGTTGAGGATATGTTTACGGTTCATTGCATTCAACATTTTGTTGTATGTCCGTATATTTATGTAAATTGCATTTAAGGAAATAATTTTCGTTATCTAATATAGATCTATCTAATGCGTTTTAAAGTTTGCTCACAATTCTCCTTTAAATTCACTATTTTGTTTGAGTTATGAAATCTACCTGACTACTCTGTAGCAGTAACTTGTGAGACCAGAATGCCAATGTCAGCGTCAAGGTATTGCATTGCATTAGTGCTTTACAGAATAATTTGGGCTTTGAAGCAGACTTGAAGATGCAGTATGCACACAAACCATTCTAAAAACTAGCAACAAAACAAAATATACCTTTGATTCAATGTAAAAATAATACATCCCTTATTGGTTTCAGTAATATATTTTATTGGCGTCATTATCTGTAACTATACGTTCATGGAGCAGTAAACAGAAATGATTTTGAAAAATGAGTTTGCAAACAGTGGTAGCCGGGTGAAGGATGTACTTTTTATGGATTCGTCATCATATCATACTACATTAGTAGAAGACAAGAATTGCAAGTTTAAAAACTCTTGAAAAATGAGTTCCCGCAGTTGGTCAAGTTCACGTCTGCTTTTTATTATGGCTTCGTCCGCAGATATGGACAACCGGATTCCCCCGTTGTAGGATAAAAACAAAAAACCACAACCTAAATAGAAATGCATGATAATATTTGCCATTTAACAATAATAAATGCATTGAAATAACGAACGGACAAGTAATGCTAGCACGCTAATAATAAAATAATGTTATTTCAATAGTTAGAGGAATTAGAGACGGAGATCATGGATGCCATAATGAAACGATCAACAATGTTTATTCAAGTATAATATGTCCTCTAACGTCGTCAGTACTAGTAGTACTAAATTTCAAATAAATTAAGGTATTTAGGTATTCATTACTTAATTAATGTTTTTACCTGCGTCTCCACTCAAGTGAGGTATCCAACTGATTGCATCCTGGCATACATGCTTACCATAAAATGGACTCCAACTGTAATTTGGACCTGGAAAATTAGAGATGATAAGTGATGATGCCCAATTACTTCCTAAAACGGATGTCAACCAGTTTGGACCTCCACAAAATATTGGAACATGAATAAAGTTTGTCAATAACAAAGGAGATTTTCGCAAACTTTCAAAATCTCTGTGTGCTGCTTGCAACCTTCCCTCAGCCGTAGGTTCATGTACGGGAATAGTATGAAAACACAGTGTCCTAAAACATAAACGAACAATAACATCTCTTCATTAGATAAAATTGTTAACCGGAATTATATTGGGATCTGTATGGGATTATTTTTAGTACCAATGATTAACCATTGTGTCCATTGGATGATTTTTCCACGGTCTTGGAGTAACTGCTTTCATTGCCCGCAGTGTATTGATTTCATCAGGTTTTCGCTTTTCTAGGAAGTTGCGAATTCCACCAGCCAATCCGGCAAAAAGCACAGCAGTAACGCTAACTTTTAGGTTCTTACTTGTTTCTTTTACCGCATCTAGAGATATCCTTTTTGTTACTGTAAACTGCCAACGTTTCGTAAGTTTCCGACGAGGTATGTGCCAACTTGATCTATCTATATCCACAAGCAATTCCGAAAAAATGTAATATGGTGACAAAACCAAGGAGCCTATATACTGATATAACTTTTGAAATACGGATGTACGAGGAACAAGCGGTGATGGCATGAACGCCTTGTAATCTCCAGATATGTTTTGCACAAACAGTTTCATTATCGAGAATCCATCTCCAATTGCATGATGCATTCTTAAAATCAATGCAAACTCCAAGTTTGTTTCTTGTTGGGAGCTTTCTAGTGAAGAAACTGCATCTTCTTTCTGATTGTTCTGGGAATGGGATGACATGTGTTGGTAATTTGGAATAATGAGCACTTCCCATGGCGACATTCCTTTTGTAAATGGTCTTGTTGCAAGATGTCCTAATTTTTGCAACAATTCGTCTTCAGTAAGTATACCGTTTATATTGGATGGATTGATTTCAGATGGTGTGCATAGCCTAACATGCTGTTCAATGGAAAAATTGTGTTCCTTTTTCCAAAAGGTAAAGCCAAGCCACGTTTCAAAATAATAGGTGAGTCGTAGAAAACCTAATTCTCCCTTTTTATTTTTTCCTTCAAGAACTTCCTTTTCAAACACGCGACGTATAAATTCAATATCTGGTATACCGCTTAAAATTACTAGAAGAGTTATTGCGCATTCGGTACGTTTTGTATAATCATCCAATCCCACAATGACGTCTCGGGTACTCATAATACCTACCCAATGCGGTTTGCAAAGTTTTTGGACACCAGCGACTAAAATACTATTAATTTTTAGTAATGAAATCGAAATTCTTTTTCAAGTATAATTTGTAATAATGAAGTAGTTAGATTTACCGGCAAATGTACATTGGTAGCATAAGCGCTAAAAATACAGGCACTATACCACTATACAATGCAAAACAGGCTAAAATTAGAAATGTCCGGAAGAATAGCATTTTTCGAAAATATGTAGCAACTGTGTATTTTAATTTTAAGTTTTTGTGGGCAGTGTTAAATATTTGGATACTTTACACACACAAATAGGAGTTACTCGGAAGAAACAAAGTATATTTAAATTTTTTCAAACTTTTAGACACAAATTCTTTAAGAAAATTCAAACAAGAAGGAAAATGCGTCAACGTAACTAGTTAAACTAATTCTTGAATTTCATCTGCAGAAAGAATTTTTGAGATTTGTACATGAATCTTTGTGTAAAATCATTTTGGCCTTATAAGTATCTTGGACTCAACGTGTACTTTCCATGGGCAAATATATCATATTGAATAATACTTGTTTAGTTATCGTGTAAACTAGGTTTTCTTTTGGAATTCCCCATTACCATTAAAATGTTTGTTAAGATGGCGTTTTAGATACAATTTTATTGTGATTATCATGAATTAATTTAAAGATAAAACTGGAGTTAGGTACAAATAAAGCATAAATAAAATGCAGAAATGCACGCAAGCGTAAATTTTTCAGTACATACGTAAAAAAATTATTCGACTTTTATTATAATACGTTTTAGTTTCCGGTTTTTATACATTGTTTAGAACTAATAAAAACATCACACTGGTTGCACCGAAATTGATGGAATCACTTAGCACTATGCCAGTTCTCGTTGTGGCAAGATAATTTAAACAAAATATATTCCTGCTTAGCTTAAGTTTGGGGTCCAGATAATTTTTAGAGGAAAGGAAAATATTATTGAGAAGTTGGAAAAACCTGTATATAACATTTTTGTATATTATACAAAGTAAACTCAAAATTTTGTCAGTTATCTACTACCATCATAAGAAAAATAACTGATAAAACAAAGAAATTTGAAGTAATTGAAAGCGTTGCTTTGTCTGCCAGCATAATTTGGAAAATTTGGGAAAAGCCGATTAGCTACATTAACCATAAGTTATAACCTAGCACATTTTTTTAGTGCCATTTTTTTGTAAACGAATAGAGTAAACCATAGTAATTATGAAAAGAAGTTTTGGAGGGGTATATGTTCAGTAAAAATGATAATATCTTATTAATCAATACTAATTAACATTAATAAGGTATAAATAGAAAACATTTACTCGTAACATCTTGATGTGTCTGTCCGCTATGCCATACGTTTCTCCCCGCATGTAAACATAATAACGACTGAATGGTCTCGATTTTTTCAATTTAGTTTTCGAATACAGGTTGCTTCAAGTCTTGCGACGATCTCTATAGAGATCTCAATATTGAGTTTCAGGTGAATTGAAAACCTTTCTAAAGTATAACTTTCTTCACCGTTTACATGCCAAAATGCTATATATTTTTTATAACGACAGCAAATAAGGTTACTCACATGCAATTAAAGGTAACCGCGGCTACCCAACAACAGCAAATTAGGTTGTTATATGCAATTAATGGTAACCAAGTGAAACCAACAACAAATACGATTATTCTCATACAATTAAAGGTAGCCGAGGTATCCAAACCAGGTACCTGAAGGTACCGAGGAGGGTACACGTGAACCTTACTTCTAAATAAAACCAGTATTATATGCAACTTCTGGAGTAAGGCAAATATAGATAGGCGTTGCGTTGTTTCATCTCTTCCCATCTGTATCTATTTTGTTGCTAATTTCAAGATGTTGCTAATAAATTCTAATTTTATTTACCAGCGAAAGGAATGCATCAACTGACGATGGACTAAACTTACCAAGATTTGATTGGAATTATATCAATTAATTGTTTTTAAGAAAGTCATTATGAAGCTATATGTATGGATGAAAAAAACATCAAATCTTTTTTGTAAGATTATCAATTTGTGCTATCTGATAAGCCAAAAATTATTTACTACAGTATTACGTCTTAATTATATTCAACTAAATATTTATACAGAATAATATGGAAAATCCAAGTCACGCTTATGTGATTCTGTTGCATGATAAAGTCTTGGCCCAACCATATTCATCATTTCGAATTTTCATATAACTTAATTTTTTAGTCTAGCTAGAACATTCCGTAGCTTATATAATATAAGTTATACTGCACAACTTATCAGTCTTCAGTTTATTTTTGATAAGTACACTACGATAGTGAGCTTGATTTACGTATATTATAAAAATTTGTCTAAATAATCACAACAAAAATGGAACATTCTGTGGGAGATTTTTTTACTGGGAAATGCATCCTAATTACTGGAGCGACAGGGTTTCTCGGGAAGGCGTTAGTCCAAAAACTATTAAGGTCATGTGAAGGGTTGACAAAAATTTACGTTCTCATAAGAGCAACCTCGCACGACTTAAGTGTACAAGACAGATTTTCAAAATTGCTGGATAGTTCGGTAATAATAAAAAAGAATGTATAAACACTTTAAAAATGCGAATACGATAATACGATATTTGAATTGCACTTTCTATAGGTGTTTGACCACCTAAGAAGAAATAATCCTGCCGCTTTAAAGAAAATTACTCCAATATCAGGCGATATTAAATTACCTGACATTGGCTTAACCGATTTTGACAAAAACCTCTTGATTTCTACCGTATCCATAGTAATTCACAGCGCAGCAACTGTAAAATTTGATGAAGAAATTTTTGAGTCGGCTGATTTGAATATCAACGGACTTAGAAAAATTCTAAATCTATGCAAACAAATGAAGAATTTGCAAGCATTTGTACACATTTCTACGGCATATGCAAACTGTAATCAAACAATAATTGACGAAAAATTATATCCTCCCCCAGAGGGCAGTGAAGAGTTATTGCAATACTTGAATGGTCACATTAGCCATAACGACAAAGACTTTTATAACTACTTGTCAAATGAAGTGAAGAAAAGTCGACCTAACACCTACACTTACACCAAATCCGTGGCTGAATATGCACTAAGTTTGGAAGCAGATAGTGTTCCAGTTTGCATTGTGCGACCATCTATTGGTAAAAGTTTACATTTGTAACTGGAATCGAAGCTTTAATTACATTCAATCTTATCAACATTTTATTGTAGTAACAGCATCATTGAAGGAGCCGGTACCAGGTTGGGTCGACAATGCCAATGGAGCCAGTGGAGTTGCTTTGGGAATAGGGACTGGCGTCCTTAGAGTAATAAAAGCTACAACTGGTAACACCCACAACCTTATTCCGGTAGACATGGCAGCAAATATGATTTTATGTGCAGCCATGCAAACATCAGTTGAAAATCGCCATAATTCAAGTGGGCTAAGCAAGCCAATAAAAGTATACAATCTCTGTTCTCCTCAAAGCCAGACAGTATCCATGGAAAATTTTGCAAACATGTGTGCAAAAATCTTTAGAAATGCTTGTCCGTTGTCCAAGGCGGTTTTGTATCCAGATAGTTTAACACTTACCACAAACAGTTATGTGTATGCGCTAATTGACTTTCTCTTTCAATATGTTCCTGTGGCTGCAATAAGTATGTTTTGCACAACCAAAGAAAGGCAAGCATCAATTTTTAAAACTCTAACTTATAAAGTACCAATCTGTCATAAATGTATTAAGTGCAATGTATGTACACCCTTATTTTTTAGTCCCGTCAGGATCTATCGGAAAATAAAACATCGAGCCGAAGTAGTAGATTACTTTTTATTAAACAGGTTTACTTTCAAAACCAATAACGTTGACGCCCTCTACAATAAGCTCAGTGACAAGGATCAGAAACTTTTCCAGTTTAAAGTAATGCATATTGACTGGGATGAATATTGGAAAAATTATTGTTTTGGTATTCGACGACATGTAATAAAAGAAGAAGATATTACAATTCCGAGTGCACAAGAAAGAATGAATAGACTCTTTATATGGACAATTTGCTACAAAATGTTACTTTTCATTAGCTGCGCAATATTAGTTTTAACTATCAGTTTAAAAGTTAGATAATTGTATTATACATACTACCTATGCAAATATATAGACAAGGCATACAAAATCTTTCCAAAATAGTCGTTGTTTCCAAACGTTATGAAATGAAGTGATCGGTCAACTTGATCAAACCTAAATAGTTGAGTTTCCACTCGAGATATATGAACATTGTATGAACATTAGAAATTCAATGTTTAAATCTAAATCTTTATTATTGCATGAAATGACAAAAATCTGTAAAAAGTATGCAACAAAAATATTATATGAAACAAGTCGATAAAACAATTTGACACGTTGGGCTCATATAGCGTGTTCTAAAACATTAAATACATTAAACATTCACCTACATAATTAGTTTAGAGTCAACTAAAACATTTGTATTCAAAAGCATATCGTGGCTATATACATTTAACTTTTAGTGATGTATAAATGTAGCTACTGCAAATTATCTTTATCACAGGCGTTCCATTAAAGATCATCCAAGTACGCCACCTCCCCCAGCCTGTCTGGCTAATTCTTGTACCAACAATTCTTCCATGTCCTGCTTTAGATTATAATTCTGAAAAAAATGCAACATTTCATATAAACATGCGCTTATTCAAAATGCATATTAATTTTTAAAAACATGTAACAGTAATATGCTTACATAGTCGTTCCACAAAATGGGGAATATCATAGTAGGAAACTTTTGAAAATAGTTAATTCCAGCTAATGGCTTAATCCAAACGTTTGTTTGATACCGTTTCCGGAAAGCTATCACTGCGCCAGTAACCGGTTCAATTATTACTTGCGTTTGATGCCGTTCTGAATCTGGGTGAAGTCCTGCTACAGCTTTGGGGTATTCTGTGCTTGCGTCCAGAAAATGGGCATACGACATGACATAAGGGGCATCTTGAAAGAACAGAAAAATTCAATGTTGACGCTATCATAAAAATACATGGAAATGCCTGGCAAAATATCTCTAAAATTTCCGACTCACCAAACTGACAGCTTGACACATCCAAAACTCCTTTCTTCAGACACTTCCCATGTTCATCTTTATTCTCCTTTCTGCAGAAGCATTCCTCACTTTTGCTTGTAGAAGGATCTTCCAATACATCCTTGGAAATGGAGTACAAATGCCCTACTACATTATCATAATGGACTTCCTTTGTAAAATTGAAACTAATTGAACGACACAAGTCCATCTCCAAAATGTGAAGTGAGTCTTTAGATTTTGGACGGGGAGCAAACACAGAGCCATCACTGCCTTCGATTTTATTGCAGTTGTCTCCCTGCCAGTAAGTCAAGTTGGGTTTGCCGTTATACTGCAAAATATTTCCTACTTGACTTTCAATTTTAAGACCCGAATCTACCGTAAGCATGTCCTGATAAGTTCCATTTTTCTAAAAGAAATAAATTGCATAGCAATTTATTAAACATTTTCAAATAAATTGTCAACATCAAGAAATTTTAGGCTAAATACCAATTTCAACACAGTCAACAATCCATTTCGAAATTCCTGTTTAAGTGGAGTTTCAGGGCCCATCAGATTCAAGTACTTTTGGTATTTAGTAACATTCATGCCGTGAAACAGGAGATCTTCAACTTTCACCAGTTTCTTGAGTAAACTTTCCCCTGAGCTTGTAAGCTCAGTTATAGCTTCATTAGCTTCGGATAAACTTGGACTATGCTTAGCAGCCAATGTTGAAAATACCTTGAATTAAAAAGTAGTGCCAAATTAAATTATACTTCATCGATTGTATCTTGATTACCAAATGCCAATGATATTGCATAGGTATTTCTTACCATAAAAGGAATGTTTATAGTTGTTACAAGATCAGATTCCATTCCATGAGACGCACTTTCGTTGAATGTATATGAAACATTTCTTCCGTAATTTACGCTAAGATCCAAGTTTACGCTCACGTCATATTTTTGACGGTTTTCACTTCATATAAGAACAAACAAAAAATAAAAACTGATGATGCAATAAAGTTTTAATCATTCTTTCTTTCAAAGTTCTACCTGTAGTAGTATGGTCCAAGTTCCTGTAAGATTGGTTTTTCTCCTTTTTCAACTTCATCCGGGTTGGTAATATTAAAGATATAAAACTGGTTGACGTGCGTTCCTGGCATGATATCCCAAACTTGCCATTTCCACCGACTGAGAATTTTTCGCTTGACCACATCCTAGAAAATGTAATTCAAAATAGAACATTTAGTTATAGTTTTATTTTGAAAATGGAGTTAGGTGTGTGTTTATGTATATGTATTTATTTGCAGAATATGCAATTTCTTCTTGGATTGGAAACTCACGCTTTTAACTATATCACTTAAGAAAGTAGATGGAAACCCGTTGGTTGTTGGATGTGTAACAGATCCCACTGCACTAGTATATTTAAATTGCCTGCTTAGTAAAATTACCAAAGACAAAAGTATTTCAACCACGTGTGCGAACTGCATATTTATTGCTATTTTAACAGGAAACTACACGATAGAAAAACCTATTTCTAAGCAAAAATGTTTAAAACTGAGAAACGTTAACTACACTTTTTCCAAACAATTCTGTGCCCTAAGTGCTCTACAGAATATATGGCATCAACAATTTATGCATGCGTAATAAGTGCACTACCAATTTATAAGAATGTGACAATTCAATAATGACAATTTCAAGGTTTTTGTTTCACTAATTGGTGTTTAATTAGACAGACAAAAACAACCTGTGCCTAATCCATGCAGTTTACTGCGTGTGTTTTCTCATCCAATAGTCAAGTAAATACAATATTATGATAACTCAAGTACATCTCCCAAAACTCGACAATTAGTGTGTATGGTGGCATTTAAGCTAATGATACAAATAGGTTAGGTTGCTCATATCTCATTTGCTCATAATGACGGTTTATCTGTTTATGTAAATTCATGTAAGAATAAATTCAATTTTCAAATCCGTTGTCCGTGGCCAAATATTCGATAGCGTATGTATTTTTATTCAAGTACAAATTCATAATTCTTCCCACAAATAGTTCCACATGCCTAATCATAAAATCAACATTAGTGTAAGTATGAAATAGAGCAATATATCGTGTGGCTCTTTAAGGATGTACCTAAGTTGAATCATTTAACTATCAATTAACGCTCTTTCAAAGCAATGCTAAAATCTTGTGGCGTCCTAATAAATCCTGGCTTTGCCTCCATGCTCAATTCTCTCTCGTCACTGGCCACAAATTGAAATTGCTGCACCAAACTGGTTAAATAGAGGAAAAAGTTGTTTCGTGCCAGTACTTCTCCAAGACAGGCCCGTTTTCCAACCGAAAACGGAATACAAGGTCCCGCATTAGGATTCTTGGCCAATTTCCCATCACTCGTTTCAATTAAAAACCTCTCTGGCCGAAATATCTCCGGATCACCCCAAATCTTCTTGCTATAATGTACTCCATGCAGGTTCGCAAACACCAGGGTATCCTTTGGCAGGAAGTAACCTTTGAATGTGGTATCATTCATAATGTTATGAAATATTCCCAGGGGCACCAATGATGACATTCTGAATACTTCCTCCATTACTGCCCAAGCATATAGACAAGAATCCCGATCCTCCAGTGATGGCAAGCGAGATGTTCCTGTAACGGTACAGATTTCCTTGTACAGTCGCTCCTGAACTTGAGGATTCTTTGTCAGGTACAACAGCGCCCAAACTAGCGTGTTACTAGTTGTTTCCGAGCCAGCAGCAAACAGATTCATTGTTCCAATCAGCAAGTGCTTTTCTATTTTCCACAAAATATAAGCATTATTTTACTACACCTCTTTGCATCTTAAAACGGTTTGGATTCAAAATACTTACTGCCAGTTTCCTGGTAAAATGAGCTGTTTGGATCTTTCGTTTCCTCAATTTCTTTCAGATAAACATCAATGTAGTCCCTAATGTTATTCTTATCAAACGTTTTCTGATGCTCTTCAATATAGCCCTTTATCAACTGTTTGGCTCTAGAAACGGAATTAAAAAATTCTGTCCATCCCGTCAATCCGGGAAACAGATTGGTTAGCCATGGCATAAAGAACACTGGCCCTGTTAGGGTTGCTTGAGTAACCACGCTGCTAATGTCATCCAAAACCTTTTGAAACCTGGAGTCTCCATAGGCGAATCTTTCCCCAGCAATAATATTCCAAAGAGACTTGAGCACCGCAGTGCTAAACTTTCGGTGAGGTACAAAAGGTCGGCCTTGCTTTTCCTTAAAGTCTTCAATGAGCTCAGTGATATCCTCCTGAGTCAAGCTTTCCATGGATCTTTTGCCAAAGCCAAAGTCCCTCAGTGTTCTTAGTGCAAAGCGGCGTTGTTCGGTCCATGGTTGCCCTTCGGATAACAACAATCCCCGTTTTTCTCCACCAGCTATGGCATGAAACGGCTTTAGTAGCTGACGCCCAGAAAACTCCCACGTGCTGTATGCTTCCTTTATGGTTTCATAACCGTTGAGTACGATTACCCGGTATTGACCCAAGTGAAATGAGTATATTTCCCCATAAGTATCCCCCCACTTTTCAAAAACGCTTAGAGGTCCATCCTTCCCTCGAGCGAGTTGATGATGATTGCCTATTATGGGAAGCCCGGTGGGTCCAGGGGGTCTATTTTTCCATGGTTTATTGAAAAGCTTGTTAAATAGCCATAGCAATACAACAGCAAGTACTGCCGTTGTTAGCATTAGACTAGTGCTACTTTCCATTTCGGACATTTTAATAAATTTTAAAATAGGTAAACCTTCCAGCTAAACTGAAAGCAACCTGCCAGCAGCTAACAAACAACTATAACTACTAGAAATTATGTTGATGAAAACCCTTATATGGTATTTATAGGTGATATAGCAATTGTCAAGTGCGTAGTGGAAAGTCATGTGAAATGGGAGTTTGAAGTAGATAATCAACAACGTGCTTTTGTTTGTGGTGTCATGCGGAATTTTATCTTTTAAAGCTAACAAAACAACTTGATAATATGAAATAAAGCTTTATGCAGTCCTGTCCAATTTGATGGATCTGTTTCTCTAGTTAGGTCAATGACAACTTGAAGTTTTTGATTGTATGCCTACACTCGATACAGTCACTTTATCACAAGCAGTTACTATAAGGTTGAATTAACCAACTTTTTCATACGTTCCAATTCATATTTCATGCATGTCTCTTCCCTTTTCTTTTTTGTCAAAGAAATTATAAATGAATGAATATTATTATCATTTTTTCTTTCGTTCATGTTTCATAAGGTTTAACAAAATATATCAAGTCCAAATCAAATCCATTTTAAATTTAAGCGTTAGACCAGACACCAGAAGTGGAAATCAATTTTCTCGCTTTAATTTGCTTGGAGTATCTCAAATAGAAACTTCTATGGATTTGTGGATATGAGTAACTTTTCATATTTTTCTGGTTTCATGACAAACTTATTTATCTAAACAAAAGTTTCTTTTACAACTTCCTTTGCTTAAAGCTGATGGGTCATCGTGAGAATTTGGAGCGTTTTAGTACAATATAGCTAGTAGCTATATCAATTTTTGTTTTGTCTTGCATGCAGTACAGTTGTAGTAGTGTACGCAACTTTTCCCATAGCAATGCATATTTTACGAAGAATTTTAAAACAAGTATTCCTGTGGAATGACTAAGCAATTTTAAAAACTAATTTAAAACCAATAAATTATGTGAGTAGGTAATATGATGGCATTCATGGCTAACTTGAGCTCATTAAAGTTATTTACAATAGAAATAAAATAAAACAATTAATTTTTACATATACTAAGTAAAAAGCAATATTTTAACTCACAAAAGCTACCAAAAATCATGTGCTCGAGGAAGCTAAACTCAGAAGGATAAAATCATGGAACCAATTTTCATTATATGTTTGAAATTAGCTTAAAATTGCCATGTTATTGCTATTGCGAATTCTGGATTTTTAAGCATCTTCTTGTTCGTCTAATTAATTTGTACTTCATAATGAACAACAAGTTGAAAATACAAAAGGTTACAATGTGTTGTTTGCTAGCAAATTCCATAAAATACAAGTAGCGAAACGCAACGCACTTTTACTCGGTGTATCTTGTTTTTCAATTTGTGTATTTCCGTTGAATCAACATTGCACAGTTTGTTATAAATTATATAAATAAAAACATGGCAGAATTAAACGTTGACCTAAAATAACAAGCAATTTTAATTTAGATTAGGAAGAATTAGTCCCAGCAGAAAGATCGGTGACGAAATTCAACCGCACCACTTGAAATTTCACTTGAAAAGCACAAAAAACCAGCTCCGCAACACAAGGAAACTTTAATAATCGATAAAATGATTAAAAATCCGTTGTTGGAGGTCAATAAATTTCAACCGCACCACTGCACCACCTATTTTTCATCCATCAAAGATAAGCATTGAAGAACAAAACATATACAAAAAGTCGAAAAAACACTAAAAATGAACAAAATAGAAGCTTCAGAGTACAAAGTAACTAATAAATCACGAAAAAATAGTGTAAAAATCGTTTTGTTAGATTAAAAAAGGTCAACCTAATCAGCTGACGGTGTATTTCAAGTGCACAAGAAAATTCTAAAAAGACGTAAAAATAACTAAAAATGGAATAAATAGAAGTTCCGGAGCACAAGAAAACCCTAAAATCCGAAAAATTCGTGAAAAAATCGTTCCTGGGGGTCTCAAAATGTCGAAATTATCATTTGATGATGTTGTAGGAAAATTACAAAAAATCGTAATTTTTGCTAAAAAAACACGTAAAACTCAATAAAAACATGGTAAATATAAGTTCGCAGCACTTTAGCACCCTCAAAATTTGAAAAAACGGCGAAAAAATGAGTTTTGGAAGTGAAATAATTTTTTGGTAATTTTTGCTTAAAAATTGCCAAAAAATGACTAAAAAATGAATTAAATCAACAAAACTGGAGTGCAGATGTTGTTCTAACATCACTGGGCATCACGTGGATACAAAATTTTTCAACCGCACCGCGCAAAATTTTTGGCCCATTTAAAATACATAGCAAAAATTTTTGGCCCATTTAAAATACATAGCAAAAAATTTTGGCGGGAGAAATGGACGGGCAAATTTTCCATGTTGGTAATGGAAATAGGGTACGCACCATAGTATGTAAAGGGAGGCGTGCCCCTTGCCATAAGTTAACATGGGGTGAGGCGTACCCCCGGCGTACCCCGCGGCCGCGGCGTACCCCCGGCGTACCCCTACCATTTGTTAACATGGGAAAAAATTTTTTTTGGAAAATTTGCCCTCCCATTTCCTAGTATCTCCCGCCAAAATTTTTTGCTATGTATTTTAAATGGGCCAAAAATTTTGCGCAGCGAAAGCTTCGCTTTCGCTGCGCAAACCTTTGGCCAGCTGGTGCGGTTGAAATTTTCTGAACAATTTTTTTCAAACTTTTTGCCACTACTTTCCTACATCTGTTTCATTCTCATTTATGCTTATTTTATTAGATTTTTTGCTGTTTTTTGGTCATTTTTTTTACAAATTTTGACAAAATTTTTTGAAGTGCTGTTAACTTTTAATCAGCAATTAATATGCTTTAAACACACGTTTCTGCTGTTATTTTATTCCAATTTATTTATTTATTTATTAAAATCTTCACTTTTCAACATGTCAATTTTTAAATTTTTTCATGAGAAATTATTGAATACGAATATTATTCGTCGAATAATCAAAAATAGTATAGCTGCATATTATGTACTGAATACTGACTTCCAATGGTGTACGGGAACTAGAGGCAGATGGAATAAAACTGTTTGGCTTTTAAAACTGGGAAAAAACAAACCATATTCTACAGCTTTTCATTCCAAACTGTACCAAAATGACTTTTAACCTTACTTGCTTGCATTAAAAAATGTAAAGCTTGGTAAAAAATTAAGCTCATTTGTCTGATTATTTCATGTAATGTATGCAAACGATTATTATGTTTTCATTAAAATCATGCAATGTTTGTATTGCTCCAACTCATTATGGCATTGATGGAATTTGTTTCATTAAAACAAGATTTTACCCCTTTTATTATTTTAATGCTGATATACATGTAGGTATTTCCCAACTTGTTAAAAACAGTTTACTCATTTCTCTCAAATTCAAACCATTTTAGCAACACAATTGATTACTATATGGGTATATTCGTTTTATTATAGGCTATCCCCGGAAGTTATTATCTTTTCTATTAGTATTACCAGCCATAAAACATTTTACGGCTTTTATCGTTGTTCGTCACGGCTCTATTCGAAAAGTGCACTCAATTTTTATTACCCATTTTACAAGCTTTGAACTCACGTTCATTCTTGCTGCTCAGCAAAGTTAACTCTGCATTTTGGGATAGTAAAACAAATGCATAATGCAAGTACAAGCAAATGTATTATATATACGTACACTGTACACATCTTTCGTGAACCTGAACAAAGACAACAGTTCACGTTTTTCCTTCATTCAAAGAACCCATCCATTTTTAGCATAAAAATATTATCCAACCAAACCCGTTTTCGTGTTTCAAATGAACCCTGTATCTCGTACCTCGTTCACTGAGTTTAGTACATGTGCCTGCATGTGAATAGATATACTATCAGTCATGTCAGCTCATATCTCGGCACTACCTTTCTGCTACACCGTTTCTCTGTTGCTTACGTGTAGGATCTCAATAAATCTCAACAATGTACCTACCGGATATACCTTATATAGTATAAGCATAAACTAAACTGATATTAAATCACTTTCCTTTACCCATTTTTATACCATACAAAACATTTAAAAAATACCCAACATTGCTTCCATTTTAGTATTATTCACACAGTTAAATTTCACTAAACTCTTAAGCTTATTACCTACTAATACATAAATGTTTTAACTACATACAAGCGTCATTCATACTTTACAATTCCACGTACCAAGGCTAATAAAATTCCAACTCTTCAAGTCTGTCAATTAAAAGAGCCGACACTTGTTGAATTTTAATCCATATAACAACCCAGCATTTAAGCATCATAATCATAAACCTCTGTGTAATGTGTAAAGTAGAAATTTGATAAAATTTAGCTGGCTTGTGAGACCGTGTCATTTTCATTTCATAACTGGATAAAGGCATATTTCAACATGTTCTCTTAAAAAACTCATCATACAAGTTTTTGTCCGTGCTTGGTTGTCTCCATAGTTTCCTATTCCATACACAAGACAACATTTTGTCAATATTATAGAGTCAATACCCAGAGAAGAGACAAGAACTCGAGACCGTACAACTTTTTGTTACTCAGCTCTCGTACGTAACTCGTAAAGCATAAATATATATGTAAATATCACGCCTAGTTGCAACCTACTTTGGGATCTGATGCGTTTAAGGCATAAACTTTATGCGTTGCAAATGTTGCAACCAGAGAAAAATGTGATAATCCCTTTTAAAGGAAAATCGTCACCCAAACATGTACTATTTGCAGTAACATCGTAGTATTGGGATCTCATAATATCTCGTGTGTATATATCCTATCTTCGGAATTTAGTGCATTGCAATGAATGCAATATGCATGTACAAAATGTACATACCACGTTTATAGCACAACCCACCTGCAAAACCTAAAGGAAATTCTTTGAAGAATTTCTTTCTGGATGAAATTTAGTGAGTTTGTTTGAGAACTGTACGCAATTTAGTGATAACTTGTGATAACCCTCCTGTGCGAGTTGTATCATCTGCAAACACTAGCTTGGATGACCTCCGTAAATTGATAAGCAACTTGACGTAAGTAAAAACTTGAAATATTTATATCAACTTTCTCAAGAGTTCAGTCTGAATCGGGTGTGTACTTCACGTGTTGAAATTGATATAGGAAAAGTTTTAACTTTGTGCAAATTTGTTGTTTAGCAGGACGACTTGGAAACTATGAACATGCTTTGGTAAATGTTTCTGGAATGGAAGAATAATGGAGCTTGTGTTCAGTGATATATCATTATCAAATTTTCGAGAGTGCGGCTAATATTAAACTATAGTTAAGGACTACTAGAATATAAGTGGTGGATATAGGTAAGTAATTGTGTATTTATCTTTGCGGTTGAATTTTGTGTAAATATTTTATAAAGTGAATGTTTTTAATTGCAGATTATAAGATAGTCATGGAGGTGACCTTGGAGGAGGGTGTAAGAGCGTCCGAGGAACCTAGTGGAAGTAGTAGTAATGTGGATACTGAAGAACCCAGTGAAAGGAGTAATAATGTGGAAGAACCGGAACCCAGCGAAAATGGTGATAACGTGACCTCAGAAGAACCAACCGGAAGTATTAATAGTGTGTCAATGGAAGAACCCAGCGAAAGCAGTAATAATTTGGCAGAGGAGGAGCAGGAAAATCGCCCAAGAAGTTCTGGCACTCCTGAAGAAGACTGTGCAGAGCTGTTTGTTGAAGCGGATCCTGTTGCTGCTGACGATGAAATAGAGACTTTGCCAGTGGAAGAGTTTGGTAACCTGGGTGATAGGGTGCTAGACATGCTAAATTTTAAAATAGTTCGAAAGCAACCCGGGGATAAAGGCTACATTGAAGACGAACATCTTCCTTCAGACGCCAGAGTTTACGCGGCCAATTTCTGTGATATGAACGATGAAATTGAGGAGTTGAAGGGGAAATTGGAAACGCAAATTGGGAAATTGGAGGAGGCTAAAGAACATTTGAAGCAGGCGGAGGAGGAGTCTAAGATTTGGAGGGAGGCATTGGATGATAAGGAAAAGGAGCTGAGTGATGCGCTGTCAAAGAATGCGGAGCTGAATCGAGAGTTGGAGGCATTTGACAGGGAGCTGGATGATTATCACGCGATGAAGGAAGAGTACAAGGAGAAGGAAAAGAAGGTTGAGCAGCTAGAGGAGCAAATGAATGATCTCCAAGATAAGTTGGATGCGGCGGAGGAAAATGTTCGAAATTTAAAGGAAATTGAACAAAATCTACAGATCCAGGTAGAGCGACTAGTAGTACAAACATCCAAGTTGAAAGAACAGGTTAGTCAGTTTGAAACTGACTGCACCAAGTACAAAATGGATTTAAAAGCAGCAGAGAACAAAATTAAGCGGCTAGAGGCTGACAATGCAGAATTTAAATTGATGTTGGAGTTAAAAGATGAGAAACTGAAGGTGGTGACTGCTAATGCCTCCAAAGTTCAAGTGGAATATGATGCAGCTCAGGAGAAAATGAAGGACTTGGTGGTTGACTGTGTAAAGTATCAAATGGACATGCAAAAAGCGCAAGATGAATTGCAAAAGGAGACTGCTACTTCCTCAGCACTTAAAGAGGATTTACAACAAGCCAACAAAACTATTGAAGAGGAAACAAGTAATTTAGTACGACTGAGGGCAGAATTGGAAACTGCTCGAAACACGATTGCAGCCCAGGAGACCAGGCTGAAGGAAGCGGAAGAGATAATTATTGCTCAGAAAGATGCACATACCAATCTAGAGAGCAATTATCACAATTTGGTACAATTGAATAAAAAACAGGATACAAACGTATCCACCTTGGAACGAAGAATTTCGGAAAGGGATCTGATCATTAAAAGATTGGAGGCTGACTTGAGTAAGGAGCAGCGTTTGAACACGGATGGACAAGTGCGCTACAGAACTTTGAGGGATACTGTGTTCAGTATGCAAATGCAAATTGAAGAATTTGTGAAGGATTGGAAGCAGTATGTTGGAGGATTAGGTGGTAAGGATAAGGACAGTTCAGAGGAAAATGGATGTTCTCCTGTGGAAATGTTGGAAAGGTTGGGTAATCGCATGAGAGACAAATTTCGATTTTATGAAGATAACCAAAGGGAGTTGAAGCTGGAACTTCAAAGCATGCAAGAAATGGTGGTTCAGTTGCAAGAATTGGTAGGAAGAATACCACCGAGAAGCTCCAATCTACCTGTGAGTTCAGTTATACAGGTGAATGATGGTGATCAAGAGGAAAATGGAGTTGAAGGAGGAGGGTCAGTGGAATTTGAGGAGATCCCTGAGGAGCCTATAAGAAGGCCCAAAGTTCACGGGGTAGACCGAGATAGATACGAGACCGGATACTATTGCCTCTGCAACCCGAACTGGGATTATGGCAATGATAGAAATCTGGGAGAGCATATTAAATTTTTTAAGGACAACTACCAATTTAACTGTTTCAAGTGTCCGATTCGTTTTTGTGCTATGGCTTATCTCAAATTGCATCTGAAGAAGAAACATAATACGATTTTGAGACCGGTGAAGATTGGATGTACCATGTGCAGTTCCCTGTTTCGAACTTGGAAGAAGTTGTGGTTACACAAGAAAACTGTTCAGTAAGTTGTCAATTGCCATTTTTATTGCTTTACCCTGTTCATTTATGAATGAAAAATTTCAAAGTATTTTTGCTCTCCTAATTTTCTATAGCACAATACGAGCATGCAAGCGAACTCTGGATCCAAAGAGGAAAGAGGCGAGGATAACACTTTCAAACCATCTGAAGAACCATGGAAGAGCACCCTCCCCCGTTGTTCCCCAAAAAATTGTTCTGAGAAGAAATAGCAACATTCCCGGTTCAGATAGCTACACAATAGTCTCGGCTACCCAAAATGGGCCCCGGTCTCAAGAAACCCCAGCAACATCCCCTTCCAACTCTGTGGATTGCCCGTCACCATCAGTTCCATCAACCACTACTGCTCCGGAAAACTCTTCTGGTCGATTATTGCGGTCATCCACTAGAGCTGCTGCCGTCATCAAAACACCTGTACCATTAACCACACCGCCTCCAGTTTTATCGCCCATTAAGACCTTATCGAGTTGTAGTTCTCCAGAGGAACCAGAAATACCTGTGTTATCTGCAGTGTCTGTACGAGTTAGTGAGGATCCTTGGTCTCCTCCTCCTGACCATGTTGATGGCAGTGGGGAAAGTGAAGTGGATGAAGATGAGAAACCTGAACCTTCTACTTCTTCGACAGGAGCACCTGACCATGCCATAGACACTTCCAAATACCGCCTGGGCTACTACTTCTGCATTTGCGGTACCCAAACGAGAAAGATTACAACATTAAAATATCACGTGAGAACCTTTAGCCAACCTTGGCTTTTCCCTTGTTCCATTTGTTCCACCCGATGTTTCTCATTTGGCACATTAACAAGGCACTACAAAGCTGCTCATAGAAGCGTTCCGAAAAGTCTTAGTGACTACGTGACGGGTTGTGCGGACTGTGGAAAAATGTTCAAATCTACAAAAGCCCTTCCAAGGCATCGTAAAAGTGGCCAGTGTCAACCGTAAGTAAACCATTGATCCTTACAATCCAAAGCATATCTGATTGAATTACCTGAAAATGTAATTTTGCTTTTCTTGGATACAATTTCAGACCCAAGTTGGAAAATACTAGCAGCATAATGAAAGCTCCAGTTCGAGTTCGAAGAAATTCAGTGAACAAAATGCCCATTGAAGAAGGAAATGCTAATACCAAGCAATCTCTTCAATGCAAAGTGCCGGTTCCACCAAGTAGTCGGGATTCCAACTCGTCCGAGTTTGCTGGTCTACTAAGCGCTATCGGATTGCAAAAGCGAAAAAAACCCGATTCAGAACAAGCAAACCGAACTAGTGAAATGACGACTCCTTCTGAAAACGGAGTAGTCAACAAACCTGAGGAAATGAATGGACATGTGCCTGATATTCCAATTAAAAGAGAAGTGGACCTGGACTTACCAGCCCATAGAATCGACCATAGCAGGAGACGCGAAGGTGAATTTTGTAGTTGCGGTTACCAGGCTCATGCAAGGGTCACGTTGAAATCTCATATTCGTAGAAAAATGGCACAGAACTGGTTCGTTTGTAACGTGCGCAACTGTGGACAGAGTTTCAAGACCACGTCTGAACTCCGGACGCACATGCGGGATGTGCACAGAAAGCTGTATAACCTGAGTGGTTGTCAACGGTGTGGAGAGACATTTAAAACAAAGGAGCAACTTAATCAGCACAAAAGAGATGCGCAGTAAGTAGAACTAGGAAACTGCGCAGGAATGTAAACTTTTTGAAAGTTAATTTTTAACATTTTGTCTTTTTGCTTTAGTCCTCAGTTTCTGGCAGGAAAGAAAAAACAAGTGGACTTGACCATGGCAACTCCTGCACACGTACCGGAAATGCCTCCAGTTCCAGCATCCTTCTCACCACGAAGGAGACGTAATAGAACCGGGCCGAGGAGAACTAGGACCGTGCGTAGAACACGACGTGTACGTCGGACACAATACCACGCTACAAATAGGACACATGCAGAGGATATTTCCAAGCGAAACGTGGGCTACTTTTGCGTCTGCAAATCAGCGTTTAGCACTCCGGAAAATTTATACTCCCACATTAGACACTTCACTGGAGAAAGACATTTCAAGTGTCAGGTTTGTTCGAGAGAATTTGTGTATTTGGCTCACCTGAAATGTCATCTATTCATGGCTCACGGAAGGAACGATGTGGACATGGGGAAGGGCTGTAGTTGGTGTGGAAAGTGGGGATTTAAATCGAAAAAAGACCTAGCGACACATCGCAAGGTTGCTCAGTAAGTTAAAAATTAATGCATTTAGTCTTTATTAATTTAACATTTAACGCAGTAAGTAATAAAAATCGTGTTATTTTTTTACGTAGCTCCGCAACTGCTAACAGGCTAGAACGTTCAAGACAAACTTTGGATAACTCACCCACAAGAAGGAGGCTCGCAACACACTATGCCAGTTCTGCTGCCGCCAGCTCTACATCTTTTCTCGACAGTTTAGTTTCAGAAAGAGACCCTCCTTCAGATACTGAATCTGAAGTGGGCCCTCCACCAGCCAAGCAGCAAAAGATAATGCCACCTCCAACAGTACCCACACCTGTCATCACACCAACAGTACCCACACCTGTAACCACGCCAACACTACCCACACCGGTAACCACATCAACAGTACCCACGCCTGTAACCACACCGCAACCCTCCACATCCAAATCTACTTCATCAATCACGATAACTCTTGTTCCAAAATCTATATCTTCTATTCTGTTCTCCACACGACCTTCCGCAAGTCAGCCATCTTTGCCCGTGACCCCAACCCCGTCCACATCAAAATCGCCTTCCGTAATGACCATTACTCCAGTTACCATCCCCGGTTCATTAAAACCATCACAAGTAGTTTTTACTGGACCCCAACCGGCAAACCCCCAGTCGCCACTCGAAAGTCATGCCATTGACTTATCTACAAATTGGAATGAATACCGTTGCAAGTGTGGAGAGACGTTTGGCACCAATGACCTACTCAAGCAGCACATTTTGTCTGCTATTATGGACATTTCCCAAAAATCTTCAAGAAATAGCACTAAAACACCACGGCCGCCCTCAGTAGCTCCACCAGTAATGCTTCCTCCACCACAACCCACGCAACCTCTTCCTTTAACTTCGTCCCCCAGCACTCCTCAGTTTACGGTAACAGCCACTACTGCAGGGTCGCCAGCTCCTATACCCCACACCAGATGCTTTTCCCCTGGAGGTAATCCCAACAAGTATTACTGCACATGTGGCAAAGACTACGCAAGTGAAATTATGCTTCAAAGCCACATAGCTGCTGCTGACCACCAACAGCATATTCCAGCTGCAGTAGACATTCTTCGAAACCCTGAAACAAGGCAAATTATCATTAACAAAAGAGTATCCACTCCGCCACAAACTCCAACTGCACAACAACAGCCCGGTACTAGCAGGCGTGCATCCGTTATCATTTCTACTAATGTGAATGGAGTGACTCCTTCCACATCTTCATCCACACCCTTCACTAAAAAACGAAGAATAACCATCAGAGACTCCATACCTTATCCCACCCTTCCCCAACTTTCCATTGAGCGCATATACCAACAAGAACCCCCACCTCCTTCATACGAAATCCCACCATTAATACCAGCAACGGCAGCAAGAAGATCATCCACTTCAACAACCCCAGCAACGTCTGAAGTACAACCAAGCTCTGAACCCAAAAGGAAGTCCGTTACTCATGTCCCCGATGTTGAACGAGAGAAGGAGGAAGGAGTTTTTGCGTGCAAATGTCGCTTGACTTTTCCCAATAAAACCATGTTATTTCTGCACGTTAGAAAATACATCACATATAAGTTTAGTTGCAAATCGTGTACACAGACATTTGTAACTTCGACCCAACTTTCTAAGCATGTACAAGAGATGCACGGAATGTACCTCAAAGCTTCCAATGCGTGTAAAGTATGTACCGAGACCTTTTCCTCGAATATGGAGTTGTGCGAGCATTACCGAGTTGTTCAGTAAGAAAATTGTTCAGTTTTACTCTTTTGCAGTCTAGTTGTTTGTAACGTTGAATAATTTAAAGCGTTATTTATTTTTTTTAGTAACCGAGGTCAGGCTTGGGAAACAAAGCATTGTCCATCGCCAAGACAGTCAACTTTTGGCGATGCTTACGGGAATCAAAATGGCTTGATTTCCGCAGGAGAAGATGATCATGCACAGGTTCAAGCAACGCAAAATAATTTGACAAAAAAGTTCCAGTGCAAGTGCACATTAACTTTTGAAGGTCAAAAGGGACTGGACCGTCATATCCGGAAAATGACAGGAAGGCTAAGGTACTCCTGTGACGTCTGTCCACTGATATTGGACTCGATGGTTTTACTAAGGAAGCATGAAAACCAGGAGCATAACACAAATGGAAATCTGAATTCCATTGTTAAAATTGAGCCTAGCAACTAGAAACGAATTTTTTTACAGTAGCAACTTATCAAAGGCAGGCACTTAGAAAATCTCAGAGTTTACTTAGAAGCTCAAATGAAACTCATAAAATGAAACTTGTAAAGTCGTAGTCATATAAGTAGTCAGTAGAGTATGTACAATGTAGTTAGGTAGTTGTTTAGTAAATTTTAAAATTTGAAACTATATTCCAAATAGTTTTTAGCTAAGAACTATGTGTACTGTAAACTGTAGCTCAGCTAACTTTTCGAGCGTTTAAATAGAAAGTGTTCATTAAAATTCTATTGACTGTAATTTCTTTGTACTGATCAAGCTGTGAAAGTTTTAATATTTATGATAGAATACCATGTACTGCGCTACCTTTTTGTTAATTTTTACTTGTGCCATTTTTGTATCATCACATCACAAATGCGGAATACAAGCCAGACACCACAAAAAACCGCAGATTGGAAATAACCTTGATGTCAATTATAATTTAGATTAGATATTTTTAAGTGATATACAAAAGCTATTGGAGCTTGTTAAAATATTTTGTTACGCTGACAGTCTCAATTGACTGTTAATCATTTTCTATTAATGTATATTTTCTATTTACACTGCATGACTAACATTTTTGTACTGTAACATATTTTGGTATTTGGTTGCGGTGCTTGTTATTAAATCAGTGATAAGAATAAAGCCAATTTACCTCGGTTAGAGTTTGGTTGTTTAACCTTTAGTAACCACATTTTCCTGATATGCTGTAAGGAATGAAGTACTGACCTATGCACTAAGCATTCATGTTATTATTGGTACGTCATGTTTAACACAAAATACGGTAACGTATTTTAAGCAAGATAAGATAATGTGCTATGCATTTGTTGTTTGGATGTTAGTTCACATTACATTTTTGTATGCGTTCTATATTGGTATTCAATAATATTGCTTTGTAGTATTGAGTCATCAGCGATAATTTCAATGCCTAAACATTAAAACGATGCATCATCATGATCATGGCAACTTAATCTTGTCAATTCGATATTGGATTGGGTAATAAATATAAATAGTAAACAAATGAAATTTTGAAGATTTTCAACCTTCAAGTATGTTAATTATGCCTTCTTGTATGTAGTCTTATCCAACCAGCATTATATGAAAAAGCCATAAAACCAACGGAAAGAAAGATTCTATGACGTTCTAAATTTGTCGTTATTACATTTTACATTTTTATGCCTGGAGTCCGAAAAGAAATGCATTAATATCTCCAGAACACGCAAATTTACATATTATTTTAATACCAGAAAAGTAGCAATACCATCATTTTGCGAATGATACCATGCCCAAATGCCTGCACCCCTGCAAAAAAACCGGTTTGCATCCGGTCTCATTTTTAAGCATCTACAACCACTTGCACTCTTCCGCTCCGCAATGTGGCGTAACTGCCACCTGCCACAATCGCATTACAACGGTAGCAGCCATAGCCAACATACTTCAGAAAGTCATTATGATTCCATCAGTGTATAATATAAATGTTGACATATTGTGGTAACTACTATTCTAAGAAAATATCTAATCCCCACCGTTCCGTAAGCCAGTGCAATGCGGTTTTCACCCAAGTATATTTACTTTTACCAGAACCAGAATGAATATTAAACATGAATTTTGGACTTTGAATTATGTGAAGTAATAATAGTAATGTACGCAGTGTGTTTCAACCCTATAATTATCGTTAGCAATAAGTCACTACTGAATTAACATCATAGCCTATATTTATCAATATTACAAGTTTCTAAACGAAAATTCTATTTCCTCCATCACCGGATATCCAAGTTATCGCCCTTTCTGATCTTGCGCATGCCAACAAACTTTACGCTAAATAACGAAAACGTTTTGTAAGACGCGAGATAAAATATAATCAACTTTCTACTGGACTTTGAATGTTCACGTCATGCTTCATGATTCATGAATAAAAACGGACAAGTAAAGATAATATTGTTTGGACGGAACAAATATTCTTTTCTGATTACATGCTGCTTTGCTTATAATGCCGTCTTTGCTATTTCTTGATTCTTCTTGACTTTCCCATGGCTTTTGAAGGTGACATGTCGTCAGTTTAGAATATTAAACTGCCCCAATCAACTTTTTACTGGCTATTAACCATTCATTTTTACAAATTTTAGGTCAGTGTTTGAAATATTCACAACAACGGCAGCAAGTGTTTTAGCAATTAAGTAGGTAGTCTCATCCTTCTTTTTGACTTTGGGCCTTGGTGGGGCATCACAAGACCTTTTTAGCATAACTCTCACTGTGAGAGTCTCACATTCAGTCAGTGTGAGAACTTCTACTCAGCTTTTGACAAACTATAAAATGAACAATGAACACTTCATTAGAAAGAACAAACGGGAATGGCAAAGGGGCAAAATGTTACGCTTTTCAATTCGATATAAATAAAGTCAGAAACAAAAAATATCATTGATGCTCAATAGGTTTGCGTGCGGTAACAAAAAGCATGAAGTAGTGCAAACATAATAAATAAAATTGTATAATAATGCAAAATGATGTTCATGCAAACTGATACATTGCTATCACTACCACGCTTCCATCTTCCAACATTGAAAATTGAAATTGATTTGATTGTCAATGTCAACTGCACTGTTTTGTGAGAACGGAGTATCTTCCCAGCGTGTGAAAGCCACACGGGGCAAAATGTTCCACGGTAATGCAAAACGTATTTGCTTTTAGGATTCAGTATGATACAAAAACGGAAGGAGACAAATGATATTTACTGCTCGATGAATTCCCATAACTCTGTCCTAATGTACCTACAACCTATTGTATCCAAAATCCAGTCGCATGTCTATCTCTCCACACTAAAGTTGATTTCATTTTTATTTTTGTGATGCAACGGCAGCACAGCGTACATCGATGATCGAAAGCTGAAAACGGCAAACAAAACAACAGAGAAATCTCTGAATAAATATGAGCGCGTTAGCTCTTTCATGCGGAAATGCAGTCACCGAAAAACGAAAGAGAAGGACGTGCACGGAATGCATTAAGCACTTTGACTCTATGCACAGGTCTGGACATATTTATGTAGGTCATAAAAATCCAGTCTATTGTTGCATCAGAAAAATGACGGAAGCATCCACGCATAAAACAGAGTGGTTGGATAAAAGCAGGGAGGAGTATTTAAAGAGACTGGAAAATGAGTGAGATTTAGAGAAATAGAGAAAAAAATCTCCCCCTCTCTCGGATTTGGTTTCAGGAATGAAACTTTGGATAGAGATTGCCTTTTTCGTTGCTGGAGAAAAGGTAGGGTGACCATGATCTGTCTGTAGAAATATTTTTTCTTCCCTTCCCCTTCAACCCTGGCAGCATCGAAATGTTGATGCGGCTACTGCATTAGCGTCGAAGTTTGGAGCAACCCCATGAATATATATATATTCTAGATATCTAGAGGGTTGGTGTAAGGGTTGCATGACTGGGCTTTAAACAGAGTAGAAATATTCTCTGAATACAGAGTATACTTTATGTAAACTGAAATGAAGTGGCGTATTACGCTTGTCTGGATAATATTTGATGTAGCAGATAATAGGGACAAGGAGTACTTATTTTGGATTTGGATGGATGTATTGTGTAAATGCCAACGCAAGTGGAGTGAAGATTTTATGTTGCTGCTGGAGAAGCACGTATTTTGATAAATTATGATGCAGGTGTACGAAAATGATCATTATCATTCCTCACTATAACTGGATATGTATACGGAAGGATTTTAAATTGATAAAATTGTGTACTCATAGCTATTTAACAAGAAAATAAATGAATCCCTGCAGAGCTTACATTTTAAAAAATCAAGGTTGACTTGTTTTTAAAGAAAGGTAAAAAGGATAAGAAATAAAACGAACCTTTATTTTTTTAAACTGCGGGTGAAGTCTAAGCACTTGCTAGTATCAAATGTTGAATTTTAAAATAGAGACAGGATTTAATCAGAAGAATATGGCCCAAGGCTATTATGGCTAAACCTTTAATTTCAAAAATAAAAAGTTCGGCTTTTTAAATCTTTAGAAACTACAAGATTGATGTACGCTTGGCGCCAGAGATATGTAAGTAATTTAAAGTGTGTAGGTACTTTTGTATTCTATTGTCAATTCTAACTCTAAATAAAAAACATAAAAAGTTTTGATGTAGAAAGCAGTATAAGTTTCGACAAAATGTCATTAAATTTCTTTTGATTTGAAGAGAATATAAGTTGTACATTATCATCAGAGTTCAAGATTTTCATAACGGTTTATTTGCGTCCTCAATTTTGTTTTAATGCAATCGTCTAATCGTCTTCATAAAACTATACAGTGTAAATACACTAATCATGTAATCATAAAACAATAGTGACACAAAGGAGAACTAGAACCAATTCCGTGAGAAAATAAAAATGTAATCAGACACATACAAACGGAATGGACTGTATTTATAACGCAAGTTATCATACATTGCAAAGATGTATGAAAATGTTGTAAAATTACATTATTCAGTTATCTTAAAAAAGCGTTCTAAAAGCGACACACATGGATTCCGTTTTTTACTCTCTACCAAAGTAGGAGAAAGGGAAAAGACATACGAATAACAGCACATGATAAAATTTACGAAATAATTTTTTTTTTACAAAATTGGCTTAATTACATTGCATTGATCAAAGGGTGCTTTAAAGCCTAGCAATCTGGCTGACAGCAACGTCTACTAACAAGATTAAATGATCACAGAGTAATATTCATATTTTCCTTTGCTCAAAGCAGCAAAATTTCCTAATAGTAAGCTTCGTCGTTCTATGAATCTGTCAAATTGAAACTCTTGAAGTACAAAGTATTAACCATCAAAGAAAAAATACTGAAACTCCTTTCTGTTTGAACAAAACTGTTCTAATAACCACCTACATATAGTCAGATAATATTCAGCAACAAGTAGAAGAAGTGGCAACAGAACCAAGAGAAAGAAATATTCCATTTAAGTTTGTGTGACTCATATAAGCAAACACTGCTAGAATTAGTATTGAAGCCATAGTAATAAAGTATCAGTCGAGTTTAAGCAGCGTTTTGATATAATACCTTGACAAGCTTGAAACACGAAAATTGGACAAAGTAGCACGACGTTAAAATGTCGGATTATTTTTGTGTTCTGAGAAGCTAAAAAAAGTCAAAAGACAAAAGTTTCTTTGTTTTAACATTTGTTGAACTGTTGGGAAATGGTAACGTCAACACATGTACAAAGCATTATGGGAAACTCATACGCACCAAAACATTTTTTTCGTGTTTTTGTACAAGCTTTAAAGTCAAAGTAACATGAGAATTTTTGAAGAATTAACGATGTTTGACGACAATGCAATATTATGTGAAATTAAAGTAGCTTGAAACTGTGAAACAAAATGCGTATTATGTTACAGTAATTCGTAATATACTATTCTCCAAACATTCTCTCGATGTTAACGTTTTGTTGTGAAAATATACGCCGTTTTATGATTTTTTATCATGACGTAGTACCCACGACAAAATCAAAATAATATTTTCACACATGTAACTTGTACGCAAACATAGCTTGCTCTTGTAAACGCATGATATCAAATCAAAATTAATGTGTAAATAATTGACTTGACAGGAAATGGCAAATTTAAAGTATATAACCTTTATAGTTTTGTTTTACAAGTCATAAAATGTTCTCGGGGAAACGCTGACTTAGAAAAAGAAACATTGTAGCTCTACATCACTGAAGTTTTTTTTTCAGTTTTTAGGTTTTAATATCATCGGCGGATGTCGAAGTCGTGATCTTGAAGTCCGTACGTTTGAACAAATACCCGTTATAATTGTAATGAAATACATCTTTCGTTTGGAAGGTTCTGCTTTAAAGGATGTGGCAAGATTGATGAAAATTTGAAAGTCAAGCAAACATGGAGTGCAGAAAAAACTATTTGAAATAAGCTGTATTATATTATTAGGATAAATGCGTTCCTCCTACTAATCAAAATTGTAATGAAACTTCAACATTCAACGAATCAAATGATAATAAAAATATGGCATTGGCTTTTAACACAAGGTTGTCTTAAAATAAATATTATCATCTCAATAACATCATCAATATTCATGATTGGGCAATAGTCGTTCAGATCAGATACTGAAGGAAATAATAAGAAATATAATTTGTAATTTTGACCATTTCAGTCGTCATATTTTCCCCGCATATCGCACGAATATATAGAAATTGGTATTCTTTTTTTCTCAATCCAGCACTGCTACTGCTGTCCCATGACTGCATTATTGCACTATTATGTAATCTGTATTTATTGGAAGAAAGGCATGAACTGTCACAGGTTGAGCTTAATTCGATGTGTAAATATGAAAGCAAAGGAACAGCACATTATGAAATCGTATGGCTTGAAAATATATACCAAGAAATAACCCCCAGCAAGGAGGATATTTATTTTTAAAAGATGAAAACGAAAGTCAAATGATGAGTGATCCGGGTTCTTCATTACGGTTAACATTGGTATTTACAAGTTTCTAGGAACGATACTTCTTTGCACTACTTTGCTTGATTCATATATTATAGATATTCACATCCACATATTCTTGCAGAAAATTTCTCTCCCCTTCATGGTTTGATAGATTGCTAGGAGAAAGTGGAAAGCACATCTTGACATTTTATCCGCAAAAACATAGGTACACATGTATCGCACACATTATGAATCATGCTAACAAAGAGACATTGGTAGCAATAATATCTACCATATATATTTTTGTGACTACCACTTTATGCATACTGTTATATTTTGATCATCGTGACTTGTACGTAAACGGTGAGTAAAATCAGCATTGGTTTTTGTACAACTTATTGATTACATATTGGCATCACCAGAAAAACAGTCGCGGAGGCAAAATATTTGACCGAATTTTTTTTCAGAATTGACAGATGGATTACTCGAAGTCTTTAGCAATCAGTATGAATCAAGTTGTTTTACAAACATGGTTTGTTAGAAGGCAATTAAGATAACAAGTTACTTGGCAAACAGTCACTAATGGATTTACTATTTAAGCACGATTGTTTAAATGCAATGCAATCGGCGTGTTTACGTAGTATCAAATCTGCAAAGGCAGTATGACAAAATAAAACACGGCATTCAACCATGTGGTAAAACGTTATATCACCAATAACCTAAGTTTGTTTAATAATACCACGGAAACAATAAAATGGTTTTTAAAAGTTTATTTATTTGTGGCACATGCAAACAAGTAGATTTAATACGCTTTTTAATGTTTTGCTTGATAATTGATGACGAGTTTAAATTTTCATAAAACCGTGACAGTAATTTTTTTGAGCATATGAATGGATGGATTTATTTTCTGATGGATTGTGTTGAACAAATTGGGAAAATCGTTTGTACACTTTACAGGAGTTTTGTAGGTAATAATATATTGTTTCTACAAAAATGGGAAAGAAAGGGTTTTATAAAATAATAAGACAAACATTAAAATACGAACTCCTCTCAGAACTTTTACCATTAAAACGAACTTACTTTAATCACTAACGCCAAGTCACATAGAACTGCATCAAATATCAATAAAATTAGCAAAATCTTATATTATACATAGTCTTATATTGTGCGAAAATCACTAAAAATGCAGGTAACTTTGATTGTTTACCTTGCATAAGTTTAATATCGTTAATATCCATAATCACAGTATTTGAGTATTTTATATACAAAAATGCGTTTATCTGTGTACTTCAAATGAACCTACATTTCATAAAACATTATTACATGCATGCCAGCCTTTTTTAGACCAGAAATATAATTCAAGGTGAAATGACAGTATGACTGCGCGTTTTTTGCATTTTATTGAATTTACCTTACAAAATCGATATGTTAATCATAGACACAAACTGGTCGATGACAAAATAGAATATTTTTTAAACAAAGAATATAACTTTGGTTAGCCACAGTTCGTAAATTTTTATATTATTACAAAATGTACTAAAGATTTTGAGTAATGAAATAGGAAGGAAGGAGGCACAAGTCTTATCGATTTTTGGTTTAAGTGTTTCAAGGATAAAAAAACATTTTACGTGTACAAAACAATATAATACGATTTGAACTGCTTTTAGCTTCCAATACGACTCATGTAACGTATTTCATATGTAAGCTTATAAGATCATCCCATTTATTTTAATATTACAGCATGTTTCCGAACTCATTCTGAAGAATATTGCGCAATATTTCCTTTTGCCCTACATTGTTTTTCCATGTTGAAGTGCAGCAGAAGTGCAGGTGGTAAACATGCTTTTCTACTCCAACCCTGCCGACAACCAAAAATAATTATTTCACTTCAGTTTAGGAGAGCATAGGAATAGAAGTATAGAGAAACAACATTGCGGATCTGAACTGTCATGGAATATCATTACAGCAACAACGAAAAAGTATTGCATGGGATGTTGCATGTATGATACTATTTACTATCACACTCTAAGTGTGGTGGTATGCAACATTTTCATCAACTACTATTATGAGCTACTACTTTTAGAAAAACACCCCAGCGGTTTACCACACCAGAGCTTTATTTCTTCGGTTGTATGTAGACGATAAACGTTTATTAGCAACACTTAAAACAGCACTGAATTATAGAATTGGAGCAACAGTATATTATTTAGATGGTGCTTTGAGACTTGACTTGGCTTCAATAAATGCAGAGTAATTCGATTATATAAGCCTTTGTATGTTTTCCGTTGAATGTAAAACACAGCGAATAAATATATTCATGTCAACTATTTGGAAAGCTTTCAAACCCATTCTGACACATCGAATTGCTTTAACGTCTACATGCAGTAATAAATATTTTATGCTCATTTTATGTAGAATTATATTTCACTATAAGAAGGGTTAAATAGTAAACACCCTTTCACCGGACTTTCACCGTCGCGTCGCAAAAATTTGAATATTCTGATTTTACAATTACGATGTTTTTCTATGTTACACAACTTCGCAGTTTACTGAAGCAAATGAAACTTATGCCGGTCTTTGGAAAAATTGAAAATCGTTAGAAAAGTGTGATTTATTATGCTTGTTCAACACAACAGTTGTTCAATGCATTCTGACTCTGACTTTGCGTGTCAAATCTCTAACGGAGGAAAACACGAATGTTTAGATAGTGATTATTGTAATTTATGTTTAAACTTTTAGTTTTAAAGTGTGATCGGTTAGCCAAGCTAAAAAATCAGATGAAAAGCAATTATTAATTATATTCTGACGGCCCAAACTATATATAGATATAGGTAGTCAACATTGCAGTAATTCTAAATTTTGACGATTTAGCTGACCTAATACTCATAACAGCATTACTCGACTAATTATAAGTTGGTTTTATGACACATTCCTACATTACATTAGGAGGTTACACTATAATCATGAAGCAACCTGACATAGTCAATAGTAGCACTGTTGTGCTTATTATAAAATGGAATAAATATAAAAGGCTGAATGAAAGCTAAATTAAACATGATAAATATGCGCTTGTAAAGTTTCAGCATAAGCTTGCTCTCACGATATCACTGTAAGTCCAAAGCTGTAAAAGAATCATAAAGGACAGAACTAAGCGAATCCAATTTCTGAATACTAGATCAAGTCTATTTGCTTAATATTAACCAAACTCCAAGCACACCTGACTAGAAAAGAAACGAGAGTTCTCATGCATGGTCAGCATGATAAATACAAAATTATGTTTATATTGGTTTATAGTTTTAGAAGTAACTCACATATTGGTAACTTATACATCTGAAACAAATATATTTGCTGTTACTGGAAGGCATTACTCTTAACATAAAAAACTTTGTATATAAACATCAAGATGTATACAAATAAGAATCACGCTTACGCACACAACATGGCAAAGCGGATCGTCATTTCTATAAAAAATTTTACTGCAATTTATGATTTGTATGCAGTATAGATGTGGAAAATGTGGATAAAATCTAATGGTGATTTATTTTTTTAATGACACAGTGTGATATTTGTAATGCATAATTGATAGAATGGGTGTCCAAAATAGCAATTGTTTTGCATAGATTCTTATTGCAAGTTGCAACAATGTATATTCCTCTTAGTACAACAGGGCTCAAGGAAGCCCAAAGTCTTTAATTTGGATGCATAAGCAAATTCGTGTCAATTTCTACCCAGTTTGTAGTTTTCATTTTCCCAGCTACACGATGGAAGATAAAATCATAAGAAAATGCAAAAGGCAATGGAACGTTATAAAATCATAATGCTAGACACAGTTGGTTTATACGACCTATATTTTTTATTTAATATCAATGTAATGCTGCTGTGAGAATCATCGTGAAGATGTTTCTTTAGTAACTGAGTTAGTAACAAACACATTATGTACATGTTAATTACATGAGTGTTCATGAATGCGATTTTACCCTAACAACATAAGTAAGATATATACACGTTGAAACCTACATTGTAGCATCTAAACATTGTAAATAAATACCACAATTCTTGACCATCCTCTAAACTAAATATTCTATATAATATACATGCAAGCATTGTTTGTTATGAACCATAGGGCTGAAAAATTGTCTGCTTGCCATATGCCACTACATCTCGAAAGTTTACACTGGGTTTCAAATAACATTCTAAGAATTTTAAGAAACTAACGCTGAGTTTCCACGGTTTCTGGATTTGTGCTTTTTTGGGTTGGACTTGAAGATCATCAATCACCAATCACACTACTTGCAAGTTACTTCGGCAGCAGCATTAAACTCTAATCTTACAGAGATTCCTTTGTTTGAATCTTCAGACATTCAAAAGCGTCTTCTGAAGATGAAATATGATGAAAAATAATGAACAAAAATGAACCGTCATGAACGCGAATGAAGTTGAGTCTCCATCCCAATATACTGATAAATTACCTTTATGCTTACATAACAACATGCAGGTGTTCTTTAGTTTCAGTATAGGCAACTAGTAGAAGTTTATCAGGCTTCTATTATGCATTGATGTGGTTACGGTAGAAAATAATTTTTAGCTAAGGCTCGAGCCCATAATGCTATACCTAAATGCTAGATTAGGTATAAAAAGCGAGACCCACGCACTGTGCAAAGCACAGTACTAAAAACGTGATCATCTCTTCAACTTCTCTCCCTGGACTCACCCCAGTGCTCAGTGCAAGTGTTAGTGCTAGTGTTAGATTTACCCTTCAGTGCAGTGTATAGTAAAATAATATACTATTTTCGTGCAACAGTGCAAGTGATATCAAGTTGCCCCAAATAACATTACCCTTAACAGACTTGGAATAAATCGGACAAACATTAATTTTAATTGTAAGCAAAGATGATTTTAAATCAAGGTATTGCTATAAATGCTGTGCCAAGTGCCAGTTTTAGTGTTAGTCGTGATTTTGACAGTAAAGCAAACACTAAGCTTGAACATTTCTCTTCGATAAAATTTAAGCGAAAACTTTTAAGTAGTAAAAACTTTAGTAATAAGTTGCTTATATCTTAAGACTTATCCTTTCGGTATTTCAGTTACCTGGTGACAAAGTGGAAATATTCTAAAAAAGTGGGACACTTTGAGGAAACATGAACACTAATGTGAAACCGCCTTGTGGGGATGAGAACAGAAGTGGACTGCAACAAGAAAACAGAGGTATCAAACGCCGTCGGTGCGAAATAGATGACCAAACTGTTGCCGTTGCTAGTGAAAGTTCTGTGCATAAGGAAAATTTGGAGTTACACCAGGAAATTCTTCGTTTAAAAGCTATCAATGTAAATACAGTTCAACTACACGATAAAATACAGAAACAGAAAGAAATTTTGGAGAAAGAGAATTCAGAATTAAAAGAAAAATTGGAAAATTCTGGGATTGATAAGTGCGGTAATTGCAACGAATGGCTTAGTGATATTCGACAGAAATGCGTGACAATTAAAGAATTAAAAGCAAGAGTAGCAACACAGGATGCTACTATAAACGATTGTGGAAATGTTTTTAATGAGCAAAACAAAGAGATAGAGCAGTTAACAAATGATGTTAAAGCTTTAAAAGCTGAAATTGTAAATCTTCGTCAGAACAATGATGACCTGTGTAAAACTGATATTGCGAGAGATTTAGAGCTAGAAACTTTACGTGACAAAGTGAAAAAGTACAAGGAAGAAATTAAGCTTTACAAACAGAGTGTTGAGGAAAAAGACGAAGAAATACAGCAACTTCAAGATGATGTTTCAGTTACAGACAAAGTAATTCTGGAATCAGAAAAAATAATTTCAGAAACTCAGAAAACTTTTGAAGAGAAAGACAATAAAATTACAAAATTGCAAAAGAAAATTAAAACACAGAAAAATCAAATCCGTAGCGTTCGACAACAAGTTTCTAGTGTGGAGGAAAGAAATGAACAAATTCAAAGTGATTTTGAGGCAAAGGATGCTAAAATCAATGAATTACAACAATTTATTTCTGGGAAGGAAAGTGAGCTTAGTGCACTCCAACAAACCATTTTAAAGTTTCAAGAGAGTGAACAAGAGAAAGACAAGCGAATTCAAGGTTTGAATGCTGAAATTTTGGCAAAACAAGATGAAATCCAAAATTTTCGGAAAGCTATCTCTACGCACCTCCAAGTTGACAAACAGAAAGACAGCCAAATACTGCAATTGCAAGAAGAAGTTTCCAATTATGAAAAGAAACACCAGGAATACCAGAAAGTTATTTCCGACCTTCAGAAGAAGGAAAAGGAAATTAGTGAACAAATCCAAAACTCCCAGCAGGAGCTGAAGAACCAAACCACTCGCTTAGAAAAACAACTCGAAGAAATTGGGGATTTAAAAGAGCAAGTGGATACTTTTGCTCCTGCTATTGATGAAAATAAAAGTTTGCAAGATCAGATTCGGGAAAAAGATGCAATTTTGGGGGAAAATGAGAAGCAGTTACAGAAAAGTGAAAAGTTTGTTAAGGCTGTTTATAACCATCTAGTAAAAATGAAGGAAACGTGCAAAATGGAAATCGCTAAAGTGGAGAAAATATCCAAAGAGCTGACTTTAGATCTTGAGAGAACAAAAGGAAACTTGAAACTATTCGAAAGTTTTGCAGCGCAAGTGAAAGTGATTGCAAAATGGGAAGCAAATAATAATTATCCGATGGTATTTCAGTTAGATGATTTTTTAAATCATGTGAAACCTAAACTGGAGTTTTATCCAAAGTTAGTAGAAAGTTTTCGGAAGCATGCTGAAAGACTTGAGCAGCAAAGAGCAGCAGCGCTCGCTGTTAACCAAACTGCACCATCATCACCAGCTAAATCCAGTGGTCAGAATGAGCCATCCACCTCCAAACAAGCCCAACAACATCTTCGTAAAGTAAAGAAGAGGATAGCAAAGAAGAAGCCCGACAAAAGACCAAAGTGCTTCACTTGTGCTAAAAAGTTTGCCTCTGTTTGTCAGCTAAATATGCATGTGAAGAAAGTTCATGGTGGAAATACCAAGCCTGTTGATTTGAAGTATGTGCCAAATGAATTAGTAGTGAAAGGTTTACAGGAAACATAGGTATACCTAGCTTACTTACAGGTTATATATTTTTTACGATTTTTTCAGAAATTCAGCTCAGCAAGATAGCATCATAATATCACCGGACAAAGACGTAGATCCTATACAAATTGCAGAGAAAAGTGGCAATGGTGTAACGAAGCCCCCTTACCAGACAGAAATGGATACGGAAGACGAGTTAGTAGATGTGGTTGGAGATTTCTCAGGGTCGGAATCATCGCCACGGGATGGGGACATTATGTTTACAGCAAAACCAAAGAAAGCTCAGCTACCAACCAGTTCAAAATCAATAAAGCAGACTTTGAAACAGCATGGAGTTGGCCATAGTGATGAAGTTTGTTTGTGTGGAATTCCCTTTGCAACTTCGGAAAAACTACAGATTCACATTGGCATGCATACCAAAAATGCTGATTTTTAATTGCGTTTCAGTTTGCTCCAACAATTTTAGTGTGTAAAAAAGAAGAATCAAGACAATGTAGTAGTTTATGTTGAATATTATACCAGTGGTGTTCGTTTCGTTTTGGCTTTGTATAAAGAGAAAACCAAAAGTAGCTGCTTTAGTTTTATTTGAGAGTTATCAGTTTCTTAAATATAAATTTAGCAGATTTTATTATCTCAAGTGTTTTTTCCTTTATATAAAGTTTACAAAAAATACAAAAAAATGTTCTAAAATTGTAAAAGACTGAAAAATATTACCGCATTTAATACTTTTTTCGTTTGCACATTATTGTACAATAAGAAAATTCAGCTTTTGATTTTTGCGCACATTTAAAAATAAAAATCCAAAAAACGAAACAAAACAAAAAATAACCATATAAAAAATCATCGCGTTTAGAAATTATCTTTCGGGCTCTTCGTCAAAAGTTGCTAAAAGCTTTGCAATTTACATTTTATTGCATAAATTATGACTACAAAAATAACTCCAATTATGAGAAAGGGCTTGCACTATCATGGATTTGGCCTGGAATATCAAACAATTTTTATCTTATCTTCGAAAAAATCATCTTTTAGAAAATATATATGTATCCGCGAAAAATGCATCTCTGCGAAAAATACAAAAGACATTTCTTAAGAAGCAAACCTATATATGCGAAAATCCTTTCTTCGAAAAAATCAACTCTTCGAATTAAACCTCATCTCTTAAAAAAATCATGTCTTCGAAAAATTGCATGTTTTCAAAAATTTGTCTTTGAAAAAATCATCTCTTCGAAAAAAACCACATCTCTTTAAAAAATCATGTCTTCGAAAAATTGCACATTTCAAAACTTTATCTTCAAAAAAACCATCTCTTCGAAAAAATGCACATTTTCTTTTTAAAAAACATCCTTAAAAATTTCATTTCTTCGAACAATCTTCTTTTTAAATAATTGTCTCTTCAAAACAATGCACATTTAAAAAAAAATCTCTTCTTCAAATACAAAAAATACATGTCTTCGAATAAATATACAATTCATCCCAATGAATATCTTCGAATTAACATCTGCGAATAAAATTCTTTGAATAATTTTAATGTAACTTTCATAAGCATATTATATGGTTTCGTCAGCAAATAATTAGTCTAACTGCATTTTTATTTCGTGTTACACACGAGCCGTTCAATAAACACTTCCATTCACCTAGATTATTACACCTAGAACAAACAACAGCACAAAATATTCTTGATAGAGTTTTAGAAGCATTGCCTATGAAGTACTGCGTGCTGCATTAAAGAAAAAAGTAAGTAGGTAGTTGCCCTTCACCCTCAACCAATTTCTATAAACTGCATAAAATTCGTTTTTATCAATATAAATCCGCCTTGTTTCCAATATAGTAAAACAGGTTTCCGTTAATTTGGGCTAATATATGAAAAAAGAAGCAAAAAATCCCGTATGCCAAAATAGCGTTAATTTTGGATGAATCAAAATATCAACGAACCAACTTTGCATTTTAGGCTAGTGGTATTGAATTATTTTTTTAATGTATAATCTTCGTCAAGTATAGTTATATATGTAACAGTAACTTGGCATTTTTTCTCTTTTAGTTCATAAACTTCCTGGTTCATGCTACGTGGAACATACTATATTTTATAAAATGTTTGCATAAAATAAACAGTATAGTCTTTAATTTCTAAATATATCGGTCGATTCTATTTGCCGTGCATAGAAACTAAAAGCTAAAGGAAAATTTGAAGTCAAGTTGAGCACACGTGGCTACTTACTGTTTAAACCCATAATAATAATTCATTGATTATGAGAGTAAACTAACATCATGGTCCATACTTGCGTGGAAAAACGATGTTCACCAAAAGCTAACCGTCAACGCCCATAAAATTAAGTTACGCTTGTTTATCTACTGATCGAAACTTATAGGATGATCCCAAGCAAAAGTACAGGTAAAGTTACATTGCAGTTGCTGGCTAAAAGAAACTAAATGGAAGAGAAATACGAATGCAAGTTCCATGATACAGCAGTGTCGCTTGTGAAATTCATATACTGCATAATAATACATTATAAAATTCTATGCAAAACGTTCCGACAGAAAAAATGCTTCAGTTTCCCCCAAATGCTTACTTTAGTTTCGGAAATAATGGTTTCATGGAAGGATGACCAAGTAACTATCGAATGGTTTTGCTTTCATACACACAATTGACGTCAAAGGTAAGCAACAAACTCTGCGTAGCCAAGGTCATTTTTTGAAACGTAAAATCTTGTCTCACATCAGAGGATCCTATAAAATCACCTTTTATCATAATAACAAAGTTTGTAATGATGTCTGAAGACAATAAGTGTACTATATCAGCATATTTAATGCTTATTTTAGATTTGTAATATAGCTGAATATCATGAAGTGAAGATGAAAGCAAAATGTAACTACGAAACAATATATAAAAGCAATTAAAAATATATTCCAACCTTGTCGGAAGGCTTTCATGAGTAAAACACTTCAGTTAAAATACTTGCTTCCATTCCTCCAAATTTTCATGCAATGATAGAACTATAACTATCACATATTGCATCAGGGCATATTATTTGCTTTATCCTCTATTCCTACAGCTTATCACCAAGAATAAAATATCAAGGGATAAAATTTACAGGATAGAGTTGAAATTTGCTGATTAAAGCTGGACTCGTCTCCTCCTCCTCCTCTATATTTTCAAAGCAAAAGCATAGTGAATTGGAAGGATATCACTAATGATAATTTTAAAACGTTACAAACACGTACTTGATTAGGGCTGGACGTCCTTCAGTTTCTGGCTCTAGCAAAAACTTGTTTGCAAATTCTTTAAAATCCGTACAAGTTAAAACCTAAAGTAACTGTCGTTTTCTATCTATCTATCTATCGATGAAGTTTTGCTCACAAACTCTGGGATTGCATTGTATTGTTGAGTATTTATTGATACCAAATGGTTCAAGAACAACTCTTAAACTTTTGTTTAGCAGTTAAAAGGAAAAGTACAATGACAGCAAGTGAATCACTTCCTTTTTTCTTAAGATTATATACTAGATCAGAAATAATACAACACGCAGAGCAGACGTTGACACAAATGCCAGCTAGACAAACAATACTCTTTGCATTCCTTATCGCCAAAACGTCATTTTCGACAACATACAATCAATATCAAGGTCCTACCAAATGGCTGAGTTATCCTGCGTTGTAAGCAAATTCACGTCATGTCAGTTGAGTTAAAATGATGAACAAAATATCAAATATATGACGTCATATACAAGCATCAGATAATTTTCTAATTAAATGCTTTACTATATATAGTGTTGCATCCTATTGAATTGATTCTTACCATAGATTAACACTATATTAACATGACATTTATTGTCATCTAACGTGCAAAATTATCCTCATTTTAGTAACAACAATAACATCACACTGGATGATTTCATTATAAAGTGTATAAAAATGAACAATAAGACAATTATATCAAAGTCAAATGAATTTACAAGAATCCACGTTCACAGCATTAATTGGTTAATTTGCGTGAATAAAAGAAAACGAAAACTTGATTTTGCATTGGCTCACAAACATGTTTGTGGAAGTCGTATAGTTGAAAGTGAGTATAAAAGGGAACATGCTACTCTACTTTCTGTTAATGTTTCTATGGAAGTAAACTTGACAAACAGATAATACCTTGAAGTTTACAAAATGTAACAGAACAAATTAGTCAAACCATAAACATACAAGTAGATTTAGTATTATATATGTATGCCTTATATATTTGCAAAACAGAATCCTTCCAAAATCTACAATATAAAGAATAACTGTCATTCATTTATCATAAATCTCACTGAAAGCATGCAGTTTTCATATACTTAAATATTCAAATAATATTATACTTGTATCAAGCATTGGTATAAGATTATATAATTATAACCATTTAAAATACACAACACAATTTAACTAATGGGCATAAACAAAGTGCGAAACTCTCGTTTAATAAGATGCACAATGTTGAATGAATGAGTTTTGCTCTGATTTAACAAAGTCGTTAATCTAGTATGAAGAGAGTTTCGTGGGCTGTTAAGCCTTATGCTTTCCATGATGTGGTATGAATTAAATGTTAAGTAAATACATTAATATGCATACTGTTAAGGCATTACTATATAAGACGGTACAATTGTGTTCCTAATTGGTTTCATAACATCATCATTTGTTTTATAATAATCACGTTGCTTTACTAACCAAGCACAAACAAATAATCCGATTTTTTAGTAAATTTCCATTTATTTGTCGTTTATACTCATGTTTCTTTCTATAATTATAGGCAACTGGAAGTCATCTATGACTTATAAATAATCTTACCGCTGTTTAGCATGTAATGGTATGTATAAACTTATAGCTTAAATGGGGGTGACAGGAATTCTATACTCTACGTTGGACAAAACGGTTGCTGAATTGTGATGGCATAACTGTTTTTTGCTCGCGCTATTGCTTAAGCTGTTGATTCTATGGCTAAAATTTAGAATAAAATCTGGTTACTGCAACACAACAACTACATAACACGACAAGTGCTCCCCTAGATATTGTAAAAATAGTGATAAATGCTACAACAACTCATTTTTCTTACCATTTCTTGCCAAGCCTCTGGAGTTTATATGCTGTTCTGCATAAAGCTATTACAGTGAATCATTCCGTTTTAAGATCAAAGTAGAATAATTTCACCTTTTACTAATTGTGTGCTGGTGGTAAACTACATTATAAGCAACAATTCTATATAAAATAAGAATGACCTCCTGATATATTAGATAGGCAGGAGGAGCAGTGTAATTTTTAGCTTTTATAAAAACTGATGCGAGTCCGGTAATACTTTGAAATTTGGAAAAATTGCATTATAAAGATATTAATTGTTATAAAAAGTACACGGTACACAAACCAAACAATAAACAACATCCAATTCATAATGTTTTAATATAGTAAATACTGCTCTTTCGTATTTTTTTGGTTCTTCCGTATAAATCCATGTGAGCCAGTTTATTAACCCGAAAGTGTTAAGCTGACTTCCGTCGGATCAACAACTCAAAGTGCTTGCAGTTAAAAATGCAGTTATAGGTTAACATAAGAGTACAAATGCTTATACAAATTTGTACAAAAATATTACGGGCAAATTAATAAATTTGTTGACTAACTTAGTGATATGAATGTATTTTTAATGAAAATCAAATTAATTTTTAGCTACATCAGAAATTATCGCCGGATGTTTGAATAAGTACGGATGTGGTTTTTGTTCCAGTGTGAACCTAAATTATAATCAAATTAAAAGTCTCAAAGAGCTTTGTCTCGAGTGGCTAGTGACTGATTTAAATTAGGTATTGCAGTAGCAAGTAAAATTTAACACAGAGTTTGTAAAATGCTTTTTTATTTGTTTTATGCAAAGCAATTTCTTTGCAATCATATTAAATAGGTGGTATTTTAAGGTGCCACTTTTAAAAGTGTGTGTGGTTGTGTGCAAATCATAAGAATTTATAGAGAGCATGTAAAATATAGCATTATGAATCCCTATAATAGAAATACGGCTACGTTTGGTGGTGTGCTACGCGAAAACAGGGTAATTAAACGTGGACATTGTGACGAAAATCGAAATACTTCTGCAAAATATGAAACTCTTGTGAAAAAGTTTCAGCAAGTTGCGGCGGAAAATGTAAGGTTAAAGGCTGATTACGTAAATGTTTGTCGACTTCACGACAATATTAAGGATAAAAATGAAACACTAGAAAAGGAAAACAGGAACTTGGAAGAGAAATTTCAGAATGCAATGGTGACAAGCGCGACTGACTGCAGTACATGCACAAAATATGTTCAGGAAATACATGAAAAAGAGGAACAAATAAACTTGCTTGAAGCCAAAATTACTAGACGAAATGCTAGTCTTCTTAGGTTCAATGAATGGAGCCTGGTAACAAAACGTGAAATGAAAAAACTGGACAAATCTCGAGAAAAAGTTGTGAAAGAGCTAAACGTCACAAAAGCTACAAGTAAGAGAAAGGAGAAGGAAATTGAGAACTGTAGGCGAATAATTTCTGACAGGTGCAACGAAGCAATCGAGAATAATATCTTAATTGAAAAACTGGAATCTGAATTACTCTTCAAAAATGACGAAATTAAAACATACACTGACACTATTTCGATTTTATGCCAAAATGACCAGAAAAAAGACGAGAAAATTCTGAAGTTGCGAGAGGAAAGTTATCAAATTCAAAAATTGCGAGATGAAATTATGGAAAAAGAAAATGTAATTTATAATTATCAGAAAAGTGTTCAACTAAAGGATGGCCAAATATATAAGCTAATTAATGAAGCCAACGAGAATAAAGCTGAATTGATAAAAGTTCAAGAAATTGTAACAAAGTTGGAATCACAGAAAGGCGAACAAATTCAGAAATTTCAACATGAAGCATCAAATCTGAAGAAGTTGTTAAGTTGTCAAGTTTCCTGTTGTCAGGATCAATTAGTAAGAATTTTGGAATTGGAAAAGCAAGTAAAAGCCATGTCATCTACACGCGAAGAAAACAGTAGCTTAGCCAAAAAGTTAGAAGAAAGTAAGATACAGTTACAGGAGGCGAAAATTCTTTGTAATGATGCCTGTCAAAAATTAGCAAACGTGGAAAAAGCTTACAGTGCTGAAAAAATGAAACTCGAAGGAATTCTAAAAAAATTAACAACAGATATTAAAACTGCGAAAAAGAATATCAAACTTTTGACTAGTTTCGTTGAGGACGTGAAAATTGCTGTAAAGTGGAATGAGAATGAAAATTACTCACTAGTATTTCAGTTGCCAGAGTTATTACAGCATGTTAAGACTAGAATAGCGTTTACTAAAAAGCTTAACGAAGCATTTATTAAGTGTGCTGAGAAACGAAGACAACAAAAAGAGGCATCTCTATCTGAATTAGCTCAAGTAGCATCAGCACCTGAATCAATGCCCAAAAATGAAACTGGCACTATAGAACCAAAACTTACAATCACGTCGCATGAAAGAATGAATGAGTTGACTTCTCTGGCAACGGAAGAAATGAATTCCGATGAAGAATTTGTTGATGTTGTTAGTGTCGACAAAGTTGACATAAGCTGGTAGTTTTGAAGAGATTTTCATCCTTCCCTTTTACGTAGTAAATTTGTGTGTCACTGACATTCGGTTGGAATGACATAACTTTACAAATATCCTCTGACGATAAAAGCTGCTTCTGGAACAACATAATTGCATTTTGTAAAAAATGGCTATGCTTATGCTGGATAGTGAGGGCGTTTTATTGCCAATATGAATTGTATAACTATAGTAATATTCAGAAAAAGCTGTATACGAATTTAAAATTCTTGTATATATATATATATTAAAGCTTGTAGCTACGTTGAATACGTAAGTTTTTTTAAAGTTTTTAAAACTCATCTTTAGTATTATTTGTCTTTGGGATTAATGTTACAAAAAACATGCAGTAAAATATTTTATGTAGAACAGAATACACACACAGTTTAATAAATCAAATTATACGAAATATGAAATACATGTTGTTTCTTTGATCTGGGGTCACATTAAATCTTTCTTTGGTTGTAAAGTAGCATTTTAAATTTTGTCATGTGTAGCGTGGGATTCAATCATTTTCTTATTCCCTTTTCCACTTCATTGAATACATGTTTAGAGGACATATTTATTAGTGCTGAATGAAAAAACTGATACAGTTAACAAGTTGCAATTGTTGAATAAGCATTTTAGTTAGTTGGCCTTTGGCTCTTGAATTCATTTCATGTATAAAAATGAGTCTGGTGATGAAGACTGAGACGGAGCAGTATGCAACGAGAACCGTAGTCAAGTTACCAAATGAATACTTCTTTCTTAAAATAGCTGAGCTAATCTCAAATTTCACACTTGGTCATTTTATGTTTTTCATTTTTTAAAACATCATACTTAGCCATTTCACAGACTTTTTCAGTGGGAGCAGTGTTTAAAATATTATGCGTGAGAAAAAACAAAAAAGATAAAAAGGTTACAAAATGTTAATACTGCTGGCCTTCACCGAACTCACACATTTCTTCTTCCAATTCTAAGAAAATATCCGAAAAAGGGCTTCATCAAATACCGCAGTTTAAAAAGCATTTTCGTTTCAAGACCGTAATAAGTTAATGTGCTGTTGCAAGCACTTGTTGTTTCATCTGATTTTTTTAGGTACATACAAGCATATAAATTGTTTAACCAACTACACGCATTTACATGACAAACCAAATACCCATCTTCATAGATTGCATTGGAACTCAATATCATATACTGGCATCGTAACCCTCTCAGAAGCTTTACTGCTCCTCTTCATTAACTGCATTAAAGCTGCCGTAATAGCTACTTACATACACACGCAACAACCAAGTTTTAAACCCACAGGCGTGAAGGGGAAGAAGAATTTTGTTCAGTGGCAAGCATAAAGACCACAACAAGCTAAAATGCAGAGTGCATTCATGGAATGTCCATGACCTATACAAGGCAATAAACACACACTGCTACTGTTGAGTATTCTATTTTTCCCGAGGGATTCTCATAATCGATATCATAATATAAGATAGAATATTAAGATTCTATGCTTTCCACTTGAAAGCCAAAAAGCAGAATTTTTACAGCAGGTTTTATGCGCCTTATTGATATTTTCGGATTTTGCGTTCCAGGAATTTTACTTTAAATGTTTAAGAAATATAATGCCTATATAAAATAAGTTGGACCTAATAGAATTAGTTAGAATGTCAGGCCTACACACGGAGGTAGGTTTACTATGGCAAGTAGTCTGACACTTAACTTAAAACAGTGGTCAATAATGGGATACAATACGGCGGTTTTAGAAGAATGGCAAAAATGGAGAAGTGCTTATTCAAGCAACTTGTAGTAAGTGTGAATGCTTGATTGAATGCTTTAAGGCTGCGCAAGCAGCGTATTTATCCAAAATTTGCAAGTAGCCCGATTAACATGGTAAATACAAATCCTTAATAAAAGCATCGCATATTATAGTTATAATATGCGATATATACATATTTCCTATAACGTATATGGATTGGGTCGCATACTATTAACAGATAGTACTTTTTTCATATATGTTTATCTTTTTATATTCATATACGGCCTACCTAAACAAGTTCGCTGGTCATACCAATAACCAGGTGCTCACATTCAATTTTTCATTTTGATTGTTTCATTCCTACAGCTGCAGCAATTATAAAGAAAACAACTATTAATGGCAACAATAATAATTTCTGAAAACTATCTACATCATAGTAAACTATAGCATGGACTATTAACTTTTAGAAATAAAATAAATACATACAAAATTCTTGCCACACCGTAGCTAAATGTTATATGCCATTGTATGTCGTGTGTCACAAAATCATTGGTCCATATTATGCTATTCGACATTTTGTTCTTTATACAAATTAACACAACTACTAACTGTCCTTATGGAACGAAGATTCCTCAAATTCCTTGTTGAGAAGGAAATGTTACTTTCAAACTATGCACATTATAGTCATATAATATAGTATAGTTATATCATATAGTTTCTTATGAACGGCAGATGGTTTTACCCGTCACTCAACTGCGTGTTAGAATGCCACTTAACTTCATTCAATTCAACATTACTATAATGTAAATGATATTAGTACCTTTAGTATGTATCGATTAGTGTTTGAACGTTTTTCTACTTTCTTAACCGTCGTTGTTCCCACACACGTAATTAGTTTAAAATACCTAAGCAAAAGAAGAATCTAGAAACGGGAAATTGCCAATTACTTTTCAGTTCACACGATGCATTTCTTTGTTCCAAAGTTAAAGTCAATATCTATAAATTTATAGTTAAGCATTCAAAGTTAAATGTAGGCTGAACATGCGTGATAAAATTTATTTTCGTATTTTAAATTGCTTTATCAACAATAATACGCGATGATTTATCCAAGAATTTGTACATTTGTACAAGAGTTTGCTCCCGCGTTAAACGGATTATATCAAAACTTGCATAAAGATGATGCTTCAGCAGCACATTAAGATTCATTTGCTCTTTAGTAGGTTGCTGATTTTTTGGGCTATAAGCATCTCTCTTAAGCCTTGCGTTTTATGTTCAGTAAAGCTGACCAGCGAATGTAACTATTATCCAGTTGGCGCATAAGATGAGAAAAGAAGTATCTCTTGATAACAGGTTCAGAGCAGCATGAGTGTACATACTTATTTTTATGTAATATAGTTATAGTAAAATATGTGGGGTCGCATTCTATCGTTATAGAATGCGATGCTTTAACGAAGAAAAGTAATGCTCCACGTAAATCAAATCGGGGTATTTTGAAAAGTTGTATAAATACGCTTTTCTAGCAGCATAACGCCATTCATTCGGTTTCCAATATTTCACTGAATAACTCCTGTGCCATTAGCACTGAGCACTACTTCTACAATTATAAACTAGTAATATCGAAAAGGAAGATAATTTATTAATATTCTACTCTTGAGCGTTATTTTTATTTCTGATAAGAATAGTGTGATAATTGTGATTATGTGGTAGGCTATACAGTAGCAAATAAATACTAGCAATCAACAAATACGAAAGTCTTTGACACTTCAAACTTTAAGTCTTGTTAGTGTGTGTATTACATTTAAAATTATAGCGTTTTTGTTTGTTCATTAGTCTAAAACTTACCATAGAACACCCCATAATCCAATCTACACAGCATTCCTGTGAGTTGGACACTTACTGGAGAGGCAAATTATTTGTCATTTCATGCGACAGCAATTGTTTTGCTCTGCTCTGTTTGGTCAGTCTACACGTGCGCATTTTTTGGCATAAAAACTTGTGATCTTAGTTAAATAGGCAGATCAGAGCAAATGTTTAAAGAGCAAATTGACAAACATTAATTTCGGCATTTACCACATAAAAAGCTGATTTGACTCAAAGCCTCAGAATTTTGCTTGAAAATAAGCCTAGCATATAAACAACAAGTTAATATTTACATGCCTAATAGTAGCACATCGCAACTTCTGTGCAGTGTGCTTCTCAGCCACACAGTAAACTACTTAGGTATACGAATTTATGAAAACGCATGAGCCAGAGCAGAGGTTATATAAGCTAAGCTAACACACAAAGCAGAGTTTTCTATGGATAAAACATTCCAAGTTGCTCTGTTGCTTCTGTGCTCATTTAGGTTAGTACACGTAGCATAAAAAGTCGGATTTCTTCTCGCTCATTTCCAGCTCTATTATGAAACCTACTTGAAAGCATCAGAAAAGTTGAAGACAAAAGCCCAAAATCTCAGGGAAGACATGCTACAAGCTTCATGCTAGTGTACGGTGAGTATGTTTTAACCACACATAACCAAAAGTCTAATATAACATGGGAATAAAAATGAAGAACTGAAGAAGAAGAAGAAGAGTGAACAGCATTTGTAAAGAATTGAATTGAATGTTCGCTTTTCGTTAAGTGGAGCCTTTAGTAGCGCACATGAACAATTCAAGTTTCTCGCTGGTATGGTATAATATTCATCTCAACCAAAGAAACTGCTACGAAAATTTATAAAAAGGCTTTTTACATCACACAACAACGCGCACAACAAGGGCAACTCTTATACAGCATATGAATTAGCATTGAGTTTCATGAAACCAAATGGAAGCAAGATCAAGTCTTCTGCTTTGAGTGCAAACAGTAAAAAGAATTTTACTTTGGTGGCTTTTGCTGAGCTAGTTATTATGTAAGGTATACACAACATGAAACTGTTCACTTGTATGGAGTAGCCTGGTAAAGTAAATGCACGTATTTTCTATCCACAGCAAACATAACCTAATTCTTGTACGATAAGCTTTAGATATATTTGTTATAGTATGCGTTTGGGTAAGCAAGCTACTCGATACCTCACAGCGAAACTTTGGTAGGGGCTCGAGGAGCAGCAGAATAGTTAGTATAAGAACACAGAGAAAACGGCTCAACCCATCACAGTATTGAAAAAGTGTTCGTTCGCGTAACATCTCTCACTCCAACCAACAGCCCTAAGCACAAGTCGTGTGCGCTCGGAAGTGTAAAGTTTTTTTCTTGTGGTGAACTCAGTGAAAACACTTTTTACCAATACCAAGTTGCCCCATGTATTAAAAAAACCTCGCTTTCTACATGTGCATGTATTAGTGTAGTGTTTTATACTGGACTTGTTTATAACGTGGAATAAAAACTTAGCTAAAACATAGCAATGGAACTTTAGTAAAAATGGAAAATAACAATTTTACTCTTAGTGTTTGTTGTAAAAACAATATGAGCAATGGACTAGATTTAGCTTCATTTAATATTATTAAGAGAAAATTGTTTAATAGTAAAAGTTTAAGCTTTTCTCTTACAGTGTCTTAGAATAATATACTCTTCCTAATTCCGATTTTATTGATAAAAATAGTGACATAGTTTTTATATTAAAATACAAAAACATAAAAAATATACATCATCATCATGGCTTATGCAGCGGACCCACGACTGCGGGGACGGGAGACGGTGACAAAGCAACCGTCATCGTTTTGTTACCAGCCCAGTGGACAAGAAAACTGGAACAGTAACAAACGCCGGTATAATGATGATTGTGACAATAGTGAACATCAGAATATTCCTGGCAGTGAAAATTCTTCTCTGAAGAAAAAATGCTTGGAAATAGACAAGCAACAACAGCAAATTACCGACTTGTCTGAGAAAAATTTAAAATTGGTTAAGGCAAATAGTGGACTTTTGGTTAAAAAGGCAAATCTGGAGCGCGAAAATACCAATTTAGCAAAGCAATTGGAAGAACTCCAGCAGAAGTTAAATCGAAAGGAGGAAGAGTGCAAGGAACAAAACAAAAGACTCGCAAACCAAAAAAAAATGCTTGATGATTTTTATCGTCATAAACACGCGCAGAAATCTAAAATTTCTGAACTGGAAGATAAACTGAAGACAGTAAACGGGAATATTACAAAAATCGTAAAGGAGCAGTCCACCAACACGGTGGAAGATACCACCAAAAATGATTTGGAGGCAGCAACATCCAAAATTTCTAAGCTAGAGGAAGAGGTAACAGGCTACATGCAGAAAATTTCTAAGCTTCTGCAAAAGGAAGCAAGATGCGACGAGCAGATCCGAGAGTTGAGTGCTAACGTTACCAGAAAGGAGAATGAGAAAGTTGATGTTGAAAATGAAGTGAAAAGTTTACAAAAAAATGTTTCAGAAAAGGAAGATGAGATTGCCAAATTGAAACAGGAAATTTCAGAGCAGTGTGATCTCATGAAACAGAAAACTGACACAATTAAAGTGTTGGAAGATAAAGTGAGCACGCAACGAAATGACATCAAAGACTATAGAAGGTCATCCACCAAATATCGTGAGAGTGACAAAGAGAAAGCAAAACAAATTCTATGCTTGCAAACCGAGTTGAAAAGTGTGAAAGACGATATTGCAGTGAAAGTTGCTAAGCTTACGGATTTGGAAAAGCAGGCGGAAAGTTATACGGTAGAAAGCAAGCGATTGCAAACTCGGCTAGAGGAGAAGGATGCAGCCTTGCAAAACCAGTCCAGCCGATTACAAGAAGCGGAGAATCTAATGACTGCTCAGTCAAATGAGCTGAATAAAGTTTTGACTGACACCAAGCAAAAGTTGGAGAATGCTCAGGCGGAGGAAAAGGTAAAACTTGAAGGGATTATGAAGAAGTTGTTAGAGGAGAAAACCGGATTGGAGCGGCAACAAGAGTCCATTGTAAACTTTGCACAGAATGTAAAAAGTGTAGCAAAGTACACGGAAAACCCTGCTTGCCCGCTAGCTTACCAGTTGGATGTGTTGTTGGGGCATTTAGAGCAGCAGCTCAGGGAAGGAGAAAGGCTCAAGGAAAAGTTTGCACAACAGCAGCAGTTAGTCAAAGTGTCTGTGTCAACCAACACGGAACCACAACCACCCAAAACAATGTGGATTGTGAAACTACAAAAGGATAGGTGCACCTCGTGTGGGGAAAGTTTTGCAAACTTGGAACAACAGAAGAGCCATACTTGCAATATAATAAAGTATGCCCCTAAATCTACAAATGCGGATTTTTCCACAGGTAGAATTCTAGAAGCGGAATTTAATAATTTGTTATTTTCTTTGCCATTGTTTAGAAATACTACAAACCATGAATCCGAGAATGATGACGTGATGGAAGTGGTTGATATTTCCGCGGAGGGGCCAACGGCGTCCGGTTCTGCTTCCAGTGAGCCACTAATCGAAGTCATCAATTTGGATTCGGACACGGAAGACGAAGATGACATTATAGATGTCGAACTCGTGGATGATACCCCGAGTCCTCCTCTTCCAATCCCGGTCTACATTACCCAAGCTGCTCCTGTCGGTGTTTCTCAACCACCTCATGAACGGAGTGCTACTGTAGTCCCCAACCCGGAGAAAGCATCCACAACAGCAGGGAGACTTACAAGTGGCATCAAGAAACACGGAATTGGAATGGGAAATGCGTGCCTTTGCGGCATTTCCTTCGCTAACATGGAAAAACTACAAAAGCATTTAGCAGTTCATATCGGTCGCGAGTAAATCAGTTTAACCATGAATTTAAAAAATACTGCGTTTGTGTTCAAAATGCATTTTTGTTTAATATTTTTTTGTTTTCTTGTTGAATCGTATTTTTAATCTACTTAATTTACAAAAAATGTTTTGAAAATATATTGCTGCTTGGTAGCTTTAACCTGGTACTGCGAATATGTAAAGTCTGTTAAGTTTAAAGAAAAATATTCCTGTTTTAAACAAAATTGTACAAAATATAATGAAAACATTTTTATTTATGTTTTGATATAATTGATATAATTCATTTTTACCAAATTTTCTTGAATAACTGTTCATGTGCAATTTTAATATATTTGTGATTTTTGTTACATATTACTAATCCGTAAGAAAAACGTCTTTCTATTGTTGTAAAAAATAAGAAATAGTTGATGAACGAAAACGCAGAGAAAAAAGATTTCGATCGTTTAAAAACAAAAAATATACAGAATGAAAATATATAGATACACGCGAAACTAAATAATGAACCAACTAAAACTGTGTTTTTAAACTTGCTGTTCACTTTACAATTATTGCCGTTGTGTCATAAAATTTACAAAAACACCCACAATTCACATTCCATACTCCATATCGAATAAATGCGCACAGTCATAAAAAAATTTATGCACCTTACGTAATATAGTAAGAGCTATTTTCTACGAATGGGAAAATTCATAAAACATTCATCTCAACTCTCAACCATTGGCATGGATAACATTTTTCAGTTTTTAAACAGTAGCTGGGTAGCAGAATCTCAGTCTGTATGAGCAGTTTTACAATATTTTCCAGGAGGATGTGAGTGGGTGTTGGAGATAAAGTTTTACACACATAATCAGTTTTACGAACCTGACGACAAACAAGTTGTTCTTTCATAAAAGTACCCATGCTTCCTCTCTCTAGAATTCTTGCATACTACTCTTCTAATAGGTATTCAGATATAATGCAGCGCAGTACTACACTTGCATATAAAATGAAAAACCATGGACTAGGGAAGTTGTGAAATAGAGTATGCATAATATGTATTTAAGAAAATACACGTCAGTTTAAGAAAAACTCAAAACATCGGCCAAACAAAAGGCTGCTGAAGATCCAAAAGAAAAAAAAAGGTTGATACACAAGGAAAAAGTCCTTGAGAAATTTAGGTACTTGTACCACGTTTTCAAAGAACCCTTCTATTTTCCTGTCCTCATTCATTTTAGGATCGGCAAATGGGTGCGATATTGCAAGTCAGTTATGTGGTGTTACTATCAGAGTAAGTGTGCATTCCATTCTGGCTTGTTGTATAATCAAAGGAGATATTCTAGCCACTTACCTGGAAATATTTCATAAGCAGAATTTTTTCTTAAAATAATTAAATTAAGTAGTTGGTTAACCATGGAGGACGTAGTTCATAACCGTTGTGTTACCGGGGATCAACAAATTCAAATTCTGCTGACTGAGCTATCCAAGTATCAAACCCAGGTACGGGCACTAACACAGGAAAATAATATTCTAAAACAGTGGTATCTAGAAGCAAAGGAGGATTTAAAAAGTGCTAAAGAAACGTTGGCAAAATCCAAGGAGAATATAGTAGAAACAAGAACTGATTGTGAAATGTGCAGAGATTATATTCAGGATATTCGCCAGAAAACTGAAAGAATAAACCTGAAAGAGGCAATAATTGTCAAGCTGGAAAAAAATATACAGCATGAACAAAACAAATTTCAAATGCAGAAAATGCAAATAGAAAAACTTCAAGCTTCACTGAATCAAACTAGTTATGAGCTTGAATCGGCAAAATCAGAGATTTCGACCAAAGTAGAAAAAATAACTGAATTTCAAACAATCGTCTCTAAATTGCAAACTAATGACGAGATGAAAAATAAAGAAATTCTAAAATTACAAGAGAATATAAGAACTTTTAAAAATAGTGCAAATAAATCCGTTGCTATTGCCAGAGAGAATAAAAATTTCCATGAAAAGCTTAAGAAATATGAAGATATTTTTAAGAAGCAAAAAATAAAATTAAAGGAACATGAAAAATTAGCAACTGCAAAAGCAAATCAGGAAACCATTAAGCTGAAAGAGATTTTAGGAAAGAAAAATACAGATCTCACAACTGTGACGGACGAACGAGATAAATTGAAAAAGTTCACTGAAAATGTAAAGTTAGTATTTGCATGGAATCCAAATGAGAGCTGCCCGATCATGGAACAGCTAGACGATTTATTTACGCATCTTAAAAACAAATTGGCTTTTGCCACAAACTTAAGTGATGCTATGGAAATAGCCCGGGAGATGCACCAGAATGAGCCATTATTTTCAGAACCAGACAAAGCACCACTTGCAAAAGTTGCTAGAATAGAGAATTCGCTACTCCCAGACATAACGGATATTTGCAACGACCAATCCAACAATTTGCTCCGTGCAGATAATCAAAGTTCTGGAGTTCGAAGAAAATTGAAGAAAACGGTAAACCAGGACGAATCTTTGAATTATCAAGGAAATTGGCTGGAATGTGAGGTTGGACAAGTTGAAGTTAAGATGGAATGTTATACCGAGGAATATTCCTGGGATGAGTTGCAATGTCAAGAAATGTTTCCTGGAGACAGTCAGTTGGATATTCATGATGGCACTACTAACTCACCTAGTGGGCAAATCTTTACCGATTCCGTACATCAGGACAATGAATATGATTGCAATAATATGTTTAGGTATGCATCACAGCAGTTTGTTAAATATAAAAATGATTCAACTAAACCAATTTAATTTATCGTCAGGAAAAATATTTTGAAAATGTTTTGTTTTAAACTATTTTAGAGCTAGCCATGGTAATGAGCAACTTAGTGATGATAACGATGATACAGCTTCCAACATGATGAATCCCAGATCTTTCAATTCCTCAACTTCTCTAATGGACACAGAAACCGAAGAAAACCTCAAAGATGCAATCACAACAGACTCTCCGACCAAAATACTTACGTTGTCTGAAAATCCCAGCCATCAAATGCCAAATCCCATCACTCAAAACAACTTGCTTCATTCGTTATTAATTGCAAAGCCGTCGCTAGTACAAACGTTCAAGAAATCCTTAAAACTACATGGTGTTGGCACAGACAATCAATGTTTGTGCGGTGTTCCGTTTCCCAGTTTGGAAAGACTGCATAGACATATTAATAATCACTGCTAAAAACAGAAAATAATAATGTATGCAGAATAATATTACAAATTTTATACAAACATGTGAAACCTTAAAATCATAATTTATCGATATTTTTCTCCTAATATAAATAAATAAATTGCCTACCAGCATGATTTTAATCATTGATATTATAGCAACATTGTATTATTAAATATTCAATGATAAAGTTTTTATGCTCTTGAAGTCAACTAAATGCATTTACTCTATATGCCAATGTACATTTAATAAATGTAGCTAATTTCACCTTTCAAATTTGCTATGTTTTAAATCATAGCAAAAGGGTGAGTTTGATAAAACATTTGTCATTGTTTTAAACGTTTTTATAAATGGTTTTTGTATTCCTCCCTAATTATAAGACTAAAAATATCATACAGATACAACTAATAGTTAGTAATAAATATTTTATTGACACAAATACTTCATGGAATGGCATCAAGTGGAAGGGCTACGTGCATTGAACACTTGCAATTCTATGAAAGGTTTAAACAAAAAGCATAAAATCAATACCCATGAATTCTTCAATGTATTTTGCGGTGTATTCTATGTATTTATGTTAATTCAAAGTTTCAGTAAATGAAATGACAGTTTTGCAATATCTACGGTTTAATATGTATGCAAGAAAATAGAAAATATTCCAAAACATAATTGCAGACACTTTGACACTAAAATAAAAACAAGTGTAGTCACTTCGACGAGCCAGACTTCTCGTATTACAACTTTTATTGCTCAACTGCATGTGAAAGCTCTTTGCTTACGTACAACAAAGGCACTCATTCTTTTTAAACAGCTTAACTTTTTTACTTTATGCATAAACGCTACTTATTTCCAGGACATAAATGTGACTCAGTTCGATTCGAACAAGTTATTTTAGTCGATTTTTTAAATACACAAATAGAAGTATCTCACCAAACGGTATATATCTCATGTTCATACGACAGTTCGTAGAAATGCATACCATTTATCTAGCTGCAGTTAAATAGGATATTAGATTAGGCACATGGTGATGATAATGGTAAAAGATAACATGCACAATAAGAAAGGTACAAGGAGCTCGAGCTCTGCTCTAAACGCAAAATGCAGACAACGAACACCGATCCAGCAGACAAGCTTACTGGCATGATATGTATAAATAAATGCACAGAGCATTAAGGAGCCCATTGTTAAAAAAGTAATGAACCGTGAAACAACGCTCGCATTCTTTCACCCTGACTTTACTTACTAATCGGTTTAACTCAAGTGTTAATGTGACTCATATATATTACAAGTGCCTGGTAGAAGGACATTGCATTTAATGCAAAAAATATCAAGTTGTCTTGTTATTATTATTTATTAAAAATACTTTCGTATTTGTGACTAGTTTTAAAAAAGTTGAAAATGGCACTCTCACTTGATTGGAAACGTGTTGTCGCAGAAAATAATGAAATTAAGTCGCTAAAAATTGAACTTGCCCAGTGCCGCAGACAAGTGGATGATCTACGCTCTTATAAACAGTGGTACTTATACCTGAAAATTGCTGAGGCTAAAAAGGCAAAGGAAAATTCTGATAAAAGCGAGTCAAAAGACTGTAGCTTGTGTAAAGAATACATTCAAGACATTCGCAACAAAGTTGACAGAATCAACAGGAAACATGTGTCTATTACCAAGCTTCAAAAAGATTTAGCTGAGGAACAGAAGAAGGGTGGCGAACAAACAAAAGAGTTGGAACAAATGAGCAATTTGCTAAAGAAAACGAACAGTGAGCTGGAAATGGCTAGAGCCGACATATCCAAAAAACAAAAGGAAATTAAGGAGCTTGAGCAACTGATTTCCAGTCATAAGGAGAGTGAGCTACAAAAGGATGAAAACATTCAGGAACTTGAACAGGAAATGAAAAAGTTGGAAAATCATATTCAAAGTCAAAATGAAACTATTGTGTTACAACAAGCTTGCCTCAGTGAGTATGAAGAGAAAGAAAGCAATGCAATTGAAGTTTCAGAGGATAAATATCTGCTGCAAACTTTGCAAGAAAGAGATGTTATATTGAAACAGAAAGAAAAACAGTTGAAAGAGGCAGAGGAGCTTTTGAAAGGACAGCAAAAAATCATTATTGAAAATGGAGAAAAAATTGCCACTTTGGAGAAACGAACCAAACCGATAATCAAAATAGAGGAGATTGTAACCACGTTAGCATCAGATTTGGCTCAAGTGTCGAAGCAACAAGAAAAAATGAACCAGTTTGTGGAGAACGTGAAAGTACTTTGCCAGTGGAATGAAAACGACAACTGCCTAATGGATGATCAGTTAGATGACCTGCTTGCTCACCTAAACAGCAAATTGGATTGGGCTCAAATGCATGATGACCAGATGAAAAAGGCTGAAAACTTGTGGAATCCAAAGGAAGACGGAAAAATCCACTTTGAAATAGATCAAACAAAAGCACAATGTCCAAAGGCAGAGCAACAATATGCTCCACAAGAAACTGCCAATGTTCCATTGGAGCAATTACCAACGCAGTCTCAACAGGCTCTTAAGAGTGTGAAGAAAACCATAGTAAAAAAGAAATCGCCAAAGAAAGAACGGAAGTTTGTCCAGTTCGTGGAACCGAAAAATGCTACCGGTCAAATTCAAAAGTAAGTGCTTTCATGCATAATAAATTGCTATTTTGCTAAAGTAAACAAATTGCAACCAACTATCTTGCATGCTATTAATATCTTTTCTGTGTATTACTTCAGGAATTCGGATGAAAACAAATCTTTGGGGCAAACCGAGATCACCACCGAGGCAGCCGCAACCCCAATCCAGGTTCAGCCTTCTCAAAAAGATTTAAAAACTGCAGAGGATGAGCCAATGGATACAGAAGACGAATTTGTGGATGTTGAAACCTTAGAAAGCCCAACCTTAGAAACCTATCACTTCTGCTGAAGATGTTGCTCCTCAAGTGCCAAACTATCCCGTAAAATTCGTATACCTTCCAAGAAATGCTTGCCAAGATAGAAAGGCTGTGGCAATTACGCCATTTCAAGCAGTAGTGAGCATTTTAAAGCAACGTGGTTTCAGTGTAGATAACAAAAAGTGATGGTGTGGTCTTTCCTTTGCCAAAGTTGATAGTCTGCAGATGCACATTTTTTCTCATTTTAATTCTTGAAATGCAAACGCTGTAAATTGAGAGAGACTCTCTTAATAGATCTTACATTGAGTCACGATTTCCCGAAATATGGTTTATGTGGCAGTTAAATTATTGCAATAAAATCTAAAGCTACGAGAAGCTTTAATTGTAGCATGAGTTACTGCATTCTAATTTAAGTTAGACTTAACCTAGCATAGACATGTAGGTGAATGATTTATGGAGTTAAGATTTAGTTAATGAAATGGGATTGATTTTAATAACTGTAACCGGAATATTTTTTAAAGTTTGCAAATATTAATCTTAACAATTATTATTTTAAGTTCCATTTTAGTTTTGCCAAAGTTGGTAGAGTAGTAATTTTAAAGTTTGTAAAAATCATAACTTTTGTAAATATATCTAGTGCTTGTGTACAAATAAAGTCTACAATAATAAAATATCATTAAATTCAATGTTTTCAGTCCCAATTGGTTGGGAGTTTTTCATTGATATATTCATTATTCATTCAAAGAAAAACAGTGGCAAACTTTGTTTTTCATCATTTCTTAACGTGGTTGGGTAGGTTGGGCATTTGACATGACATAATCATGTAGATAGATACAATACAAAATACAAGGTGAGCATAAATGCATCTGCACAGGTTGCGGAGACGGTGACACATTAGCTATTTTTAGAAGTGTGACTTTTTGAGCACACAACACAAAGGTTTTAATTACTCTCCATAGGGCTACCTTGTTCGCGGCATTGAACCCATAAAATGTTTTCATTTCTTAAATGTTACGAATGGGCATAATATTTGTCTTGTGGTTTTTATTACTGCCTGGCGTCTCGTCTATTTTTGAAGATGTATTGAAGCATAACTTATTTTGATAATCTAAGTGACTATGCAAGAAAGGAAACTAACAAGGTCAATTGTTGTTGCAATGACGTCCTAATATTTTTGCATCCCCCAGAAATTTCAAAATGCTTTGTAGAGACAGTCTTAACATAATATATCAATATATATCAATCTGGAAGCCGAGAGCAAATAAATGATAAGCAGAACAGGATAGAAAAAAGTAGGGAAAATTATAAACTACTGGAACTGGATAGTTTCACTTAAAAATATTGAAATGGAACTGTATTTTAGTTTTTTAAAATGCTAACCAGCCATAATATAGCATGCTAATACCCCGCTAAAATGTGCAACAAAGGCATTATTATGCTATGCAAAAAATTTAGTATATTTATCATCAATTAAGCTGATCTTAGTACTAATACTAATGCAGTAGTAAATTCCAAACAGCGGTTTTATAGACAATACTAAAACGTAAATTGAATGCCAATGAAAAGATTATAGCTTATCTTATCAAATGTAAATACCTATAGCCCAAAGCAAACACCACACATCTTGTAACGAAGTTGGGGGAAACTGAAGTCTCGCTTTATTACTACAAGAAATACGAGCACAAGTCTTTATACGCATTTATCGTACTCTTGTTCATATCACTAACGTCAGCATTTAATGATGTCTGTTGTTCCAAGTGATCGTCTTACCCCCACTTTCTCGCCTGGCTTACGATAATATCTTATATGAAATAACTAAATATGCATCCAACAGGCATTTTCTCGAGAAATATTCAAGTTTTCTATTTACAGTAGCAGTATTCGAACATCTTATTGTGTAAGGAAGAAATATACTTCAGTATACGATGTCACAAAATAGGATTATAGGTTTGCCTTGGTAATAATACACGAGAATAAATGAAAACCTGGTTTGGTCTGGTTAACTGAATGTACTGAATATGCAGTTTCCTATGATCTTACAAAAATGAAACGGTATATATATAATATATATGCGTAGATGCTTATGTATGTATATTTCTTTGAATAAACATATCAAACCATAGTAGGGTTGAAACCATATCAACCATTGAAACATTTCAAATATAAAACTTGCTCGAGCAAGTACCCTGTTTCCAACCGACAGAATCGCTAGTGGTGGTGGTGGTCAAAACTTATAGTGGTAGTTGCGAGCTAAATGCAACCCTTCTGTTTCTTTCCCTTCTTCTCATACGTCCACGTTTGTTTGCTTGTGCACAGCGCGAAGGCTAATATGAATAGAAGTGAAAGAGTGCAACATAATAAGCATGTGAAAAATACCTATAAGCAAACTTTTTTTAAGTTTATAATTTTAAATTAACTCTAAGAAAATGGCAGACTATATTCACCCTCGTATTCACTTGTTAAACGAACTAGTAAATAAACTGCAATCTGAAGCTGCCGACAATCGGGATAAGATTAATGAATTAAAACAGGAAAATAGAAATGCAAAGACACAAGTTACTAATCTTGAAGCCGATCTCAAGAAGGCAAAAGACACACTGTCAACGTTTGGAAGAAGCAGCTCTTGTGAATTGTGCAAAAAGCATGTCGAGAATATTACACATAAAAATGGCATTATAAGGGAACGGGAGACAAAAATTGAAGATCTTGAGAAACAAGTAAGACATCAGCGTAGACGGCGTGATGAAGCAGAAGATGATTTGGAGGATGCGAAAAAAGAGCTAAAAGATGTTCGCAGAGATGCAGAAGCCAAGAAAAAAGAGCTTGAAGATTTGCGCAAAGACAATTACAATTTGCGACAAAGTGACCAAAGGAAAGATGATGAAATTCGCGAGCTTAAAATTAAATTGACTATCTCTTCCAATCAAGCAAATTCTCACAAATCGTTTGCTGAAGAACAAAGTACTAAAGTTTTCGAACTCCAGGGAAAACTGAATACCGTGGAGTATACTTTTGAAGAAAATCATAAATTAAAGAAAAGGATAGAGGATCTGGAAGAAACTGTGGCAAAACAAGGTCGGGATTTGGCGGAAGCTGCTACTTCAATGATTAAAATTGTTGAAAACACAGAACTAAAGCTACAGCCTTTGGAGCAAATCAAACTAGAGAATGAAAACTTGAAAAATGATTTACAAAAATCGAACATGAATCTTGCTAATATTGGCCAACTCAAGACAAAGATAAAATCCTTAGAGAATCAAGTGCAAACCCGAAAGCTTTTGATTCAGCAACAAAGTGAGAAGCTAGACGAACACGAGAAGAATTCGCAAAAGCTTGCCGGTACTACGGCTGAAAATCAGAAGCTAAAGAAAGAACTCGAAGAGCAAGAAGAAATTATTGCACGACAAATTTGGCAGTTGAATGAGGCAGCTAGCAAAATAAGTGAATCTGCTAAGAAGGCCGAGCAAACTCTAGCATCTCTGAACAAAGCCAAGCAGGAGAACGCAGATTTGCAAAAAGAGCTCCAGGAACAAAAGGATGTTGTATCAAGTCGCAATCGAGAGTTGATTACAGCAGCTACTACAATAAAAGAACTTACTAACAATACCGATTTGGCGAAACAAGAGATTGCAAATTTACAACAGGATTTACAAACCCTGAACACTGAGTTTGCTAATGTGTCTAAAGAACGATGCAACCTGCAAGCATTTGTTAATGATTTGGCATTGACCTGTGAATGGAAGGGAAAAGATGATCAGTTGGATGAACTGCTTGTTTATCTTAAGGCACGATATATTCTATTCAAAAAGTTAGGACAATATATATACGTCAAGGAACAAGAAAAGCATTCTGCTGAGTCAATATTTGAGAAAACTGAAGCTGCATCACCGCAAGTCTCCCAAACTTTGGTTAAAGCTGCTGTTTCGGAAACAGTCATAGAGAGTTTGCCATTTTCATTGGAACAAATTAAAAGAAAACCTTCTAAGCGGACAATAGCTGAGAAACCCGAAGAATCCCGAGATATGAAGCCATGCATATTAAAGTTTAGAAGGACGTCCACTGATTTTTACGATTGTCAAATGGTGAAAATAGATCCGGAAACTCCACCAATTCCCAATAAAGCATTTATTTTGGATGAGGCTTCAAATGTCTCGACTGTGACTGATATGAACAAATCAACCAAAAGAAGTAAATCAAAGAAAAAAACAAAAGGGCGTGTGCAAATTCCAGAGAGTGAAAGCATCCATACAGAGACTGCTAATGATAATGGCAGCTTACCATTGGACAACTCTGGCGAACAAGATGGGAATAATTCAGAACTGCTGCAAAATCAAAACATTCATAATCAATTAAAGTAAGCATCTAAACATATAATTCTAGCTGCATTTCACGCAAGATTAAGTCTCCTAGAATTACTAAAAAGTAATGTTTGTTTATTTGTTAGCGACTCGGGAAACAGCAACATAATAACACAGCCTGTCACAGTTAGCGCTGAAAATACCCTTCCAACGAAGTCATCCTCTTCGAACATTCCACAACAGGAGTCAGGGAATAATGTGGAATCCGACGATGAGTTTGTGGACGTCGAGGCGTAAGAGTATGTTGTTTATTTCGCAATAAACCATGTGGTGTGTGGAGTTGGAGCTCAAAATTGCATCCTGTCCGCGTATACCTAATTAATACAATATAAAGCATAATTTGCAAAAGTAAATAGTCCTAGATGTTAAGTAAAAACAGTTTAGGCTACTTACAAGGAGACTGTTATCCTAAAATACCATAATAATAAAATACCATAATATAATGAAAAACACTTATTTCCTTTTCTGTGAATAATTAAAATATAGACTGAAATATTAACCAAATCTGTTATACCTACCTATACGTATTTCATAATTCGTATAATTTATTTGTATGTATGTTTGTAAATTTTGTAAAAACGTGAATGTAAATTGTAATATTGTTGGTTATGGAGGATCTTGGGCTTTTGAATGCAATGTATGTACTTAGTACAATTACCAAAATTATTAACGTCGCAAATATTTTATAATGTACTACCTTCTTGGACAATCATTAGAAAATATGAGTCTGAAATTTTCAACCTGGTTAGACTCATTTCACCGATACTACATAATTTGACTACGTCCATCAGTGCGTAGTCACATATTTCTCAAAATTATACCATTGTGGTAGCAATTAGTAGTACTTTGGTATTTAGTGTTAATTCTAGTACTTTTAGCAAAAATTAGTTTTAATCCCGGTTTGTAAATAAGATAAAATATTTTGTCATTTATTTCACGGAATTCAACCTCTAAGTCATCAAAATTTATTCATACTTAGCTGATGTTGGATGTTTAGTAAATAAAACAACAATACAGCTACAGTAATTGATAATGTGCAAATATTCTTGCGAGCTTAAAAATATTTTTATTATTTATCCACTTTGTCGTCTTGTAAATTGCCAATTGCTCAATTAGGCATTCAAAATAAATAAGTACTTAACTAGTACAGTATCTAAAGATAGTTTAACAACTACTTTTTAATTACAAATGTTATGAGCTTTGTTATTAATATTTAGAACTATCAATTAAACCATACTAAATACTTGTATAAATTTCCACGATAGTATGTTAGCAATTGGATATACAATGTACAATATTTAGTGAGAAAATAATACGTTTTTTTACAATTTTAATACTGGAAGTCTTAATTAGCAATAATCAAGTTTGAACTGTAAAACTTGAGAAGTAAATATAAACATTAAAGAATTTAAGTAACTGTAAAAACTACACAGCAAATACAAGATAAGCAAAACGAAAAAACAAAGTAAAAATGTGCATGCTAAATTTTTGGTTGAATTGAAATCATATTTTTGTCATAAACATAATTGACTTGATAATTGTTACTGTCTCTGGTGCGAAATCATAAAAATCAGAAAGGCTACTACAAACTACGTTCATGTATATAGTATGCATGCATAGATAAGCATAGCTGTGGAATCGACCAGAATTTGTAACAGGAAAAATATGATTAGTCAACTAGTGTTTTTTGTTTCTAAGTAACTGACTATTTTTATTTTATTCTTTAAGTCACATTACAGAAGCTGAATTTAACGAACAAATTCCAAGAATTTTTATGAAGTTCGGTCTGTGCTACGTGACGAAGCTAAAATAGGATTAATTTTTAGTAAAAACACATATCACATTGCATTGTATTGCTTTCATCCTGTTCAAGTACCCGATGATTTAACTCTCTAATCCGCTGTTGTACAGAAAACGCACAGAAGAATGAATACACAAAGTAAGAAAAACGTATTAAGGTAAATTGTTAAAAACGTCCAGAAAGGGTTTACTTCAATGAGTTAAGCATTTTCAGGAATCATTTTGGCTGAAGATTTATGCATGTTTGGTCTTAATTGTTAATGCACATTGAAATACTTGAAAAATATATCCAAACTCTCTATGCATTTTCTACGAATAAACAGTCAAATCGGAGGACCAAATCGAGTGACTGTTTTAGCAAAACATTCTATGTGAAAGGTGATGTAGTTAATGTAGTATGAATGTGTGTAATAAAAATGGCTCCATGTTTCCTCCGCTTTGAATTGTTTGAATTATATTTGAGTCATATGAAATTTTTTAAATATTTAGTATAAGTATTTATACTCACAAGCTATTCATATATTCATCCGAAACGTAAATCGAGTCGTTTACTCAAAACATACTACTTATGCTTATATATTCAAATTTCCTAATCTAATAACAATGGAATATGCCCATGTACTTTCCATTAAAATGCAAGTTCCAAATTGTAAAAACTGAAATATGGATATTATTGGATGTGTAAATATAATCCTTTTCAGTTCCATCCTGATAATGACGTCATTCATGAAAACCATAATGAGCAAAATGACCTCCTCATCATATTGTCATGAAACTCGCATTTTTTACATAGAAGTATAAATGTCATCAAATTATTAAACCGACTCAGCAATTATTGGTACGAAGGTACATGGAATACGATTTTAAATAGAAGATGGATAGTGTGTACTTCGTTGCCATCGATGGGAGTTATCTATTTAGCTATGACTCAACATAACTATTACAAACGGAAAGGTTATAATAAGCGGAAAATGTTTTAATTATTCTTCCTGTACAATGTCAATTAGGGAACACGCAACAGGTTAGGTTACATGATATTCATGTGATAAATTATCAATTTCTGTATCTAATGCTAAAATATTAATGCATGGCTTTCCAAAGCGTCGTCGCAAGACACATTCATGTTACATTTATAGAAAACTTATCCAAATACATATACCTACCAATTTTTTTGGAATGTCTAATTATAATTTTAACAACAGCGGTATACACTCATATCTTGTAAAATGGAAAATTTGGCTGCATTGTACTATGTAAATTGGCCCAACCAAAGATCTACATGTTGCTGTACAAGCATTAATGAGGATTTGGTTTATCTTCGGATTAACGTGTATGTTCGTCACAGTTCCGTACAAAAAAGGATGAATAGGTTGTGTAGGTAAGCATTCGTATTAGTTGCTTTATATTATGTATCTACCTAGCAAAAAACGTGATCATACTTTCCAAAGATAACCTAGTGGTAACAGTGTATGACAGATATAAGGTTCACGTGTAGTCATTCCATTACGTACTAGTTCTGTGAGAATTAGATTTGGTCTGCCAGTGCAGTGGTCACTTATTCATTTAAGATCTACGAAGCTTAATACCCTTCACTACGCTGCTATATCTAAAAAAATATGGAAATTAAATATAACAATAAACCCTATGTAAGCTTGAAGAAAGGTTCACTGGTAAGCTAAAAGGTATCCTATCGCAGAATATATTTCTGGAAGCTGCAAGATATTATACCACAATACTGATTGAACTTCTGGAAGCTTCCAGATATTACAACCGAACGTTGATGGGTACCTTCGGTTACCTTTAATTTCATGTGGGTAACCTTGATTGCTGAAGGGTACCCTCGGTTACCTTTAAATGCTTGTGGGTAACCTTGATTACTGAAGGATACCTTTGGTTACCTTTAATTTCATGTAGGTTACCTTGATTGCTGAAGGGTACCCTCGGTTACCTTTAATTGCATGTAGGTAACCTTAATTGCTGAAGGGTACCCTCGGTTACCTGTAATTGCATGAAGGTAACCTTAATTGCTGAAGGGTACCCTCGGTTACCTTTAATTGCATGAAGGTAACCTTAATTGCTGAAGGGTACCCTCGGTTACCTTTAATTGCATGAAGGCAACCTTGATGGGTACCCTCGATTGCCTTTAATTGCATGTAGGTAGGTAGTCTTTGTAAGTTCTACTACCGTAGTGAAAATGCTGTAGTCCTATGGCGTTTAAATGCTGCAAAAAAGACTACTTTAGAAAAGGTACTTTTTAGGTACCTTCCGGTTACCGGATTGACCTGAAAATCAATAGGGATCGTCGCAAGAGGTGTAGCTATCGATAACTGAAAACAGAATTGGAATAGGTCAAACGGTTGATGAGTTATCGTGCTTACGGACGGAGGGAGGGAGGGAGGGAGGAACGTGCAGACACATCACGATGATAGGAGTAAAGGTACACTAACGTGAACCTTAATAATTGTGTTGCTACACAAGTCACCTGAACACCAAATACGTCTAATTTATTGAAATTAAAAGATCCTTGCAATCAAGCTTAAAAAATTAACTGCTTATACTGTTTGTTTTGAAAACTCATTAGTTTAATTCGTTAGGGATCATCCACTAATGACGTCACTTTTTAGGGTCAGTCGGTGGTCTGCCAGTGATAGTGACGAGTACTGACAGGGTGGGTGGGTGGTAAGAGGCAAAAATGACGTCACTACTGTACCACAAAAAATTAAAACATCTGCCATTGAATTTCTCTAAAGAATAACATATTATTCAAAAATTTTATTGATGTGTTTTGCTTTTTGTAATTATTTTTATACCTCAGTACATTGTTTTTAGAACAATCTTTTTGCAACCGTCAATTTCGGTGTCTTTAAGTTGGGACATGAGATACTAAGGCTAATAGCAAGTCGATTCGACCTTTTTTAGATCTCGCACTCTAGCAATTTTCTAATTTTAGAATTAAAGCGTGACTAGTCTTAGTTTTAAATACCACAATAAATAATCAAGATCTTGATCAAATTTATTTTTATGTGCGATGAGATTCTCTAGTAAACCTTCAAAATGTACACTCAGCTTTCCAAACATTACACTGATTTTTAATAACACAGAGATTAAGTGCAACAAAGATGAATATAATTGTTACGAGATTTCTCCGAAGTCTGAAAACCAAATTAAATGTCATACTAAATTCGGATTTTCTTATATGGAAAGCTTAGGTGACATGACATGGTGGGTCAGTGGTAAATTTAAATGGTGACAGCGTAATGACAAGGGTCAGTCAGTGGTCTGAAAAATGGCGATTTTTAAGTGACGTCATTAGTGGATGAAGCCTTATGCAGAATAGTTTATCTGACTAACAGGCAACTAGACTTGGCGTATGTTGTTGTTGTGTAATATTTTTTTAAATTTGTTAGCTCTCAAGGCCATTGGTAATAGGTATCTAAAAATGTAAGGAGTTAATAAATTCGAAAAGTCATTATTTGTTTACGTAACTTGGTTACAAGTGAACATTAAAAGACATTTTGTACGTGAGCCTTACTAATCCACCGACAAAAAAATCTACTCGAGTTGATACGTTGTTGGTTCAGAGCCAGTTTTTATAGTGGTGCATGCACACTTTGCGGACAAGGTGAGCCCTGAACTGTTCAGGCTGAACAGCAGTTCGTATGATTCCTTTCTTTCTATCTGCGCACGTTCTTGAGTCTTGGACTGTTGAAGGCCAGCAGTGTAGTGTAGTGTTCTAGTAACTAGCACTCGTATCATCGTGCTCGTCGATATCAAAACAGGGTGAAAGCTTCCCAAGGCGAAAAATTTTCTCTTGACAATTTGCAAAACAGTAATAAATTTGTAGTCAACATGGCAGCCGATTTAACCGCTCGTGTTGCCTTTTTAAACGGGCATTTAACCAAACTTTTAGACGAAAACATTGATTATCGTAATCAAATCAGTTTGTTAGTTCACGAGAAAGAGAAACTTGAGCAACAGGTTGCAAATCAAGATGCAGAGTTGAAAGAAGTTAAGGACATTTTGGCACTTTATCAAAAAGCAAATGGCCCACCTCCAGCTCCACGTCTCAGTGAATGTGAATCCTGTAAAGAGCATTCCAAAACAATCAGCAATCAAAATGTTAAATTAAATGAAAGGGAGTACGAAATCCTGGTACTGGAAAAGGCAGTAAAGTATCAACGCAAACGACGCGAGGAAGAAACTCAGGGAGTGGACAAACTGAAGAATTTGTGGAAGGAGGCTAAAAGGGAACGTAATTTGTTTCGCC